>JAQFVV010012409.1:2137692-2467692 GCA_028023455.1 Epiperipatus broadwayi
ACATGCTCACGATAACTTGGTCCGTCCCCCCGTTTTTTGGGAACCCTGCTACAAATAGACTGATACGCACTTATAGACGGTCTTGTTACACACTGACATATAAGGACTCTGGGCTATGATTTTTTCCTTTCCAGTATACGCCTACCCGGTCAACACTTGTGACTTAGCACCTGCATCAGCCGCAATTGTGTTTTTTTTCTAAAAAATAATTTTATTTTTACAATTGGTATAATCCAGTTTCAAGTTTTTTTTTTTTTTAAATTATTATTCATTCTCTGGCTATGGGTTTTGGGTCATCATTGTAATGTTCTTTATACCATTACAACGTGTCTCGGCTTATGTTTTTTTTTTTTTCCGAAGCCTCATGTTGGGAAGCCATTGCAATGTTTTTTAACATTTTGGTAGACCTTCTTTTACACACCATGAAGTGAAAGTTAATCAAGTTATGAAGAAGAAAAATATAAATATTCATTCATATTTCTAAAAACATAGCTATATTTCCTGATTAACTGGCCTATTAATTATTACAATTTGTATTACCGACGGAATCAGATATAAATAAATGGTGCAATATATATATGTATGTGTTAAACATCCCATACTAAATTATTGGCTTGACCAATAGGTAACAATTATAAAAAGACAAAATAGAAATAAAACACACTAACTCCTTTTTAAAACTTGTTTTTTATATGACTATAATCATGTAAAAAAAAAAATCCAATGTTTCGACTATTTTATATAGTCTTTTTCAAGGCACACTAAAATAAAATAATATATATATAACAAATAACACATATTCCATAAAAATAAATAAATAAATAATTACAAAATATATTCATAACCAAAAATTTACCTTATCTCACTCCCCTTTCCTATTACCAACAAACACAACTCAAAGATAAACAATTTCCTTTTATTAAAAAATAAATAAATCTATATATATATATCCTTTAAAACATTTAATTAAAAACCTATTATTTTCTTTTCTGTTTATCTATTAACATCCTATTTAATTCTGGTTTTATTTCATTAATGTATAAACTTTCTTTTATCATCCTTTCATTATATGACTTAACCTTTTAACCGCTAATTTTATCATTGGTTGTATCAGATAAAAATCAAATCTTTTAATTGGCCAACTCACAAACTGAAGACAAAGCCTATTGTTAAAACATATTCGCCTATAATATTAAATTCAACTCAGATATGTTTATGAAAAGTATATAATTAATTTTTCAGGTCATGAAAAAAACGAAAGTTCTTTCAAAAATAAATTGCTATTTATTTATTCTAAAATATTCAATATCGGCAACATAAAAGTTATAATGTAAACAAAAAGATCGACTTTTACGTTATAGAAAAGTAAATATTTCTTTTTACTACAACTTCAATATTTGGACTAAAATCTTCAATATTTTTCGAAAATAATTTTGTTTTTTTATTATTCTCTCTGAAAATTATGTTTAATTTCCATAAATATTATTTAATAATAATTTAAATCGTATTCGAAATGAAAATCTCAGCGTTTTTCTTTATTTTCTTTGATCAGGCAGTTTCTTTGTTCTTTCCAGCCAATCAGAATGTCTTTTTCGGCTGAGAGCATGCTAAGAACCAATCACAAATAATGTTCCTTCTTTGTTTAGGTTTAAATGCGTTTTTTTTCTATTTTTTACTTCTAAAATAAATCGGAAGATGTCACCATCTTACAGAACTTTTAAAAACGAATTCAATACGCATTTAACGAATATTTTCGTATAAAAACTGGCTGAGTTAGAGTGATTTCAGATGTCGATGAGGAGCCTCGTAAAAAACAGTCTTTTGGTTAATACATTCCAAAGGCTATCAAAATCCCCATGCCCAAATTTATTCATGTGAATGTAAACAGCAGAATTTTTATCACCTAAATGCTGTTTTAATCTAGTTTTTAATTTATTCTTACTAGTCCCAACATATGTCATTTCTACATTCTTTCTAAAACAATTCAAACATTTTATCAAATAAACTGAATTCATAATATCTAACCCATTATAGTCCCCTTTATTATTAATTAAAAGATTTAAACTTGCTTTCTTTTTATAAACAGGACAAATTGAAACATTATATTTCCTATTAATCATTTTAACTAATTTCTTAACTTTAATAAATAAATCTTTAGATATATTAAAACCAACATAAATAATCTTTTCTCTATTCCTACTCCTATCTAATCCCATTCTATTTCTTATTTTATTTATATTTTTATTAGAAAATAAATGTTTAACTACATCCCTAGGATAATCATTCATAAAACATTCATTCCTAATAATATCAATCGCATTCCCAAACAAATTACTATTTGAACATAACCTAATTGCCCTAATAATTTTATTATTAACATTAATTTTACTATGATTATCAATATCTGAAAACCAATTATTTGGTAATCCAAAAAATGTTTTTTTTCTAAACACAGATGTTTCTATACTAACACTACCATTCCTATCAATTTTTTTTAAAAATTATTGAATATATGGATTATTGAATATATGGATGTTAGAATTTTTAAAAAAAATGATAGGAATGGTAGTGTTAGTATAGAAACATCTGTGTTTAGAAAAAAAACATTTTTTGGATTATCAAATAATTGGTTTTCAGATATTGATAATCATAGTAAAATTAATATTGTTAATAATAAAATTATTAGGGCAATTAAGTTATGTTCAAATAGTAATTTGTTTGGGAATGCGATTGATATTATTAGGAATGAATGTTTTATGAATGATTATCCTAGGGGTATAGTTGAACATTTGTTTTCTAATAAAAATATAAATAAAATAAGAAATAGAATGGGATTAGATAGGAATAGGAATAGAGAAAATTATTATTTATGTTGGTTTTAATATATCTAAAGATTTATTTATTAAAGTTAAGAAATTAGTTAAAATGATTAATAGGAAATATAATGTTTCAATTTGTCCAGTTTATAAAAAGAAAGCAAGTTTAAATCTTTTAATTAATAATAATGGGGACTATAATAGGTTAGACATTATGAATTCAGTTTATTTGATAAAAAAAGGTTGAATTGTTTTAGAAAGAATGTAGAAATGACATATGTTGGGACTAGTAAGAATAAATTAAAAACTAGATTAAAACAGTATTTAGGTAATAAAAATTCTGCTGTTTACATTCACATGAATAAATTTGGGCATGGGGATTTTGATATAAAGCCTTTGGAATGTATTAAGTCATATAATGAAAGGATGATAAAAGAAAGTGTATTCATTAATGAAATAAAACCAGAATTAAATAGGCTGTTAATAGATAAACAGAAAAGAAAATAATAGATTTTTAATTAAATGTTTTAAAGGATATATATAGATTTTTTTTTTTTTAATAAAAGGAAATTGTTTATCTTTGAGTTGTGTTTGTTGGTATTAGGAAAGGGGAGTGAGATAAGGTAAATTTTTGGTTATGAATATATTTTGTAATTTTTTATTTATTTATTTTTACGGAATATGTGTTATTTGTTATATATATTATTTTATTTTAGTGTGCCTTGAAAAAGACTATATAAAATAGTCGAAACATTATATATATTTTTTTTACGTGATTATAGTCATATAAAAAACAAGTTTTAAAAAGAAGGAGTTAGTGTGTTTTATTTCTATTTTGGATATTTATGAACTATTTTGAAAAGAAGAACTCTGTGTTTGATATATTACATTATAAAAAGACAAATGATAATGGATTTCCATTATTTTCAAATTAATTTTTTCATATTGCTTGTTTGGCTTATCATTGTAAATCAATAATGTTCAATTTTTTTGACAATTTCTAAACATTTAAATGCTATTTTTCTTAAGGTTTACATTAATTAATTTTCTCATTTTATTTTGCAGTTTCATATTAAAATTACATATATAGTGTAATGCATGTTTAAAAATAAAATTCCACTGCTCAAGGCACAAATAAGCAGAGAATAAACTAAAATTGATAAGTGAACTTTGTTAACTGCAACAAAAGTAATATCTAATACTATAATCAAATCAAGAAAGACCCCAAAATATTATGAGCATGCACATACTTCTTCAGTCAATAGTATTCCTCCACATTTATTATAGCTTCTGCATTCAATTTTATTATTACCAAGCACATTATAGCATTTGTTTATTATAGAACTGCTCATTATAGCATATTCCATAATAATAATAATAATAATGAGGAGGAGGAATTAATTCAATCTTTGGAATGTCTATGCAAATGTAATAGATTGTAAATAAAAAACACAACTACAATGTGAGAAGTTAATAGCAGGATTATGGTTGAGAAAATGTTAAATTATGTTTGCAGTGTAAGCACTCAAATGGAACTTTAGTTATTGTCTGAAAGATATTTGAGTTGCTAGAAGAAAGTTATTTTTAAAAGAACTTTATGCATTAGTTATTAATATATGCATGTTTATGTTTAAAGAGACTTGAATTGAAGATACAAATATGTAATTTGATTTACTTCTTACATATAAAATGTCTTTTCCACTCAAGGATAAATTTGAATTAATGGCTTATCAAATTGCTAATTTTTTTTGCATTACCATTCTTATTCTCAATAAAGATTATATAATTATTAAGCATGTTTGAAATTTTATTCTATCACTGCCTGACTGGTATTGGATACCTTAGGACATAGCAGAATGGCACAAATTGACAGTCATAAAAGAGTTTGGAAAGAAGCAATATTAGAATGGCTGCAGTTGGATGCCTATGGAGAACCTGTGTTATAAAATAGAAAAGCAGTGTTAAATAGTACTATTTATTAATTCGACAATAATGATGGTGCTTCTTGGAGAATTTGTGGCAAATGTAAAATATTACATACTCATAAGCAAATAGATGATGAGCATCTGAAAGTGTCTACGTTTCTATTTTTCATGAGTTAGAATCTCATACAACTAGCAAATAGACTGACCCTAAAAGGTCGGAGGAATTTCCATATAAAACAGTTTTTGAGAAATTGGATGGATATTTTACTCTAGGAATATCAAAATGGGTAATGCAGTTGAAGTTGTGAAATATGTTGACTATGACTTAGCAAATTTAATTAAGGATTGTCAGTTTGACCCTGAAATTAATGATGTATTATCAGAACAATTTCTCTATAGCATGATGAACAAGAATTTTAGGGAAGTGTTGTTGAGTGATTCTGACTTAAATTATAAATGGGACATGGATAAATGCATTGCACAAGAAATTATCCTGAATAATGCTTCAGAATATGCATTGCTACAATAGTATATAAACCATAAAAAATACTCCAGAACCCAGTAGAGAAAAAAGATGAAATGTGTTATTGTTGTGGTAAAACTGGCAATTTACAAAATATCTGCAAACACAAAAATAAAACATGTAGAAATTATACAAAAAAAGAGGACATTTCATATCTGTCAGATAATTTAAGAAGCACAGAATTGGTAATAAAAAAAATGTTAGACTACAAATTTGGGGAAGTATAGTCAATAAAAGTGTAAAGAAGTTTAATGATAATAAAACAGACCACATATTTTTGGATGTAAATATTTGTAGCCAAAATATAATGATAAACTGGATAGCGAAGCGGGGTTGTTGTTGATGTCTAATAGAGATTGGATAAAAAGCAGCAAAACTATAAGAAGAGATCTACACTTGAAAATACGGTTATGATTGCTATGGACATTAATGGAAACAAAGTAAATATATGTGGGGAAATTTTTATGGCAGTAAAATTAAATTTGATAGCAAATTTCCTTAGTGTTATATATGGTAATCCATTGCTGGGAAGAAACTGAATTTGATCATTAGGAATTCTTGTCAACATGGTCGACTATAATGCAGAAGATATACCTGGGATTGTTCAATTCTGGATCAGTGGAGCTAAGAACATCATGTAAGTAGAGTTGATTAAGAATGCACAACCTATTTGTAAACTTGGCAAGGTGCCATTTACCTTGAAAGAAAAGGTAGATAAAAACCCCAGATGAGATAGTTTCCAAAGAAATCTTAATACCAATGGAAGATTTGCCTTGGTTCTCACCAGTCTTTACGATCATGAGGTCAGATGGAAATTTGAGATCAGGCAGTAATTATCAAGTCACATTCAACAAATATGTTAATAAAGGTTTGCAACCTGTTCCAAGTGTATGTGAAGTATTAGTGTCATTGCAAAAAGCTACTTATTTTGTGAAAATAGACCTAAAGGCAATATTCCACCAGATTCCAGTAACTGAAAAAACATCACAAATGTTATTACTGACTGATAAGGGACTGTGTAAGTGCAATAAATTGCTTTATAGTAAAGGACATTTTTTTCAAATTTATGGATGGTGCAATTCTCTATTTGGATGACATCTTGGTTACTACTAAGACAGAATCAAAATTAGAAAAGTGAGTAGATGCAGTCTGCACAAAGTTGGAATAAATGAGAGCTAGAATAAATATTGATAAATGTATTTGGTCCCCTAAGGAAATCACTGTAGATGTATTATAAGTGCAAATGGAAGATATCTTAATCCAGACAAGGTAAAGGCATTAAAAAATGTTGAGAAACTAAGAAATGTAAAGGAATTTCAGGCTTTTCTGGGTCCTTCAAACTTATACAAACTTTTTTTTTAAAAAGAGAGGTCACATTAGATATTAGCATTGCACGAGCTTTTGAAAAAGAACCACTGGACATGGACCAGTGAACAAGAGTCAGCTTTTCGAAAAGCAAATGATTTTTTAGCATCTGATAAACTGTTGGTACATTATCCTGGTGACTTAGATATTATAACAACAACAGGTGCCTCAGAGTATGGTGTTGAAACTGTTATTTTCTTATCCATATTATGGCAAGGAATGTCCAATAGCCTATGCCTCAGAAGTATTATTAGCAGTTGAAAAAATTACAGCTATATTGATAAGGAGTCATTAGCAATGGTTTTCACCATTAAGAAATTCCACCAATATATTTATAGTCAAAAATTACAATATGCGCAGATTATCAAAGGTTTTTTTACAGAATAAAGGGATTAAGCATATTCATACTCTACCTTAACACCTTGAGAATAATGGAATAGCAGAGAAAGCAGTTTAACATTTAGAGAACATGTCAAAAAAACTAGTCTAAAGGATGTACTAGATGCTTTAGTGGACATTATATTTAATCAACATTTTTATCCCGAGCACAGCAATAAATAAACTCCGGCAGATTATCATGATATCATCTATTCTGTAATTCATTTCACTAAATTATTGTTGCCCACAATGGAAAAAATTTTCAAAAGTAAGTGTATGCCCAGAACATTATCAAAATAATTACTACTACTAAAATTGGGAAATGGAAGGGAAATGTTGAACATAGAAATCATCTTTGCCCTTCTTTTGATGCATCATTGCCAGACATTTTTATTAAAATAATCTATTAATGAAAGAGCAAGAAAAAATGATACTTTATTAAATGATCAAATTAATGACTCGGGTCAAAATCAATTAGAGGATAAAAAGAGTTTTTACAGGATCAAAAACAGAGTGTAACTACTTTGATGGAGGAAGGAGAAATAGCTACTCTCAAAACTTCCTGTATATGCAGATTTTCTGTAAAGCTTAGAGATTATATATGTCATTGAGATAATTGTTGCTAGAGTATAGGGGCAACAGGAGTGGAATGTCTGTGCATATAAAATATATGTAAATAAAGTTTTTTTTTTTTTTTCACATACATACATATTGCAATATTAAAATTATTTCCCTTTAAAACTATTCTAGAAAATCTACAATGATATTATTGCTATAGTAAATTAAATAAAATAAAATTTGTATGCAACTATAAATATTTACATTAAATTAGAGAATTGAAATTAATAACTCCCCACACAGACAATTATGGCAAGTATATTTACTGCTAAAGGGGAGACAATTGAAATCTAACTATGATTCCAGTGAGTAGTTAGTTGCAGGATTATGGTTAAGAAAATGATAAATCGTTTGTGCTCTGCAAATATGCAAATGGAACGTTAAAGAGTTTCATTTGTGTATGGAAATAGTTATTGTCCGAAAATCATGTGAATTACTAGAAGATTATCACTTCTAAAAGGAATATGCTTTTGAATTGAAGACATAAAAGTGTAAGTTGGTTTATTCCTTGCAGAATAAAATGTCTATTCCATTCCAGTGCAAATTATAGAGACTATTTGAATAAATAGACTACCAACTTCCAATTTTTTTTTTACATTATTATTCTTATTGTCAGTAAGTGCTTGTTTGTTATTTATTTTATCACTGCTTGACTGGTATATGGATACTCTCAAATCATAACCTTTTATATCTAAATCATATGTTTAGAATTTTAATTTGGGCATTAATTATATCATTGAATGTCAATATTGAATTAACATTGGTATAATTAAATAAAGGAAATTTAAAGCAAATTCTATGAGCAACATAAGCATGGCCATTGCCATGCAATCTTTTAATTTATTTTATTACTTCTCAAAATGTGTTAAGCAAATTTTTAAATAGTGGATAGTGCTTGATTCAAAATGTGGAATTGTCTAGTGCATAATTCTTTGTTGCTAAATAATAATAATAAAAAAAGATTTAAATTTGAAATGACTATTGATAATATAGACTGAGCAAACTATATGCGAGATCTGTCAATAAAATATTAATTGCATTGTTTGTTTGTTTTTGACAAAATTTGTTGTAATTCTATTTACATTTGCTTTTAAGAGGAAATACTTCAGTTAATTATTCCCTGTTGATGAATTACTCCCGATAGGTTAAAAAAAAGTTTTGAGTTAGCAGTAAGATGATCGTGATATGTCCTGAAAAGAAAATGGAATAAATTAAAATATGTAGGAAAAAAATATGTATATATAAAAAAATCTTACTGAACAAAATCTGGAATGAGCTAAAATTAGATGAGTGCGAGTTGAATGAGAATGTTGAACAATAAAGCAAGGAGTTAGAAGACAATCTGCTTTGAAGTAAGTGATTGAGGATAACATATTTTATCCTGCATAATTTTATTGTTTAGAAGAGCCAGATTGATGTATGTTAATGCTATTTTACTATGTATATTTTATATATCATAGCTTTAAAATTAAGATATTATAATATCATGCAATCCTTAGTAATAAAACTATTAGCCATGATGATTTAAATGCCATTGCATGGTCCTTATTATTTAGTTATTCTACATGTCTTTGATATATCTTTTTTATGTCTGTATTTAATTTAATCATTTTTTTGTTGTTAATGTGTGCGTGGAGTTTATTACACTCCAAAGACTTTTGCGTGTGTTTTTAAATGTTTGTTGGATTTTTTTTTTTTTTTTTCAACATTATCTTACAAAATTTTAAGTTAACAAAGACTTTTTATAAATACTTATTTGCATTATAATTTTGTGGGCAAAGATTTATTGAAAGATAATTAAAGCTTAAGTCAACTCAATAGAGCACTTGTCAGATTGAATATTTCAAAACAAATCTAATTAAGCATCTATTTTTATTATTATTTTCTAATAACTGAAACACAGGCTTATTATATACCTGTGTCTATATATGTAAGGTATACGAGCACAGACTATATATTATTATTTTTATATTATTATTATTTTCACCATCTACTTAATGATATTAATCTTGCTTGAGAGATTATTTTGCAAATGTCTTTTATTATCTTAACTCCATTGTTGTGATTACTTTTCAGTTTTATCTTAAAATATGTCATTTGTCAAGCGTTGTTAGTCGAGAGATCATCGCATCCGTCTTGCAAGCAAGAAGTTGGTTGCAGACTGTTGTGGGTTCGCCTCCCGGCCGATGCTATGACATATGAAAAAAAAAATGTCTTTATTTAAATATCCATTTCTACAAGATTTGCTATTCTTTATTACTTCGGCAACTATTTATACAATTTCTAAGTATTAATGATGCATATATCACTAGCATATCCACATAGAAATATTTTGGTTGAATTTATGTAGAAATAAAATATACGTTAATCTTTATTTTTTTAGCACTTTTTATGTCTTGTGCTTTTCTAACTTTAATTTGTTGTTAAAGCGTAATTCCTATTGGTGTTTAAATTTGCGATACTTACGCATTAGACCAGCTGCCCGTGTTTGAGAAGGCGGAATGCCATATCTTTCTACAGAGTGTGTGTGGAGGGGTGCGTGTGTTTGCGATGGCAGAATGCGTGTTAAAAAGTGCAACTTTTAATTATACGAAAAGTATAAATTTTTACACAAAACTAATAAACACATTACGATACTAAATAAAAACAGGTAGTTGTGACTTTTTAATACAGCATTTTGACGTCGCGAATACCCCCACCCCCCACCCAACTGGAGAAAGGTAAGGCATTCTGCCACCGCAAACACGGACAGCAGTTCTAATATGTATCAAATCTTATTAGGTTTATAAGACCAATCGTGAATTGGTATGTGTTTGAAAGAATGTTTAAATTACTTTGAAAATGGAATCAATTTTTAAATCGCAATTGTATTGCGGTCTGATAGCATTTATTGCTTTAAACTTGTGATTTACACTAGAATTTTTATAATTTTTGTTAAATTAAAAAAAAAAAGGAATTCTGTTTTTTTAAATTAAACACTTTGTTTTATAAATTATAGTAATGCAATGTAAAGAAACTAAATTAATGTTTAATTTCTATTTATAATGAAAAGTAAAATGATTTTTTTCTTGGCGTTTACTATTGATTATATGTAGCCATTCTACCATTACAATTATCTGGATAATACAATAAAGCTCCAAATACTTCAATACTATTCTAGGATCTAGCTACAAATTTTTTATAACTTTTTTTAAAAATAAATTCAGTGTATTATTTTTTTTTTTTTGCAAGAATCATTCATTATTAGCAGTCTCTCTCATAAGTAACAAAAAGCAAGATAGAAAAGCAAAGAACAAAAGGAAAGAAAAAAGATTGCTTGTAATTAAAGGATAACCATATAGTTGCATAAATACATAATCTCGTTATTATAGTTAATACAGAGATATGACAGATGACCTTCTTTGCACTGATCTACCTATTTAAAAGATAATGAAAAAGAATAAGGGAAAAGAATAATGTTATATTTGTTAATACTAATTATTACTGAAATAGATTAAAAAGATAATTTTCATTTATTTTTTATTTATTTATAAGCAAGTTTCTGCATATGTGCTATAAGTATGATTTTTGTTAACTAAAAATAGATAGTTAGACAGAGTACTATATTGTTGTAATAATACTTGTAATTAGTGGCAACTGCTATTTTTTACCTCAAACTATTCATTCCATTATCCATTTGTTGAACTACATCATTATTTCCATCATGAGCCATTAAATGCCAATAACTTATTTGTGGTCAACCAATAATTCTTTCACCATCTCACAATTTCCTCTCCAAGAACATGCCCGATTTTTGGTAATTTTCTCAATAAACAATCTCCTCCTCCCATTCTTACCACAGTTTCCACACAGCCAATTTTGATATTCCTTTATTATTCAAATCTGGATCTAAAATTAAAAATCAACCAAACTTTTATCAATGGATTTAAAAAAAAATAGAATAATACAAAACTATTGTAGTATCATCTTTAATTTTGTCCAGCATTTTTTTTTTCTTTTTAAGAATTAGACTTGAAAATAATAATTACAATAAAATTAACCTGTATTAGCAATTAAAAAGCCAGTGCTTTGTTAGGTAAAATTCAAAAGCAATATTTCAAAGAAGATCCAAGTCCATTCCTTGGTCCCTTTTAAGTCCTCATCTATGTGAAGCCATATACTGTAATTGTCAGATTTTTATATTCACATAACAAAACCCAGAGTTCGGATCAAATACACTAAAGTTGACCGGAATGGAATTGAGAGATCCCATATCCAACCACAACCCAGTTTCCAGAGCTCCATGGTTTAACATCTTATGAGTTACATTTCTGAGGTTACAGATGGACCTTAATTTGGTTTGCGAAACAGCTCTGAACAGGAGAGACATGAGACCCAAAACCCAACCATATAAGCATTACCAAACTGGACCAATAAACATTAAACTTAAAAGAAGATCAATAATTAATTCTAATGCATATCAAATCTATATCTAAACAATAATAATTTAATTGGAATTGAAATATGATTAAATGATAAGGAAGACGAGGTAAATCTCAAATAGGTTTTGTTAATAATAATAATAATAATTAGCAAAATTGAAACTAAACTAAACTAAGATGCACATACAATTGGAAAGCACAATATATAAGTAGGATTTGACACACACAGGCATTATACAGTGGAATAAGATTGATCAAAGGTTACTACAAGGTGTTTAATAACTTCCTGCATAGTGAATAAGTCATGCCAATGGAAATTAAGATACCAAATACTATTTCGGTGTCATATCTTGCTAACTGATGAGCAATTACGCTAGCCACAGATATACAACTAACTACCATGCTAATATGGTTGACATTTACCTAAATTACATAATATTCTAGCATAATAATAATGCTCGGGAATGATGCAGATCTAAGTCTATCAATAAGAGATTCTCATCATTTCAGACAAATTTTGAATAGATATCCTACAAAGGAAGAACTGGATAAACTAGCATTACATATATTTGCTATAAGCACATGCTAAATATTAATAAAAATATGGCAGTTAAGAGTTTGTTTTGCGAACTCTATATATAACATTTGTAACACGAGCTTTATTAAAATTAGGTTATGTGACATCGGACTTGATTTTTTTATCAAATTTACAAAGGATGAAGCAAGTAATTAGGAATGGTTATAAGATTTTAGAAATTAGCTTTATACATTCATTTAATTTTAGTGATAGCTAAAAGTTAAAAGTTCAGAGATGGCGCCAAATGGCTAACAATGTATCACATCGTATCAGTTTAAAATTTAAAAAAAAGTATATTAATTGTTTAAACTTTGCAAATCTAAGCAAGGAGAAGTCAAGGTAAGCTTTTTTTCTTGCCTTTTATCAACTCAAAAAAATAAGATGAGCTTCAGAAACAGTTTTCTAAAGCAAAATAACCAAGCTGTAGAGAGAACCATGAGAAATAATATCGATAATAACGTTAATATTAACCTTAGAAGGCCTAGGAATAGATCTCTAGAATTTAACTCAAAAAAGTTTTCTAATAGTACTAAACCATCATTTAGTTATGAGAATACAGTTAAACAAATAGATTTATCATTTAAAAACTTTCAAAAGTTAGCAGAAATACAAAATAAGTCAAAAACTGGAAATGGCACTTATCAAACATAGGATTCAAAAAATATTACATTGGCTCAATTGGTTAACATTAAGTAGCAAAATCAAAACTTCAGAACAGATCAAAGTGTTTCAGAAGACTCCAGTGTCAAAACTATCTTAAAAAAGAACTCAAATTACCAAGAAAATAGGTCTATTTTAAATATTACTCAAATTAAAAAAACGCCGCAAAATTCTAAGGGAAGACATGTTTCTAAAGTTAAAATAGTAGAGGACGCTTCACAGGAAGCAGAATTTCCAAATGCAAATGATTATTTACATAAAAAAATAATTTCAGATCAAGTTTTAGAGTCAAATAATGACAAAATAAGTATTAGTAACACTTCTAAATCTAAAAGTAACAACTGTTTGTCAGTACAACAAGGTTTTAAACAAAAAGGAAAAATCGAACCCAAATTCAAAACACAAGAAAAAGAGTCAAGCGTTGTTAGCCGAGAGGTCATCGCAGCCACCTTGCAAGCAAGTAGTTGGTTGCAGACGGTTGTGGGTTCGCATCCCGGCCGATGCTATGACATATATAAAAAAAAAAAGCCAGAATTCTCAGTTATTTCACGATCTCAAGAAAAATGATCACTTATTGATTTTCCTGAATTAAATACTAATCAAAGTCTTTATAGTGGACACAATAAAAGAACTGATCAGGCCAAACACTCTGCAATTGTACAAGTGCAGGAAACCACTAGAAAAGACACAAGTAACTCAATTAATACTACATCACTTTCAAACACAAAATCGAACCAAGTTGAAGAGGAAAAGAATAAACCAGCAGTACTAAATGCCATCATGGACTTTGAGGAAGATGACTACAATGAAAAAATAAAGAATGTAAATGACTTATACTCAAATGAGGCCAACTTAAACCGCAATACAAACAGTTATCAAACAATAAGTGATCAATTCAATGCAAGAATACCACCTATTTTATTTAATTCATTCTTTAAATATCATAGTAACAACTCATTAATTTTAACCACTACAAATGAACTATGCCACCCTTTCCCCTTTCCCACAGACAAATTCTTTCAACTCATCAAAGACAAAAGCCTCACTGATGCCATTAAGAAAATATAACATCATCCCAATGGCAGATATTTCATAATGGATTTATAATCTCATGCACAAAGAACTATTCAGGAGAAATCACTCAACACTTGACAACAAATATTTAATCAAGATTGATATGGAGAAAACTAAAGTTGCACAAGGTCTTGCTAGAAACTCCTATTATGACTTTACAGGATCTGACTTGCAAAAGCTTCTCAGCAGAGTTGGTAAGGTGACACACTTCCAATATTTAACAGAGAAACGGGCTGAAATTGAATTGCCATAGAATACAGCAGCTTTCATTCTCAAATTAAATCAAGATATCACATTCCTCGATATACCTTCATTACTTGAACAAGAAAAATGTCCAGTCTTCATATCAATAAAAGGGATCAAACCACAGTGTTTTCTATGTGGAGACAGATCCCATCTGGTCAAAACTTGTCCTCAAAAATATTGTGAAGTATGTAATTCAAGAAAGACCAAAAAACATAAATGTCAAGTAATGGAGAAGCCAACTGATTTTATTCAACCTTCAATCTCCAAGTTAGCCTCAGTAACGCAGGAATTTTCTGAAAAAAAAAATGCAAACAGATACACAAAAGAATAAACCTCAGCAAAACTTAACCGAAACTCAGAAAAACAATATAGAAGATAATCCAAATCTACAGCAAGTTGATTCACAATCTAAGGAATGTCTGGAAAAAGAAACATCAAGTAAAACCCAATTGAATAAAACTAAACCTTCGCCCTCCAAGTCAAAATCAAATGATTTCACAAGCCAGCAGATCAGAGCAAATGCCCCAATTAAACAACTTCCAAGCATTAATCACACGAAGAAGAAAATTAATGAGTCCTCGAGCTACATGGCTGATGAATTAAACATCTCAAATGCCGACTTGGACACTGAAAACCCTGAACATAATGCAAACACGAATAAAGCCCCAAATTCCAAAAGAAATACAGAAAAGATTTAAACTAATTGATAATAAACAGGCTGACAACGCATATACACTTGAACCCTCGATGTCAGCAGATGAACAAAGCAATAACTGACATTGAATATCTCAAGATAAGAAATCCCAATAATAACTCAATCAACATCAATATTAAAGAACAATAATGAAAACCCAGATGAATCACACAAAATAGTGAACATTTTGGCCTTGTTTCTCTCAAAACCAATATCATCACTAGGGATTATTCCATCATTAGTCTGGCTAGTTTTTCATTCATTATTTTCGATGCCAATTAAAATCGAGGCAAAACACTCTGGATGCCCAGCCTGATTACATTGCAATAGTAAAAACATTAATTAACACAGTAATAAAATGCTATCAACTCCATAATTAACTCAGGAACTTTCAACAAAGTATCATTTCTGTAATGGAACTCACAATATACAATCAACAGATAACAAACAAATAGTCAAGAGCAGATCTTTGAAGTGGGTATGAATCTAGAACTATATCCTTTGTAATTTAAGAAAAAGAAGTAATCAATTGTAACAGATTGTACATGATAATAAATTATATTTATTTTTAAAAAAAGTTTATAGTTCATTTTTAGAGCTCTTTGCAGTGTTCTTAGGAGTAATTACCTAAACTTCTTAGGCACAACTTGTCTGATGGCACTTCTTAGTGGCAAGTTCAATAGCAATTCTTATTGTTACGTTAGGCAGTATTCTTCCAGTTGAGCTCTTGGTGCAGCAAGTTTTTAACAGGAACATCTTTTCTCTAAAATGAACGTACTGCTTTGGTATGTAGGATGGAGATGGAGATCACCGTTCCTTGAGCTTGAGAAACATTCTGCCATATTAAAGTTTAAACTGATGTGAAGTATGTTAGCCAACGCTTCCTAAATTTTACGGTCTTCTTTAGCACAGAAAAAACTAGCCTATTTCTACTCAAAACCAAAATATATTATTTAATAAATTTTCTTTGGAGAGCTAAGCAATTAACATTTTTAAGATTTTATATTTTAAATTACCAAAATAAACTTCTCTCTTTTGTCTTTTACCACAACAGAATGTTTTGTATGATTTGATCATTTATCGTTCATCAATATTTTAGCAATAGTCACAGTTGGCTAATTCTTGTTTACAACCTGAGACGATTATTTATTGTCTAAACAAATTTTAGATTTAATCGTGTGTTTTAAGCATATTAAAATACAAATTTACTTTAAAACTAATATAAACTATAATTTAATATATATATATATTACTTTTAAATATATACTGTTGTAATCTCACTATACCAATTGGATTACACATATAGATGTTTGCATATATATATATATATATTGTAACGATATCTAAAATGTCGTTACATTAAATTGAAATAAAAACTTTTAAGTTCGCAAATAAAAATAAATGTATTAAAAAGGAAAAAAACTAAACGCTAAAATTAAAATGTTTGTTAAACGTATATATTCGCACAGATGCTAAACTTTAAAAATATTTTTTTTTTATAAATAAAAAAAAAAGTATTTAAGATTTAAATATAAAAATATTTTAATAAATAAATAACGTAAGTTAAAATAAAGACAGGTATTAATTAATTCCTGTAATCTGCAAATGGAAATGATTGTTTATTAATTGAAAAGCAAGCTAGCCTTGGGCTCTTGTGTAATTAAAAGGTCAGATGAAAATTAGATAAGGAATAAAGAATGTTTGACCAATGGAAGCACCAAGCCTCAGCCCGGACCTGAATGAAAAGGATGGATTGGTGACATTTTGTTGGTTGAATCCATAGGAGGACTATAAAAAGTAAAATATTGAGTTCCATTGAGTTTCCTGACAGTTTTTGGTTTCCAACTTGATTTGGTGAGACGAGCGACAAGATGCACTTGTCGGTCTCTCTCACTTATTTTAAAAATGAAGACTGTGATACCAGAAGGGAACCAGCAAAATGCTACCTCCAGAACATCAGAGCGATCTTCCAATGGAGATGTAGTGGGAATTAAAAACAGGACCCTGGACTCTTCTACAGTGAGCTATGAACTTTACAATTTAAAAAAAAAAAAAAATTAAGAACTTTCGTTCAAACTTTTAAAATTCAGCTAACCTAAATTTAAAAAAGGAATTCTTATCTGATTTTCAAATTAACAATCAATATTTAAATTATATATATATCTGACTTATGTTATAAATCAATTAATAATGTTTAAATTTATATGTGTGCGTTCGATAAAAAAATCATTTCCATTTTATTATTTTTTTATTTGTATTAATACTTATCGTATAAATTATTTAAATGCATGAAATTTAAAGTTGGGTATAGACGTTGCATAGATTCGTTAGCGGTTAATTATGTTGCTGTTTCATCGTCGGTTGGAATATATAAGTCATCATGTCACTGCAGTGTCTTATGATGAACACCATTGGATTTTTTTTGTATTCCATATGCAATTGGCATTATCGATGACTTTGTATTTTGATCGGTTGTGTTTATTTTGGAATGTTTTTAACTGTGGAATCTGTGCAGCCGATCTATACTCAACATTTTAAAACAAATTTTATAAAATTCATCTGTGCGAACATTATAAATGTTAAATTCAAGTCGGGCGTGAATGGCTATATAGTTTTGTAAAGTTATATTAAGGGAGGGTAATCTTAGGTTATTTGTTTCATAGTTGAATTGGCTCAATAGATTGGATATATTTGTATAATTAGTAGATGTAGTATGAGATCCGCTACGGGCAGGATTGCATATATACGCCACACACCTTCTGTTTGCCTATGGATGGGTTTGTAAGATGGCAAAGGACCGCAATCCATTCCTATGGAGTTTTATGTTTATTGTTCTACTTGCCAACAGGTGTAGCATTCCTGTTGGTGGAGAGACGTCTTCTCTAACTATACTTACTGCTCAGACATACATTCCTGACAGTATAGTATTTTGTGTTGTCGTATTTTCATGCTACATTGAATACATAAATGTATCAGATAGATTGACGCCAGTTTGACTGCGAACTTTTTGGCCTAAGGTTAAATAAGGGATAGAATATTTTCTTTTCAAATGCAGATCTATGTAGTTTATTCATACTCGACCATCTAAATAAAATATTAAACTCATTGAAATTTATTTAAATGTAAAATTAAAGATTAATATAAAAATCTAAAATGTTAAACTTATTCCTCAAATTTAGAATGATTGTATATGTGCATAAATAAATATTTTTATGTGTTAATTTCTGGCAGTGGCTTTTATTTTTTTATATTTAAGATATAAAGTTATATTTTATAATCTCTGCTGTTCCACTGAGCCAGTGACTTGGGCTAACGATCTGAATATTTAAATAAAGTGGAATCTTAACTTACGTATCTGCCTACTTTATAAATTTTTCTAGGCTCAAATGCCTAGATGGCACCCTGTTAGTTGCAGATATCGTAGTTGCAGTTAGATTCGATCTTCACTTGCTTTTCGATCGTTATAATATATTGTGCCAGGCATTATCAAATGGCCTTGCACAAAATCTGCTGTAAAGAATATTACAGCAGATACATATATAGATTTGTACATATTAGGCACAACAACTATATAAACGTGCTATATTAATCCAATGGAAGTTGGTCTGAGCATTAAAATACCCACACACACCAATTTAAAGTAATATGAAATTGACATACAAAATATTGCATAATAAACTCATGTGTTGTTTTTGTTTTTCCTTTTTGTATATTTTTTATGATATGTCATTATATGTATTTGCTTTTTTATTTTCTAATATACTTGTATTTTTTTTTTAATTTTCTAAAGATTGTAATTTTATTCCATAAGAAAAAAAAAATGTTAATTGCTTTTGCAAAAATCTGATCAAAAGCAAAAGGTTTGATAATGCTATAATTAAACTGTTATCTTTTTAAAAAATTCTTTTGAATTGATTTCGTAAGCAAGTGGTCTGGGTTATTCAAGATGGAAACCATTGTCAAACTTAAAAATGTAGAATTTAATCGGAAAGATATAGAGGAATGTTTATAATCTAAGTGATAAGGTAAATTAAAAGGATTGGCTGATTCATTCTTCTCAGAGGGATATCTGAATTGGGTTTTATTAGTGGGATTGATAGTGCTGGGGGATTTTTTTCTTTTCTTTCTGGGGCATTCAAGTCATTCACTACTTTGGCTCCAGAGATTTTCAATCATCTAGCAACTTAGAGATAAATTTATGGACTAGACCGCTGCTGACATTTTCTAAGAAATCCATTATATAGTTCTTTTGAGAACTCTTGATTTCTTAAGAATTTAATAAACTAGTCAAGATAGAAAAATGAACATTTGATAAAATTTATTATCATATACAAACAGAGGAAAATATGAAGCAATCTACCAGTGAGTCCAGTAAAATGACCGTGGGCTAGACAACCAGCCGGTGCACCGCCCTTTCCCTGTCCCAAGCCGCCAAGATGTGACCACGCCAGTTCCAGCCGCCCACGATGATGACAAACGCTGCCTTACTAAATAAATGAAATCCTCACTACACAGCCAGTTGACTTGAAGCCCACTCAGAGCCCAGAGGAGAAGAATGAAGACGCAGACATTGGTTTATTTTAAGAGATTTTATTAATATTGAAATAATTAACTTTGATATTTCCGATTAAATATATTATTATTTTTTTGTTATTATTATTACTCATTTAGAAAAAAAAGAGAGAGAGTCTCTCGCAAATGTATATTGAATTTGCGGTTATTATGGGCATATATGATAAAGCTTTTACTTAAATCTTTTGAGTCAATTTTTCTATTTTAAATTCTAATATTTTCAACAAAGATTGCAATGAGATTCTTTTTTTTTTTTTTGTTGTCGTTGTTGCTATACGTTTTGCTCTTGTTGTTATTCCTGAAATTCATCATATATAAATATACATGTGTATATATGCGTACATACGCTTATAATATTCGGTAAATACGATATCTCATGTTGAATATCTAAAAAAAAAATGTATTTAACCGTATATCCTTTTTAAGTTATTTTTTTTTGTCACTGCAGCACCTCATGATGGTGCAAGAAGGGATCGATCTATTATAGATTCCCTGTAAGCCAGTCCTCTAATAACTTTATATTTAAAATAGTAATAAGTGTATAATTGTGCCGCACGTATATACATGTATAGGAATTTATCTATATAAAAAAAAAAGGTTTTAAAGTCATCAGTAAAAGCGTATGCCTGTATGACCGAGAATCTCATATCTGTATAGCAAATCACACAAAGGAAAATTTATTTCTACTGGGTAAAAGGGGCTCAGACCACTTCCATTCTTTATGAAGTATCTTACTGTAAATAGCCTTAGGGGTTTATCTATTTTCGTAATCATTTAAATTGTATTTATATATCTAAAAGCACCAAAAATATATATATGGGTTTGTAATCATTAATTATTTAGTATTCTTTTTATTATATCATCATTAGTATGAAACGGTGGTGGGTATTTGGGATTAAATAAATAGTTAATCATAGTATTAAACTTGTTTCGGTTTCGTATTATTATTTATATTGATAAAAATGTATTCTTTCCTTATCAACCACGTACCTGTAATAATCATTTAACTTACCCATTTGAAGACCCTAGATGTAGAGTGACTGAGCTAGCCACAAAGGGATATCGCTCTACCGGGGTGTTGAATCTTATTCTCATGTTTCGCTGGGCATATGGTATTGCACATCCTTCTGGGAGGGGGAAAAATTTTTTTTAATTCTTTTCTAGAAGTGGCGCGCAAAGGTCTATTTTGTAAATAGATTTTTCAAAGGTGTGTACTTGCCATTGTTCTAAATATTCGAGCATTTAAATAAGATATCAACTAAAGGGTGTTTTTAACTGGAAGAGTCCTGGCAATCCACTCTTTCTATCAGTTTAGCTGGAAGTACCAATATACATGAGTATAGATAATCGGCTAAATTGGTATCCATTTCTTTTCCTGTTAAATCTTGTTCACTTCATGCTCAGTGCAAGATTAGGATTAGGAAATCCGCAGGGGAGTTTTGGTCCGGTACAATATATATATGCGGCTATACCTGTACAACCATGTAGGTGTCTAAAAGGATATTCTTTCAGGGTCTAAACCTGATACAGATGGAGGTTGACATAGGAAATATACCATTTCAATACAAAAAATATTTATTGATAAAACTGAGAAACTTATTAAATTACTCTAAATCTTCTTTCTCTCTCTGTTCTAAAACATTTTTTAATCTGCTCATCATGAGCAGAATCACCAATTATTATTTTTTACTAAAAAATGTAACCATGTTATCTATTTATTCATTTCTTAGAAATCTTTTTTCGGCTAAGAATATTGGGGACATTTTATTTAAACAACTTCAAAGACCTTCTATTCTAAATGATTTAGGCTTCTACTGTATAGTCATATTCAGGACCCAAAAGATCATTAACTTTATCCTTTTTTCTAATATTTTCTATCAATTAGGAGTATTAGTAAAAATTGATCCTACAGTTAGACCATCTGCTGTTAAATTCTGAAAAAACTCTCCAGTCCATCTTTAAACATAAATTCACATACTGGGAAATCTATAAATCATTTCATAGTGATCCTTCTGAACCCACTAAAATTATAGTATTATGCATAAATAACAATTTATTAATAAATTTAACTATTGGTCTCTTGAACTTAAATATTTTGACTTCCTTATCAAAATTAACCTAGAACTCTTTATATTTTTATAGGTATAAAAGAAATTTGAATATTCACAAAGCAATTTTTTTATTTAAAAATCCAAAATTTAATATTGTCACAATCATTCAAAGCACTAAGTGTATATGCCAATATTCATGCAATCACCCTTTTTTGCACTATGGTGTATTAGATGCATTTTCCTTTAGAATAATACCAGAAAGCATCCAAATACCTTCTGGAATAAACTGCAAATCATTAAAGAAAGAGACAAGAAACTATCAACTGAATCCATATATAATGCCATATTGTCCCTCTTAAATCTGCATCCAATATCAAGCAAGGTGTGATACAACAAAACATCTATTTTAAATTCTTATTATCCTTGTATGAACATTATTTATATTACTATTGACTTTGGATTTGGAAGTAATCATGGATCCATTGAACTATGCATTTGCTATCTAAGAATATATAATCAATGCAAGAATAACAAAGTCTATTACTTTTTGATATGTATATAAAATTATGAATTCCCAATGCAACAATGTAAATTGTTGTAACTTTTGATACTTGTTAATAAAGTCCTTTGAAAATTTATTTGTATATATATGTAATAATAAAAATAATAAATGTAACAGTAATTAACTATTATAGATATAATAAACACCTCCATACTTCCCCATTCTTTTTAAATTCATATAAATAAAGATACAATAAAAGACAAATGACCCCAAGATGCATTTTGTGCTGAAACAGCACTCATCAGTTGGCCCAGGTCACTATCTCTCATATATATCTATTTTATATGAAGAGTATTTATCTAGTGTAAATTGTTACATTTCCGTATACCATTGTCAAAACTCCCTCTACTCACAACTTTGACACCATTCATTTCAGATAAATACAATAATGATTATTACTAATCATTTTCGAAACTAGAGATTATCTCTAGCAGAGATGTAAACTTTAAACCGCAGTTAAAGATTAATATATCTGATTTTTTTAAAATTTACACACGGAGTTTCTTCGTGTGTAATATCTTTATAGATATAATAAAATCAGATATATTAATCTTTAACTGAGATTAAAGTTTATAACTGTGCTAGAGATAATCTCTAGTTTCGAAAATGAATAGTAATAATCATTATTGTATTTATCTGAAATGAATGGTGTCAAAGTTGTGAGTGGAGGGAGTTTGACAATGGTAAATGAAAATGTAATAATTTACTCTAGATAAATACTCTTCATATAATAGAGATATATATGAGAGATAGTGACCTGGGTCAACTGATGAGTGCTGGTTCAGCACGAAATGAATCTTGGGGGTCATTTGTCTTTTATTGTATCTATTTATATGAATTTAAAAAGAATGGGGAAGTATGGAAGTGTTTATTATTTCTATTTAGTTCAGTTTCTTAAAAGCAAATTAATAATTTGTCAGATAATCAAAGTAAACAAAAGTTTTTCAAAAATAAATTTTTATTTATAATTGATGAAAATAATCTATAGCAGAGAACATGAAACATACTCTTTTCAACTTATTACAAAATGCAGCTTACTTCATTGATTCCTTTCTCAATTTAATTTTGTGTAAAAGTAAATAATTTTTACTAAAATCTGAATTATTATTCTCAAATAGTTATAGTTTTACATATATTTTATGAAAATAATAATAAATAAATAAAAAATGTTCTAAACATACATTTTCATTTGAAAATCAAAACAAAGAACTTAGAACTGTCAAAATTGTTAATAAGCACTCCCTTATATAGAGAATGAGAAACAACCAGTCAGCACTTTTGTAAGGCCGGCCTTATCTCATTGTTATAACTTTAAATTTAAATATTATTGATTTATTAGTTGTAAAATAGGTATAAAGGGGGGCAGCATCATATGATACTTTTTTTTGATAAAATAACTGTAACATTGGCAAAATAACATAAAAATTAGTAGTTTGAGATTGATTTAATGCCAAATACGAAAATCTTTGGTGAACACAGTCAACAAGTTAATTGAAGTTCAATTACAATATAGTTTTGGTAAACATGTAAAAAAATAATAATTTCCAATCAAAGTAAAAATGTTAAACAATTTTTACTTAAAGGAATATTTCATATTTTTAATCACTTATATACACATATATTATAATGTACACATATTCAATATGATATATATGGGTATACATTTTAAGTTATAAAAGAAATGTCTAGTGATATATATCAGCTATAAGTGTCCAGACAAATTAAAGTACAACATAGTTTTACATTTGTATTTACTGTAGCATTTTGAAAACTTAAAAAATAAGGAAATATATATATTTTATTAAATGCTTTTATTGACCAAGCACTAAAAAAATAATTCTTTCTAACAACCACAATTACAGTTATTAGATTTAATTTGAAATAAAAGCATGGGAAGGGGGTCCAGGGATTGACTTAATCAATTTCTGAACCCCCTCCCATGCTTTTATTTCAAGTTAACTTTTTCCCTGCAGAAGGAGCCATATTGAATATTTAAAATCTTATACTAGACCACAAATTTTATCATAACTTGTAAGTTTTATTAACAAAAAAATGACATAATATATCTTGTTTTAAAGATTAAACACCAAAGAATGTAATTAAACTGAAAAAAATATATAGTCATTGATATTCAAAGTAATAAAAAAACGAAAGTTAATATTTCTAATAATTATTTTCATATTATTTCATAAATTCTAAATTATCATGCATACAACTTAAAATTATATATTTGTTAGTAGTTTAGTTGGATTCATCATAAAATTTCCAAAAAATTAGTATATAATAACACTTATCTAAGGTAATTTATCATTTGAAAACTTCATAGAATAAAGACATTAGTACCTGTCCAGGGGGTTGCAATGTATATGTCACCCCTAATAACAAAACAAGTAGTTAATATTGATCAATAATTAGTATAATTTGAGTATTATATTAAAGAACTTCAATACAGTTTGTAATTTATCAAAAAGTACTACTAAAATAGTCACTATATGCAAAATAAAATAATAAAATAAAAAGTGAGTAAAATACTAAATTCATTATTGAGTTAAGCTTGAGGTCCACAAGTTAGTAGTTTAGAGTCAGTGCAATGTAGTATTATTTATCCTATCTTTATAGGTTCTGAGGGCTCATATTGCTTCATGCTATTATAACCATAAATTTAGTAATTGTTTCATCAACTGCCACCTCTTTGCATTTGATATGCAGCTTTGAAATTTACATTGCAGTGGTCTATAATCAGCCTAAGTTTATGTATATACTGTCAAAATCTTTACTTTTAGCATTTGCGTATTTTTATTATTATTAAAATGCAGACAAGATATAGAAAAATCTAAATCAGGTCATAATATTTGCAAAATATGTTTAATAATAATTAAAAATAAAATAATAATGTATAATCGACCTAAATGTATATACTGTCAAAATCTTTACTTTTAGCATTTGCGTATTTTTATTATTAAAATGCAGACAAAACATTAGAGAAAAATCTAAATCGGGTCATACTATTTGAAAAATATGTTTATAATATGTTTAATAATAATTAAAAATAAAATAATAATGTATAATCAACCTAAATTTATATACTGTCAAAATCTTTACTTTTAGCATTTGCGTATTTTTATTATTATTAAAATGCAGACAAAACATTATAGAAAAATCTAAATCAGGTCATAATATTTGCAAAATATGTTTAATAATAATTAAGAATAAAATAATACTTAAAAAATATAGAAAAATGAAAACTTACCATTAGGACCTCTTAACGTTGTCTTCAAAATACATTGTTAAAAAGTTTTATTTTTACCGATGTATTTTTCACGGTAAAATCTTTTCCAGTAACTATCAAAAAAATGAAAGAAAGACAAAAAAAATTCAATCTACTTGATCACAAAAATGATCATAAAATGTGTTTTTTTTTCATAGAAAAATTTACCTTTCTGGAAACTAGAGACAAAGATGGAACCGAAGGTGTAAAAAGCGCATGGGTAGCTTGTGTAGATTTCCGTTAATCTTAACCTCAACCCGGATGTTTATAATTTGAAAATCATGACACGAATTGGTTAAATCTAAAAATCCCAATTGTTTTTCATTTTAGTGCATGATCAATAAAAGCATTTAATATAAAAAAATATTTTATTTCTATTATTTTTTTTTTTTCCGAGTCATTAAATATGGTTTAATGATTGCATTAAAATATGCTATTTGTAGTATAAATATATTAATGTTAAACTAGATTATTCAGTTAATTTAAATAACACTGTGGGAGATGTTTTCACCAGTATTATTATTGCATTTAATTTTCTATATGATTAAACATAATGATAGCGTAATGGGTATGTGAACCCTTGAATATCATAATCCTTTTGAGTACTAACCATTTGATTATTTACTTTTTTTTAAAAAAAACCAATAACATTAATTTACCATTATATTTTGTTAAAATAAACATATTTATATATTTGTCATTGCAACTATTATTATTACATTTTTATTTATATAGTAAACGAACATGAATGGGCTGCTCATCAATTTATCAGCTTTTTATTACTGTGTTTAAGATCATTAAACACCTTGGTCTGTCTTCTCAGTTATCTGATAGTTCTTAAATGAAATGCCAGTTGAGTTTCAGTGAAGGAAGAATAAATGTGTGTGTGAATAATCTTTTATTTTTTTACACATGCCAAACAAACCAAATTATGGCCCTTATTGATAGGTAAGGTTTAAATTGAATCTTAAAAGATTATAGAAGAGCTAGAAAGAAACCATTTTTGAGATAGATGGATCAAATCAGGACGTTTGCGGACGTGTTGTGGAAAAGAGAGACTAGAGATCGAAGAAACTGGATTAAACTTGGAGAGATTTTCACTCTACAATAGAGCAATAATCGGTGAAAATGATGATAATAGAACACACGATGCTAATTTAAAATGTAGAAGCTTTCAAGCAACATATATATTTTTTCTTTTAAAAAAGGAAGAATGGTAGTTTATTATGAACATTACTTCGTAATTATCTATCATTTAGGAATATTTTACAGATTTCATTTTTATTATTTTGAAATTGTAATGAATTTTTACGTTTTAATTGAAATATTCTTAAGAATTGTTTCTTTGTAGTTATGAATAATGTTTTTTTTTTTTTTATAAATTTATTATCACCTTTTGACAGATAACAAATATTTAAAAACTGCATAATATATTAATATAAAGACGCACTAAATCTTGGAATATAATACTTAAAACCTATTATTTTAATTTCACCCAGGAATTGTTTTGTTTATTAAAATTTAGCTGCGATTTAATTTTATCTTTTTTTTATAACTCTTTGGAGAACTCAACTTTCTACAAAACTTAAGACTAATCTTTTATTTGATTTCTGACTTTAAAACAAGATAAGAGATTTATACTTAAATACTATCATATTCACTGTTGTATTTGATTATTTTTTGAATGAAATGTTAAAATATAATTTGCTTTTATTCTCATGGGATTGATTTCATCTTCTTTCAATAAGTTAAACAAATATATAATCTAACAAAAAGAAAGCCTTTTTACGTTTTTCAATTGAATGTTTTTTCCATTTCGTGTTTAAATACTGTATATGAATTCACAAATATATCATGAAATTTTTAAATATTTATATATATGACATTTGAAATTCCATTGATACAACAGTAGTCAAATAATAATAAAAAGATTGCACTTTTTTTTTATTCATTTATACAATAACAAAAGCAATATAAGCTTCATAGTATATTTGTAGTTTGTATTGAAGTAATTATTAGATGGATAATTTGTAGGTATAATCTTTTTTTTTTTTTGTATACAATGGATTAATTAGTAAAGATTTGCTGGCATCCATGTTTTTTATTTTTACAAATTGAACTATATTAATTCAGTCAGAGTTAATTCCACTCTACTTTGTATGCTATATAGAATTTTTAAATATCTCTTCTTAAATTTTAATTAAATATTATACACAGACGCACCTATTACATAAATTTATTGAAGCAAATTTTTTCATGGGCAACAAGACTGTCATTTCAGAAAAATATATTTGCCTTCAACTGAGTGAAGATGTTATTCTGTGATTATTGCAAAGATATAGATATTTATACATACATATGGTCAGTAGAATCTCTAAGTTCAGTCAACGAGACATGCCTGGGTTCCCAGGGGCTAGTGGGACCTCACACCAAGCTATCTTATTTTATTCAACAACACATTCAACAAGGCATAGTAAAATAGACTGAGAGACTGACATTTGATGAAATTTCCTATACATAAAGCTAAAGCTTACTTTTGAAATGAAGCACTCCAAATTTCAAAAGCTCACCCCCATTTGAACATTTTTATAAATGGGCAAACGGGTGATAGTTTATAACTGAGTAGTCAACCAAGATATAATTTTAATGCAGGAGATATTCAGAGAACTAGAGAAACAATAACTTATTTGGCTTCCTATAAATATACCAAATTTAAAACATGAAGAAAATGACAAAGTAAGAAATTTTATATGGATTTGCATCTAGCACTAAAGACTAAAATATAATGACAACACTGAAGTCATTAACGGAAATGATCTCTATGAACAAATAAAAGCATTCTGTAACAGGAAATGCATTTTCCAATTTAAGTATAATCTTAAAAATTTGGTAACCATTGCTGAGTCCAAACATAGTTTGTCAAAGCTTAAAATACTAAAAAACTATTTAAGATCTACAATGACACAAGAAAGGCTATCCAACCTAATGTTGCTTTCCATAGAAAATAAATTATGTGAAGATTTAAATTTAATTGAGATAATAGATACATTTTCTGAAATTAAAGTAAGGAAAATAAATTTTTTTTTTTTTTTTCTATTAATATTAATGCGTTATATGTTAAGTATTATTATTTAGATAAGAATAAATGTTGCATATGTTCCTTTATTATATTAAAAATTCATTTATTCATTTTTTTATTTACTGTGGGCCTCATTTTATATTTGTGCTCATGGCCTCAAAATCTGAAGGGCATACTGCATATGGTGCTGTATGCATTTCCCCTGCCAAATGAAAAGTCATAAATTAAAAACAAGTTCATTATTTGAATCAATAAACTTAGTTGAATTATTCTACTGTGGAACAAATTAACATTATTTTGCTAGTAAATCCATATGATATAGACTGAAGTTTACTAATTCCACACTTCAATTCAAGCTTTGTTTAGCTTTTTGTAATTTTAAATTATATGTAATAAATCAATTTAATTTAAATACAATACAGTGTAAACTTGATTCCATTGACTTAATATTAATTTGAGTGACTTTATATATGAAGTGTTTCCAGTCATGTATTCCTAATGATTTGATGACATTCTTGTCAGTGGTTCATTATGGACTTCAAATGTTCTATTCATTCATTAGTACTTGTGTTTTCCTGTAAACCAAGATTGTGAAGCGGAAAATATATTATACATATTTTTGCTTCACTGTCTAGTGATTCAAAACCTTGAATCAGATGTTTAAACTCATCTATATATGTGTTAAATCACTAGAGAGTGAAAAGGACGCACATACAAGTTTTAAAACCCTCCGTTATTATTTTTGTTATGGTTATAAATTAAGCATTATTAGTATAAAAGAATATTTAATAATTTTAAGTTTGAAATATTTAAATTTCCATGCCCATTTAATAGTTATGTATGTGTGTGCGATATTATTTGAAATATGTTTTCCATAATTAAATATGTATATTTATTTTATAGTTATGTATATTTTATTTAGTTCGTGTATTTTATATTTTCTGACGCAATACTAAAGAAAGTTCTAGAGAGTAATTAAAATAACTTGGAAACGTAAAATCTATAAATAAAAGAATATTCTAAGATTTGTTTTAAAAAAAGTAATTATTAAGTTAAAATCCCTTAGCAAACTAAATGTTAATGAAAAATATATCTTTTAAATCTATTTCCATTTTAAAAATAGATTAAAACAATACTCTCTAGAACTTGTTGCATCATTGTTGAAATTAGACAATAGGTGTATTTCAGCCACATAATGGGCATCCGGGCCATATCAAGCGGAAACAGAGAACATTCGAGAAGTTTTTTATGAGTATCAATACAGCCGAAATTTTAGGCTGTCTCTTTGTTCGCCATCTTAATAGCTTTGCAGAACGGACCCACGTCCGTTTAAATTTTAAAATATGACTCCAGAATAGAGGGGCTAAATTTGCTTCCCCGTTCTTCTCCAAAATCGTTCCCACTCTGCTATGTTAACCTGCCATCTCCACTTATGGACTGCCTAATTTAAATGCTATCATAATTACCTCAAGATGCCAACCATTATTTGTCAAAACTTTGCCTTGCTTAACCGTGTTCTCTTCATTTATAATACTATACAGTTAAATCCATATGTACATGAAGACATCAAGATTTGGAAGGTAAATTACAAGCTTGCTGCTAATATGAACTCTTTAAAACTTTCATTTTCAAAAACCTAATTTATTTGTAAAATTCTCTTTTATCAAAATAATGTAATATTAATTGTAAACATTCTAGAAGGTAGTGATTTTCTCTCTGTTCTAAAAGATAATGCACGAATCTAAAACTTTATTTATGTATTTCTCTATGGGTTTCGCATTTTCTTGTTTCTAATATTGTAAATGCGGCACGCTTTTATTTTATTTTATAAATTCCATGTTGTTTAATTTAATATGCTAACAGTTCAATCCAGCGAACCGATACTAAATTTTGTTAATAATTATCCTTGAAATTATGGGATGTCTTATCTTAAATGTAAGCTTTCTTACGCAATTAAAGGTTCTCTTGATTGAAAAATATTTGAATTATCCTATTTGCTTAGTGGCAACTTATTCACTGCTACATTTATATGTTTTGTTACTGCCATATTTTATGCTATTGATTTCATTTTCAAATTATACTATAAAGTAAATTTATTGACCTACCTTTATTATGTGTTTTCTTATATTTTCAATCATTTGCTTATCACACCATTTTCACTTGATAGTCTTTTATAGAAGTAATTTCTGGTTGGCGTATTAATATTTATGTAATGAAGGGAACAATAATCCCTATTTTTTATGTATGACATTCTAACAAATCTTAAAGGTCATTTACATACCCTTCGAGAGGGATTAATTTATGTCATTTCATTACGCTTGATCCTATTAAATTCTAAGGATTTTAATTCATATATCAGTGTGATTAAGAACCTGATTTAGTTATTTAGCGTTGCTGGACTTACATAACGTTATGAAATTTCCTTTTGCTTTATCAAATCTAAAACCCGGATAAACATGATTCTTTTTCATGGCATATTGGGGTTTGGAAGCACCGACTCTTGGATATCGTCAAGGTGGCTGGTAAGCTCTGCATAGGATAATATTGGAAAACAGGCTATGGAATTCTTACATGTTACCACCTCTTTTTTTCAAATGCTGACCTGTCAAGTGTACCAGGCACATTTTACTTTTTTATATTATTGATGAAGCATTTGTCCTAGAATGGACTCAACCCTTTTCTAATGTTATTACTTTAGTCAGCACTGCAATTCTAGTTTAATATTTTATATTTGCCCGTTCTAAATCTGTAAGACGTAATGCCACGATTTCTGAATCCGTCTCATATTTTCATTTCTATTAAAAGTTAATGTCATTTTAGAGCTTGTTTAAGCTACCCGCCCTCTCATTGCGAAAGTGTGAGTGTGCCAAAAGAGTAATGCCAAGCCATTCATTTCTAATAAGAAAAGAATAGAATTAAATAACTCTGAATAACTTTGCTGCTTAAATATTTAAGTTCCAATTATTATTGAAGTAAATGATTTAGATTAATAAATATTTTTGAATTTGGTTCAAATGAACCTTAACAAAGTGTGTACACTAGATTCCATCTATCTATTTTAAGGTTAATGAGTTTTCATAAATATCATAGCATCCACGTTATATAATATGGTAAAATGTATTATCTCTCCTGTTAGTATATTAAGTCGCATCTTTTGAATATCTATATCTTGTTTGAGGTGTAATATACAATTGCAGATTTGCGCATCATTTGATTTGTAACTTATAACTCCTTTAACACGCAAATCTGCGTTAACAAAGTGAAATCCATAAGTATATTAGTGTTGACTCTATATATAAATAGGTTCGCAATTTTGTTAAATTCCAATATGTTTATTAATTATTTATCAATATTAATAAATTATTAACTAACTATTATTAAACCTGCTTTGCCTCATGATTTATGCATATACATCGTTAATTAGATTGCATTATATATAGCTGATTTTCACTGACCTAGGCCAATCCCTAGCTTTATTAATAAACAATATAATAATTCTAATACTTTTGCTATCTCACTATGTTTGGGGGTTGGAGTTCGAAGCCTAATATTATTGTAATTCCCTGTAAATCTCTTGTTTCTCCGCTGTTGCTTCAGGATGGGTATGTATAAAATTTCCTTTGTTGTCATCAGAAATGTTGTTCGTAATGTTATAAATCTGGAAAATAGGCAAGAGGGCGGAGTTCATGATTGTTCCTGACATGTATCTTGCACATGATTGGATTCGAGGTACTTTTGCCTAGATGCTAGCTCTTGTTAGACGAACATACAATTCTGACCGACACAATTGTAACATATATTTTTGATAAATTTACAGTTTTGAGAGTCCCCAAAAAATGTTTGAAAAAATGCCTGCTAGAAACATTGTATTTAATATTTACATTTTATTTTTTATGACTATTATTTTTAAAAAAGAAATCATTGTGGAAAAATTAATTACAATATTTACAGTTTTCTTTTTGGATTAACTTATTAACAGAAAAATGAAAAAAAAAACAATATTTACACTTTATTTATGTTTGAGGCATGCATTTATATGCATGCATTTCAGGAGGGAAGGATACCATATGTTTGGAAATAGCCATTTCCTCATGTTCTATGATAGAAAAATCCCAAATTTTTATTATCATGACAATTTACCAAAAAAAAAAAAAACAGCTGACAAAAAAAAAAAAGCTTAATTAAAATAAAGCATGATAATGTTAAGAGAATATTGTTGCTTTCCACATTAGAAGGAAAAAAAAAATTGAAATAAAGTTTTTAATAAAATTTATCAGAATTTATTTCTTTTTTTAAATTTAACAATCAATTTATTAGTTTTGTTTTAATTTAATAACTAACACATCTTTGGTTGATTGTAGGCCTTCAAAACTGTATATTCATCAAAAAGCTTGGCTTATTGGAAAACTCACAAGTAACCTTTCATCTTATAAATGAATGGTTTTTTTTGTTTTCATTCTCAATGAAGATCACAATTTATTTTTTCAATAATCCAAATCTGAGAATGCTTTTATTTTTAAATGCTTTTATTGATTTCAGAAAATCTGTTTGTTTGTTTATTAATGTTTGAGCAGTTTCAAGTTAGAATGAAAATTCAAAATATAGGTTTGATATATTTAAATTTAATAGAATTGCTTGAAAATGGATATATAATTAAGTTATAACACCCTAATCCATTTGAAACACTTATCTTTTCAGTATGTCAACTAGTTTAATAGATGTGGAATAAGAAAAATATTCAGTAATTTCACATTTTGCAGAATTTTCTTTTTTTTTTAAATAATGGTTGCAGGAGAGTACTTTAAATTTTTTTTCAATTTAATAACATTTTTTAAACCATTAAAAAATTTTAATTTGTATATCATATTTAGTATGTGTACATAATTATATATATAATAAAACAGTAATTAAATGTTTTATTTAAATGTTTCTCTTTTTATTTTAAAACAATTGTTTAAAAAGTAAATTAGAAAAATTCCATTATTTAAAACAAATTGTTTTCTTTAGCTTTTTTTTTTTTTAGAAACAGTTGTTTTGAAATAAAAATAAATCTATCAATTTAAATAAAAAAACTTAGTTACTGGTTTATTATACATTTATAATTATGTACACATATTTAATATAATATATAAATTAAGAATATAAAATAGAAATAATAAAATTAAATTATGATTATGTAATGTATCCTGATCTCATGGTTCAAATTTAAGATAAAATGCACTTGGAACAAAATATTAATGGGAATACTTTAACTTCTTAACAAAATATGATGATTATTATTATTAAACTAAACATGGAAGGTTTGAAATTTCTTTTAGTTTATTTCTGGAATGTTAGTATTTTAATAGTAGAAATGAAATATCAGAAAAATAGAATACTCATATATTGATGTAATACATAATTGATAACTTGTAAAACATTTAAATACTTTACAATTATTAAAACATAATGATTTTACTTCTTCTGACAATGAATTACAGAAATCTTGTATTTTCTGGTAAAGTTTGAATAAGAAATATCAAAATAATGTAGAAGGCAGTATGGGCATCTTTTATGCTGCCCACTACGCAATAAGTACATTTGAAATGAAGTAAATAATATAACATTTGTCGTCTAAGAATGCAGCAAAATGAATGTATAGATACCATGTAATCATTGAAATGTACTCTTAAGATAATTATTAATGTATTTTTTTAAAAAAAAATGTTATTAATGTATATTTTCTGATAAATAGATATGTTTATGCAACAATATTATAATGGCAATGAAACAAAAAGCATTAATTAATAATCACATATTTATTTATAATATAATAATTCATATAATGAAATATTTATTTACAATAAATATGATTATTTCTTTTAATTTATTTATAATTTACAAATATTATTAACTAATACATTGGTGTACCTTTCTTAAAAACCATTTCTACAATTTTATTATATAAGTGATATTTACTACCAAATAGTTCTCTTATTCACAAAATACAATCTTTATTTCAAAAATCCAGTACCCATAATGTAAAATAATATACCTCTATGCCTTTGTCCAGGCTACAATGAGATATTATACCTTTCTCTTAATCAAAATAACATTAAAATATCAGTGTGATAACGCTTACCAAATATTAATGCAATAACAAACCAATATAGTGCAATATAAAATACTTATGATCATAACAGTACCTATGTTGGGCAAGGAAATAACAATGGTCGGCACTGATAATATATTTAAAATTAAAAATTTATAATGGAGCTAATAATAAATTGTAAATCTGCACATGACTCTAACATTAAAATTCTAGGCATAGTGGTCAAGGGAAATATAGGCTAGCAAAAGATTACAATTGAACATCTGGTACTAAACGTAGGCAGTGTCAATAAATGCATGAGCCACACTTTTAATATGGAATGGCTAAATATGCATAAAAGTAATCTCATATGAAGAAGCCACACTCTCTCATAGAGGGCTAAGTACACTTACAAGTAATATAATCTCTACTTAAAATTTCTTTAAAATACTAAAAAACATGGAGCTAATAATAGTTATAAACATATGAATAATTGTTTATCTTGCATACACATACAAAAAGAGTCATAATTCATTCACTCTGTTTAACATTATATGTATACTGACAAATTTATTACTGTGTAATTGTGATAACACTTATGTATAAATTATTTAAAATTCTCTTACACATACTGATATTTATCACACTTTCATTCAAAATATTGTTATAAATATATAAAAGGCTGTTATATCTCTGGGTACAATAATATATACCTTTATATAATCATTCATAAAAACTTTGGAATAATAAATTAACCCATAAAATAACCTTCAACTATATATCTTACCTATTCCATTCTTTTAATACCATTTTGTAGAAATATATTTACAATATAATAATTAATAACAATGATAAAAATAATATAATAATATATAAATTCCAAATATGCAAAATGTTATTATATCTTTTATATATATATATTATAACGATCGAAATGAAAGTGAAGATCGAATCTAACCGCAAAAACTACGATATCTGCTCTACGAGGCGGCATCTAGGCATTTAAACCTAGAAAAATTTATAGAGTAGGCAGATACGCACTGTTAAGATTCCACTTTATTTAAATATTCAGATCGTTAGCCCAAGTCACTAACTTAGTGGAGACGCAGAGATAAAAATCTATATCTTAATTTATATCTTAAATATAAATAAATAAAAGCCACTGCCAGAAATTAACACATAAAAATATTTATTTACGCACATATAAAATCATTCTAATTTGAGGAATAAGTTTAACATTTTAGATTTTTATATTAACTTTTAATTTTACATTTAACTAAGTTTCAATGAGTTTAATATTTTATTTAGATAGTCGAGTATGAATAGACTACATAGATCTGCATTTGAACAGAAAATATTCTTCCCTGATTTAACCTTAGGCAACAAATTTGGCAATCAAACCGGCGCCAATCCATCTGATACATTTATGTATTCAATGTAGCATGAAAATACGACAACACAAAATACTATACTGTCAGGAATGTACATCTGATCAGTAAGTAGACTTAGAGAAGACATTGTCTCTCCACCAACAGGAATGTTACATCTGTTGGCAAGTAGAACAATAAACATAAAACTCCATAGGATCGGACTGCGGTCCTTTGCCATCTTACAAACCCATCCATAGGCAAACAGAAGGTGTGTGGCATATATATATAATCCTGCCCATAGCGGATCTCATACTACATCTACAATTATACAAATATATCCAATCCATTGAACCAATTCAACTATGAAATGAATAACCTAAGTTTACCCTCCCTTAATATAACTTTACAAAACTATATAGCCATTCACGCCCGACTTAAATTTAACATTTAAATACATTCGCACAGATTATTTTTATAAATTTGTTTTTAAAATGTTGAGTAGAGATCGGCTGCACAGATTCCACGGTCAAAAACATCCAAATTAAACACAATCGATCAAAATATAAAATCATCGATAACGTCAATTGCAAAAGGGAATACACAAGGCCCCATGGCATTCATCGTAAGATGCCCGCATTAACATCGTTGACCTATATATTCTAATCAAATGTGAAAAATTCAACATAATCAACCGCTAACGAATCTATGCAACGTCTATACCCAACCTAATGTAATACATTTAATAATTTCTACAATAAATATTACTACAAATAATAATAATAAAATGGAAATGATTTTAGCAAAACTTAACTATATAAATTTAAACAATCAATTATTAATTTGAAAATCAAATAAGAGTTCATTTTAAAATTTAAATTAGCTGAATCTTTAAAAAAAACATTGACGAAAGTTCTTAATTACTTTTTTTTTTGTTGTTGTTAATTTGTAAAGTTCATAGCTCACGGTAGAAGAGTCTAGGTTTCTGCTTTTAATTCCCGCGACGCCTCCATTGGAAGATAATGTTCTGGAGATGGCAATAGCTGGTTCAAGGTATCACAGTCTTTTCATATTTTTTTTTTTTAAATAGAGAGTGTGGTGTGTGCATCCTACCACATGTCTTAAACACAAAACGCTGGAACTGTCAGAAAAAACTGTATTTCCCTTTTTATATTATCCACATGGATTCAATCAACAAAACGTCACTAATCCATCACTTTCGTTAGGGTCCGAGCCAAGGCTTAGTGCTTCCATTGGTCAAGCTAATATCTCTTTATTTTCTTATCTATCTTTCATCAGATCATTTCAATTATACAAGAGCCCAAGGCTAGCTTGCTTTTCAAACAATTTATAAACAATCATTTCCATTTACAGATTACAAGAATTAATTAATACCTGTTTTTATTTTTAAATCTTGTACTTTTTTTTTATAAAAAAGTACGTTCAAATACTTATTTATTTGTTTTTTAAAAAAAAATATTTTTAAAGTTTGGCATCTGTGCAAATGTATATACGTTTAACAAACATTTTAATTATAGCGTTTAGTTTTTTACTTTTATTTGCGAACTTTTAAGTTTTTATTTTAAATTAATGTAACGACATATTTATATATCGTTACATATCAGTAAACTTTTTCAAAAAACAAAAACATTAAAAAAAAAAAAGATTTTACTTAGTGTTAGTAATTTCGTTACACAAATTGATTATATATGAAAATTTCAAAAGGACAATTTTTTTTTTTTTTTTTTAAAAGACAAAATAGTAATTACACACAAATATAATGATTAAAAAAAATTGTTGACTGTTGATTCCTTATTACCAGCTAAATTTCTGCCCCCTCCCTTCCAAGTTTCATTTCTCCTACCTTTAACTATTACTTAGGCAAGTTGAATGATTAGATTTTAATTTAACAAGACTTTTTAAAAATAAAAATAAAATTAAGATTTATATTTATTATTACGTTTTATTCCTCGCATTTATATTTACATATGCGCAATTTTTCTTACTGGCAGCACTTTTTAAACATAACTTCAAACTGTAACTCCACGTCAATACAACAAATATATTTATACTAATTTCAGAAAAAATACTATGGGCATGATTCACTTTTAAAATTCTCAGCGCACTCGTGTTTATTAAAGATCGGCCCAAGTTGGGTAGCCAGTTATAACGATCGAAATGAAAGTGAAGATCGAATCTAACCGCAAACTACGATATCTGCTCTACGAGGCGCCATCTAGGCATTTAAACCTAGAAAAATTTATAGAGTAGGCAGATACGCGCTGTTAAGATTCCACTTTATTTAAATATTCGGATCGTTAGCCCAAGTCACTTGCTCAGTGGAGACGCAGAGATAAAAATCTATATCTTAATTTATATCTTAAATATAAATAAATAAAAGCCACTGCCAGAAATTAACACATAAAATAATTATTTACGCACATATAAAATCATTCTAATTTGAGGAATAAGTTTAACATTTTAGATTTTTATATTAACTTTTAATTTTACATTTAACTAAGTTTCAATGAGTTTAATATTTTATTTAGATAGTCGAGTATGAATAGACTACATAGATCTGCATTTGAAAAGAAAATATTCTTCCCTGATTTAACCTTAGGCAACAAATTTCGCAATCAAACCGGCGCCAATCCATCTGATACATTTATGTATTCAATGTAGCATGAAAATACGACAACACAAAATACTATACTGTCAGGAATGTACATCTGATCAGTAAGTAGACTTAGAGAAGACATTGTCTCTCCACCAACAGGAATGTTACATCTGTTGGCAAGTAGAACAATAAACATAAAACTCCATAGGAATGGACTGTGGTCCTTTGCTGTCTTACAAACCCATCCATAGGTAAACAGAAGGTGTGTGGCATATATATATAATCCTGCCCATAGCGGATCTCATACTACATCTACAATTACACAAATATATCCAATCCATTGAACCAATTCAACTATGAAATGAATAACCTAAGTTTACCCTCCCTTAATATAACTTTACAAAACTATATAGCCATTCACGCCCGACTTAAATTTAACATTTAAATACGTTCGCACAGATTATTTTTATAAATTTGTTTTTTAAAATGTTGAGTATAGATCGGCTGCACAGATTCCATGGTCAAAAACATCCAAATTAAACACAATCGATCAAAATATAAAATCATCGATAACGTCAATTGCAAAAGGGAATACACAAGGCCCCATGGCATTCATCATAAGATGCCCGCATTAACATCGTTGACCTATATATTCTAATCAAATGTGAAAACTTCAACATAATCAACCGCTAACGAATCTATGCAACATCTATACCCAACCTAATGTAATGCATTTAATAATTTCTACAATAAATATTACTACAAATAATAATAATAAAATGGAAATGATTTTAGCAAAACTTAACTATATAAATTTAAACAATCAATTATTAATTTGAAAATCAAATAAGAGTTCATTTTAAAATTTAAATTAGCTGAATCTTTAAAAAAAACATTGACGAAAGTTCTTAATTACTTTTTTTGTTGTTGTTGTTAATTTGTAAAGTTCATAGCTCACGGTAGAAGAGTCTAGGTTTCTGCTTTTAATTCCCGCGATGCCTCCATTGGAAGATAATGTTCTGGAGATGGCAATAGCTGGTTCAAGGTATCACAGTCTTTTCATTTTATTTATTTTTTAAATAGAGAGTGTGGTATGTGCGTCCTACCACATCTCTCAAACACAAAACGCTGGAACTGACAGAAAAAACTGAATTTCCCTTTTTATATTATCCACATGGATTCAATCAACAAAACGTCACTATTCATCACTTTCATTAGGGTCCGAGCCAAGGCTTAGTGCTTCCATTGGTCAAGCTAATTTCTCTTTATTTTCTTATCTATCTTTCATCAGATCATTTCAATTATACAAGAGCCCAAGGCTAGCTTGCTTTTCAAACAATTTATAAACAATCATTTCCATTTACAGATTTATTTTTAAATCTTGTGCTTTTTTCTTTATAAAAAAGTACGTTCAAATACTTATTTATTTGTTTTTTAAAAAAAAAATATTTTTAAAGTTTGGCATCTGTGCGAATGTATATACGTTTAACGAAACATTTTAATTTTAGCGTTTAGTTTTTTACTTTTATTTGTGAACTTTAAGTTTTTATTTTAAATTAATGTAACGACATATTTATATATCATTACAATATATATATATATATATGAGATTAAAAAGTTCTTCTGTAAAGTAATTTCTATCTGTTTAAGTCCTTTTATTCTTCATTGAAGTAATATACAATATATACAGTCATTTAATAAGGTAGAGTAGATATATAGAGATGAGAATTTATAATAAAATTACTTAAAAAAAGAGTATTCCCAAATGAAACTTCGCCACTTTAAATGATAGGGAGAGCTGACAGCAGAAATTTGAAATAGCAACAATTTTTTTAATTTTAAAAAACTGTTCAATGGCAATTAGAGATCAAGTAATGAGCAGGAGTTTAATCTTAATTATAATTTTTTATTTTTATTTTATATAGTTATATTATTACAAGTCCACTTTTTAAAAAGTGGTATTTTAATTATGATGATATAAGCTTAATTATTTTTTTAAATATATCAAGTAATATATTTCTACACTAGATAATTCAGAAAAACTATTCAAGTGAATCAATAAATAAATACATTTGAGATGAACAGCTATGTTATTTGTTTTAACATAAACAATTTGAAAACAGTCTCTTTTTTTAAGATAATTTAAAAGTTAGTTTTCATAAATTTGTCTTTTATGATAACTTTATAAAACAATTTTAAATAACTGTTAATGCTTTTTTTTTTTTATATAGGTTCGATAATTTTATAGAAATTCATAATTCGCTATCAGAGCTTGGCATACATATGGTGATTATTTTAGAGGGCATACATATGGTGATTATTTTAGAGGCAAATAATTAATATTAATGACTAATTAAAATTTAGTTAAAACATGCTGGAGATAGTTTTATAGCAAAGTTCTGAATTTAACTAATCTTATAATAATGAAACAATATACTTTTCCTTATATGATTTTTATTTTTTTTTGGCTTCTTTGAAAAATTATTAAATTTTTCATCTTCTAGAATTATTGTTTGACAAATCAGTTGAATGTATGCTTTTTTAAGGAGAAAACGCTGTGTGGACAACTTATTGGTTATTTACCCTATCACATTATGTTAAACAATAAAACTCTAAATTTTAACTTTGACTTAAAATAAATAGTCAAATATAAACCAAACAATTTACTTCAAAACTGAAATATAATTAAAATTTAAATGAAATAAAGTGTAAAGAAGTGAAGTCTGGTTTTTATTTTTAATTGTATCTATTTTTATACTAGTGTGCGTATCTTGCTTTTTTTTCCAATCATGCCACAAAAAGATTAAAACTGCATTTCCTGTTCATTAAACTAATAAATTTACAGATATTTAAATTAATAGCTGCATTATTAACTTTTAATTGATCTGACCTTGAATGCTGTACTTTAAAACCAGACACTTTAGATATGTGATGTCTAGACAATAAATAAACTTGTTAATTAACAATTTTTATTAACTCTAAATAATTATTTAATAAAATTATTAACTGTTTTTCAAACAACTTCTTTGTTTATTTAAATTTTTTTTTTTACTCTTTCTCTTGCATTATTTAAAAGCTTATTTTTTAAAAATTAAAGACTAATTGATTGTACCCAATTTTTGAAGTTCACTTTTAATAAATCTTTTTTTAAACTTTCAACACTTCAGATGCATGCTCCATACACTTATATACACCCATGTATATTAAATACAGCTATTTCTTAATGCAATGAAAATACATTAGCTATTGATTGACATTTAAAATCAATTAAAAAATTGGAGCTACTCTTCAGTCAGTTCTACTTACTAGTTTTTAAATTCTAATTTTAAATACTTTCATATAGATTGATATTTAATAAGTCATAACTGTTACTCTAACATTATTTATTTTAAACTCAACAATTAAAATTCAAACAAAGTTAACTAATCATTGCAGATAGCACAGAACACTTTATTTATTAAATCTATTTAAAATATATAGGGTATATGAACACAGAGTTGGGAGTGTGAAGTAGATTGAAGCCTGTCCATTAAAGTATGAGGTTTGGCCATCTTATTATATATATGAGCACTTATAGCATATATGTGTAGAGATGGTAATCTGGACCAACTGATGATTGCTGGTTTAGCATGAAATACGTATATTGGTGATTATTTGTCTTTTCGACATATATGTGTTCAAGTGTATCAGTATTATGAGATAGTGTAAAGAGTGATGGATTGTGTGAAAGTTTGTGTTCATATACCCTATATATTACATATATAGACACAGGTATATAATAAGCCTGTGTTTCAGTTATTAGATCTATTTAAAACACATTAAGCTCTAGCTAGATTAACTTTTTAGTTTAAATATTTATTTTATTTTCAAGTACATATTAAAAACCTAAGATAATATTTTAAATACTGCTAAATAATTGGGCTAAATGAATTACTTTAATGTATATTTTTATTATGATAGCACAGATAATGAAATTTACTTTATTATAATAAAAACAATTTTTTACTGCCTTAAAACATATATCTAACCCAAATGGTTAAATATATCATAATATATAATTAGAAATGACTTTTTAGGATAGCAGTAAAGAGGTTGAAAATCTGAGTTCAAGTCCTGTCTAATTACAATAAGTTTAGTATAGGTAATATACATATATTTAAATATTACATGTATGTATCATATTGCAATAGTTACAATTGAAACAGTAAGGTCTGCTTTGCAGATCTTCGTTTCACCTTTTCTCACCTACTTCCTACCCTCATACCTTAGTTTGAACCCCAATCTATCGTAGTGTCTGCAATACACTTATATACCGAAAATCCCGCCTAATTTTAAACCACGAGCACAATGCTCGTATTATATATATAACTTATTCTCAAATAAAATAAATTATTATGAATTATGTATTTGTTCACATAATTTACATTTATTAAAAAGTAAGTTATATAAGTCGTAATTGCGCACACACTATGATATCCATTTTAAAACATATCAAAATTATAGTCGTAATATATTTTGATTTAAAATAAAATTCATTTAATAAATATTCGTTTAGTGGATAGATTCAAATATTGCAATTTAAAAAGTAAAATCATTTTCTTTAATTTAATAAAAGTTATTCCAAATATTTCTGTTAAAATAAATGAGGGACAATAGTTTAATTGGTAAATGTTGTATAAGTTTATCTAAAAACAGCAGATGTCCACTTAAGGTTTTCTTTAATTAATAAAAGTAATTTTAATTAAATCTTGTTTGTAATTCGAATGTCGACAGGGAAAGTAACAAAAGAAATTAATTTATGTTGAATTCCTTTAGACATTCCGATGATTTAATTACAGCTGATAAGTCCGATATTTTTGTAATGCTCCAGGGCAGTTCTATTGTTAAATTCCACTATAAAAAGGAGGTTTTTCTTTTGTTCTCAAGTTAGTTAGTAGTTTTTATTCTAATGTGTCTAAGAGAAATCATTCTGTGTTCTATTCTAATAAATTGCTAACCTTGACATGTCAGAGTAGAGGCGTTAAGATGGCTATGTCCCCTCGGAATAGCCAGCTGCTGCTCCATACCATCAAAAGCTATCACATAAGAAACCCCGGAACTGCTGCTGCTGCAAAAATATGAACATTCCAGATTTTGCTGCTGAATTATAAAACCTGCTGAACATCTACCTGCAAATGCTTCTCCAGAGGTAACCTAAATTAACCCAAGAGCTCTTGTGATTCCTAACTAACATGCTATAGCTATTTAAAATTGTTTTCCTTATATTTCACATAACTTCATTATGTATTTCTTTAAAGTGTTTAAATATACTCAACATTTTGCTCTATCCTTGGGTTAATATTTTCTATTTATAAAGCTTTCTTTTATTTTATTATGATAATGTGTCAGAATTGTCTTTGACCGAGTGAACTATTCCCTCTATTGAAAATAAGACGCCGCTATTAAGGCAAATTTTAAATTTATAATTTTCCAATTTATTATCTTGCAAATCACTCATTCGAGGGCGATTCTTTTCTTTAATATAATATAATCACATAGTTTAAAATCTACATGTTATTGATTTTAATCTAATATAAGAGTATGTGCGAAGTCAATGATTTAAATGTGTCCGCAAATGCATGATTGCGTATATAAATCTATACTTACTTTTCAAACCCGCAAGCATGCATTTTCCTATTTTAATTACCGTGTTCTACTTTAATTATAACGTTCATCATTGACGTCGAGAATGTGCGGACCCTTTTAAATGAATTTCGGGGAATTTGATTGGGCATTTCTCTTAATCCAAGTAGAACCCATTTAGTATGTTTTTATATACACTAGTCTCGTATTGCTGGTAAATGAATTGGTTGTTGAGACCGCTTTGTTTTATTTTCCAAGGATTCTTTACACGGCAAAGTCCGTTCTTTTCGCTTATTGCAAGTTTCCAGGCAGAGGGTGTTCCAAATGACACCCCTGGGAATTAAACTCAATCGTCACACAGTCGCTAAGTTTCGGCTGTTCATCAAAATACTTTCCTACGGGTTAGCGGCGAGATGCCCTCTGAAATTATTCCGGATCTTCAGTATTGTTTTACTTTATATTTATTTTACAAAGCATCCGTGACTTAATCGTGTCACACCCTCCAACTTTAATAAATTTAATACAAATGTATTATTATTATTCTCAAATAAATGCTTTGATCCCATCCCCACGTTTGCTTAGTAAGCTTTAGTTCGTACTATTCTCGAAATCAATAAATATTTTAGAACATTTAATTTTAAATATTGTCTTAAACTTGTATAATTACTCAAAGCACCTCACACATGTTCCTATCTCGTCAAGCACATTATCGTAATGCTATTAGCCCGAGGAATAGAATATATCTCTTTGTTTTAAAGCCTTTTTGTCATATAATGCCAAATTTGTTTAATACGCGTCCCTGTCTCATATAAGCAGACAGTGGCGTTATATATATATATATTTATATAAATAAATTGTGTGAAATTATTTAAAACTAAATTTGATCTCTTATTTAATTTGATTCCTATCACTGTCTCGGTCTATATATATATTTTCTGCATTTCTTTTGTACATCCATAGACGTTAATTAGCCACCCAAACTTCTTTTAGCATAGAGTCTTTTGTTTCTCCCTGACCACCAGGCACCGGTCAAAGGTTATACTAGTAGTGGCACCAGATGCGTTATCACGTAGATGGCGCTGTGAAATTTGGACTTTAGATTCGAACTTAGTATATCTAGAAGGCAACCCCTCCTAGAATGTTCAGTTTCGTGTCTGGGGTTGGAATTCTGCAGTGTGTTAGCGAGATAGACGATTCTGACTGTTACACAATTAACTAACCTAACTCTATTTTTAATATTATCTTTTTTTGCATTACAAAGCCATTTCCATAAAGATTTGCTATTTTTCCATGTTATTCTAATATCATTACAAATATTTTTTTAAAAAATTATGCCTTATATACTGTGATGATCGCACATACTGCGGTCACACATGTATATGTAAAACATACAAAACTTAGAAATGTTCGGGTTGGAAATAAATAAATAAAGAAAAACGAACTTAAAAGTTAACAAAATCAAGAAATGTTGAAAATGAATAAAACAAAGGAAAAGAGAGGGAACTAGAATTACCAAGATCGTTATCTTTTGCTATTCAAAGTCTGAATTTCGAGAAAAGTAAAATATTAAATTATAATACTAAAAGCATAAGCTAGAAAAATTAAAGCAGAAAAGAAACCTAAAGAAAACATGTAGTAAATATGATTTTGGGGAAAATAAAGTTTAAAGGAAAAACTTCGGTAGCGTGGAAAGAAAAAAAACCTAGAAATTTAATATGTTCAAAAAAAGATAAGAATCTATGTTTCAAGGTACACCTTTGACGATAAACGAAATGCGGGGTTTTATTGAGTATAGTTAAAGCATGAGTTTAAATAAAAATAAATGATCGTCAAAATTTAAATTTAAATGAGAAAAAAAAAACATATACTAAAATTTGTGTAATTAATTAAAGAAAATAAAGAAATAAGTAAAATGTAAATAGTGCTATAAAATCATAAAAAGTAAGTTTAAATATGGCCGAAGGCATAGCATGAAAGGTGTCAACAACAAGTGGAAACAAAGAATCCGAAGGACAAAGGACTATTGGAATGTTTTAATTAAAAAGGAAGTTAAGTGGAAAGCTAGAGAGATTGTAGCAGAGATTAGAGCTTGAGACTTCGAGTCGAGAAGGTGAAATTTTGCGGCTCCAAGAATCAATCGATATAGCTAGCCAGTATGACATCTACTATCGGTGCCTCACATACTATGGCTGGCTAAGGCCTTCATGATCGCTGGTCGATCCGGACCGTCTGTACCAATGGTTCTGCTATAATGTAACAACTGCTGTAGTAACGCCTGCCTGTGGATTCCTGTAGTTGCCCAGCTTGTGATACCTCGTCCTCCATGCCTGAATAACCAAGAAGCTACACACCACCAAATATGATAGGCGACCGTCCCTCCTAAAGAAGTGGAGAAAATCCATGTGACGGTCGACCACATCGGAAGGAACTCAAAGACTAAACCCTAGGTAACTTGAATATTATTTTATAAATCGTCATAAGTGCACTTAAATTCAATAGACAATGGCCAAATGCCTTTCCTGAATGATAATGACATTCTTTTATGATAGACAGGGAGTCTAACGATTATAAATGTGAAAGCATTTATAAGAATTTCAATTAGTTATTTTAAGTATTCATTTATTATTAGAATTTCAAATATTTATTTCCTTATAGCACTATCAAAATATAATATGTTTAATGTTATGTTAATATTTCTTATGTTTTTTTTTATCAAACTTTATTATTATTAAAATGCATTAATTTATCTAAATCTGTCTCGCCTCGTTCTTCGCCACTCCAAAAAATAGTTTAACATTAGAGAGGGGAGGGGTAAACTATTATTCATGTTGATATTATTTTTTAGTTATTAAATTAGCACGTGAAACGTTGATGGTGCAATGTTTTAGCCCGTAAAATTTATAAATTAGCCAAGCGCTGTAACAGTAATATCTTACAGCAGTCGGGAGAAAGCTGATCGGGAAAAATAGTCTGGAAGCTATATCCGTATAGCTGACAGATTCGGTCAGGTACGGAAATCGATTCGTTTATTTCCGTATTTCTCTCTGCTTGAGGTAGCGGAAAGTGGACGATTTTTGAATTAGAAGAATTCCCCATTACATGTTATAAGTGAAAGGGAAGTTGGAGCTTTCGATCGTCCCGTGCCCGTTACAATACATCCTCTAAATATGGAAATTGAAACCCACTTTCCATTTTTATTCATAGACATTACACTATCTCTTGTATTATTAGTATATTTATTGCTGAAATTCTTTTTAATATCTTTTTTTATATACCATTTTAACATAATCATTCTCAACTTCCAATTTCTGTTTAAATACTTTTTCTGCATTGTGTGTTAGTTTATCATTTTAAAAAGATTTTCAGTTATAAATTCACTAATAATACAAGTGTTAGTGTAAAGCCTGTGAATAAAAATAAGAAATGCGTTTCAATTCCATATTGAGAGGGTATATGTAAGACATTGATAAAAGAAAAGTTACCCGATGATATTAAATTAGTATGGATAAATAGTACATTTTTAGGGAAATGGATTTGTAATGCAAAAAGGTGAATAATATTAAAATAGGATAAGGTTCTTTTATAAAATTAATTGTGGCCATTGTGATATGATATATATATAGGTCAAAACTGTCATTGAAAAAGCTAAGGAGTCAGCAAGTAATAGAAATGATATGAAATCAGGACTGTATATATATATTTTGGATAATAGTCATGAATGAATTGTGAAAAACATTTTCAGGTAATAAAATGTGTTAAAAATTAGAAGGAAAGAAAATGTTATGAAACTTTGTTTATTCAAGAAAATTTAAAGAAGCATTGTTGGATTATTGGAAACTTTAGACTTATATTTAAAATGTTATTTTATAGATTGTTTTCTAAATGTATATTTATAAAAAAAATATTGTAGTAAATTTATAAGTATTTATTTTTAGGTATGTATATATATCTTATTAATTACATTTTTTGTAGTATAATGCAAATAATGTCATTTGGGTGGAGTTGCTGTAGAGTTAGTTGATCTTGAATAGAATCATTAGCAACAAAGAAATATACACAAATTAAGAAATGCAGATGATTTAGACTGCAAGTTATGTACGGAAGACATGGAAAATATTAGGTATCTGCTAATTGAATGTAAATGCTTATAGGCAGAAAGGGAACAAATAATGAAGTTGTGGAAGAATAAATGTAAAATAAGTGATTATACAGAAAGTGGGTTTGGAAAAAGGTAAGGGGGATCTAGATATAAAGGCCATAGAGTGGACAAAGATAATGTTGTGGAAATGGGATGGAGCAGGATAGAGAAGAATATGGGAAAAACTTAAGAATGGGGAATCAAAAAGGAAGGTAAGGTGGCTAACAGATTTTTCTGGCATAGTGGCTGAGACATTTCTGATCCTGATAAAGAAGAAACCATATCATACTACATTATGTGATTATGAAAGATGAAACATCTTGATAAGGTTTTAATAAGCAACGAGAGCCTAGCTAGATATATTGAATAAATTGTTTATTTATTTTTAGCTACCTATTCCAATTTTATTTACGATTATTTTAAACTTTATAAAAATGTCAACATTATGGAGAAATTTTTTAAATTTGAAATTTGACTACTTGAACATAAAAATATAAATTAAATAAGTACAAATATAAAGTTTTACATGAAAAAACAAACAAACAACAAATTATAAATTAAAAATTTAACTCATAAAGTTAATTTTTTATTTCTTTTCTTCAGTTTTTTTTTTTTTTTAAAAAAACTATAAATAACTAAATGACATCTTACCTTTTTCCTGTAATTTTGCTGATAGCTATTTTACATTCAAATTTGAAAATAAGTTATAAATTGAGAAATGCTTTTAACAAATGTAAGTCATAGTTTTTTTTTTACTTTATTAATTTCCTAATAACTCATAAAGAAGATTTTGAAATATTGTTCAGGATATAATATAATCTTTTTTTTTTTTGGCATATTTTGTATACAAATATTTAATAAAGTATATTCTTTCAAAAAAAAAAAAAAAGCTATTTTATTTTATTTTTTTGGTTTAAATAGTTTTAGGTTTTATAATAATTTTGTTTTAATAGAAAAAATATATGAATATCTAATGTTGTATAATCAATATTTTTCTTATATAATAAATATATTATTGAATTATAATTTATTGTTATTGTTAATTATTGGAAAATGTTATAAAAATTTTCTTCTACATAAAAGCCATTACAATTAGAGCTTAGTAGGAGATGGAGGAAATTTATATTTGTGTAAATATATATTGAACAGTATTCAAATGAATTAATGTAATGAATGTATTTCTTTTAATAAACAATATATTATTAATAATAATAGTTTTAATTGATATTATATTGTTTAATTTTTATTATTATGTTATTACTTTTTATATATAGCAAATATATATACAAGGTTGATGTTTAAAATAAGGATAATGGTTTTTTGTTTTTTTTAAGAATTTAAGATATTAATTTTTGATTTTATAAAAATAAATAAATTAAATCTGGCAGTTTATAGTATATACCTTTATCTGTTGCATGAATCCAGTCTGCTAATTATTGTATCTATTTTTGGTTAGATGCCATACTTTTATCTGCTGTATGAATCTAATCAATTAATACATCTAGTTTTTTTTTTCATGTGTCATAATATCAGCCAGGAAGCGAACCCGCTAACCTGGGACAACTGTTTGTAAGGCAGCTGTGCTGACCACCAACCCTTATTAGTTGTTATATACAGCATGCTAACTGAAATTTGGTGTAGTGTTTATTTGTGTTGGAATGTCAAGTATAAAGATTTTTATTATTATTTTTGTTTAGTTTTAATTTGTAATGTATTAGCCTGAGCATTGAAATAGGTTGCTATGACAACAAAATATTGTAGCAGGAAATGTGTTACTATTATTAAAACATTTAACTACAGATTAATTTCATTAATTTTTAAATGCGTATGTAAATAATAAAGTTTTTGTTTTTGATAAAATTATTATTGTTTCTTTATTATATGTGTTTTATTTATTGCATTCATAAATAGTAGATTATATACTATACACATGAATATTTAATGTCTTGGATGTGTCTTTCATTATTTTCATTTGTTATATATACTGATTATAAACTTTTTTTTATCTTATTATTAATGTAAAAGAGATTTTAAGCATGGAACACAAAATGATTTCAATATAAGAGTGAATAAAGAACATTACCTTAGTTTTGATGATATTAATTGTAAGAGATTATAAATAAGATTGAATGATTAAAATTCACTCTCCAATATTCTGACTTTCATAGAACCAAACCTAAGTTCTTGTATATATTTTTTAAAAATTTTATTTTGAAAGTATTTGTTTGATAACCACAAAGTGATGAAGTAGAAATAATTATTTTTGTCCAATAAACTGAATAGGATTATCGAAAACTTGTTAAAAGAAGGAAAAAGTAATTTATAGCATTCAAATTTGGTTTAATATTTTTCTACTGCAAATGATTATTGCATGTGAACAAAACATTTTAATAATGTAATATAAAAGCTAACAACATACTATTGTATATAAGAATTCTATCTTCAGATATAATTTTATAACCCCGATGGAGTACTTTGACATAGGATTTAAAGCAGTTTATTTTTATGTCAATGAAAGAATAGAATATGGCATTTATTTATTCATAATATCATTATTGTATTAAATATTTTGTAAATGAAGAATAAAATTCAATACTTCAAAAATATTGGAATTTAATAAATACGTATTGTTTTGGTTAACTATTTATAGTACTTTTATTTTGTTTGGATGAATAAATGTCATTAAAATATAGCTTAAAGGATAGACATTGGAATTATTGGGTTTCTCTGAAATGTCGTATAGGAAGACTGATCAGGTCTTACATTAAGATGTACTTTATTTGTGTGTATTGGTATAATATTTATAAATATTTATTATTACATCTTAAATTACTTAATTGTTTTTTTATATATGTGAAAATAAAAGGATGTTAAATTTAGTTTAAAGTTACATTTATATCCTAAATTGCAATAGTTAAAACTTGGATTTAAAATATGCATTTATTTGTCGACAGCAAATTACTTTTGATATATCTGTTATAAGTAGTGAAATTCCTCAAGAATTGTATTGTATTATTTACTCATTGTTATTTTATTTGGAAAGTAAGGTGAACTAATAAACAAATTTATAATTATTATATTTTATATTAATCAATTACTTTATTATGAAGATTATAGGAGTGCCATTAACTTTCTTGTATTTTAAATAATATACATGTGCTGCAACATTTTCATTTTGCATAAATTTTATATATCATATGTTAAATATTATACAGGTGAATTTTTGATGTATGAACACCTATTTTATTAATATTAATTTATATGGAAAATATCTTTCATGATATTTTATTAGGATGTATCTCACAACCTATTTGTCATTTTTTTATATATACTTAGTGTTAATAAATTTTAAATTCATTTAAACAAATGAACTTGCTTTAGTTGTCATTCACTTAATAACGCTAACCTATGGGCTAATAAAATTTTGATAGATAGTAGTCGTGTGTTGACTTACACCATATAGTTTATAATGAAGAATCATAAAATAGTTCAATAGTTAATTAATCTAGCTAAACAATTGGGTTGTTAAGTGTATGTATTATTACATATTATTTTCTGTATAGTAATTCCAATATATTATCATACATTTTTATATAATAATAGATTAATTAATTTGTATTGCTTGATGCTTAATAATTAATTAGATCACCACAACTATTTTAACAGTTATATACAATAGTTATTTTTGGATAAAAATATATATCTGAGTTACTTCAATAATTTATATATATTATTTAGAGTAAACAAGGGTAATTATTATTGAATGCTTACATATATTTTTAAACTATTATTTATTGACATATGTTATAGTAACTTAATATTTAGTTAGAAAAGTCAAAATTTTATGATATTATAAATGTAGTAATTGCATACATTGAAATTAGTATTTGAATTTCATTAAATAGTATGATTTACTTTGCTTAGATTTAAAGCTAATCAGGGTAGATTATATATTTAATTAAAATATTAAGCTTTTAATATTAGCATTTGCTTATAATAGAGTATTAATAATACTATGCATATTAGGATAGTTCTAATTCAGAGTTTAATAACTTTATTGTATTAGTTTGAAGGATAATTCATTATGATTTGCTAATTGTATTTATATAAGTATCAAATAAGAATCTTTCATTTATTTTATGTCATTATGATTGGATATTGTAAATATAAGGTTATGTGAAGGGTTGACTTTCATTTTATATTATTATAAGTTGGCGTAAGTGGTGAAGTATATTAAATAAATTGTTCTTGTGTATTGTATTTTATTATAGTTTGTATTGTAGACACTTTATCCCATTACAATTAGATGTTGTAAATTTATAAAGTTTTAAAAGATAGAATTTTATATATTTTATTAAGGATATATTATACACACATGAATTTGTAAGATATGAAAGCCTTTTACCACTATTAAGTATTTTATCTCATTACAGTTGATTTATTCAACAAGGGCATATTATTATTTATGACATAGTATTGTTCTGTTAGTATTGTCTTTATTTTCATTTTTATTAGCATTGTTTTTATTTTATTCAGTTATAATTGGTAATCAGTTATTAAGTTATACTTTAAGCCAATAAACATCACATGACTACCACCTCTTATGCCTGTTTTAACAAAAGTTATACTTTACTTATTGCAATCTGTATCTTAAGTTTGCAGGTTATACTAATGTATTCATTTCCTATCCATGTCATATTCATTCTCTTATAAATGACTCTCAAATTTGTAGGGCATACTAAGGCCATTCTTGTTATCCATTCATAACTCAGTTTTATTCTTTTACAAAAGTAAAGATAGTTGATTTTAAAATAATGATAATTTGATGTATCGTATTTTATTTTTATTTTTAGGAATTCTAATGTATATATTTTTAGTTTTATTATAAAAAAAAAAAGTTAAACATTATTGGTATTTTGTTATATAAAATTTGGTAGACAATATACAATAAGAGATTCTTTTATGTTTTTTGGTTCTATAGATATATGATTGACGATGGTGGTGGAACAATGCAAACATTTCATTACAATTTAAAAAATAAAACAAGCACATACAAATTGCAAGAAAAATTAACTGATCAAGGATAATTTTACAAAAATTATTCACTTAAGTTGTCTTTAGTTTTAATAGACTTCTTGTGGCAAACTAAATTATGTTTTAGTACAATTGTTACTAAAACTAATTTTAATTTTAAATATATCTTGTATAAAGATGTTAAGAGCAACATATTTATTTAAAGAAAGAAAAAACTATATTTTTTTTCATTAAGTGGAATTATGTTATTTTTTCTTTTGTTTCCCATGATACAAATCCTTCTGAAAACACAATATAATTATGAAAATAAAATGTATTTTATGTTTAGGAATTAAAAAATAATTTTGGAAATAATTAAAATATTTAATCATAAAAAAAACTTTGTAAAATCTTTCTGCTTTGCCAAGTAGTATATATAAATGCAATTATATACATTTGTTTTCTCCATATTGACTTTTCAATTATTTATTGGTAATTACAAATTTAAAATATATATTCATTACAAGTCTATTGATATCATTAATTGTAAAATTATAAAACAAATATTGGCATACGGGTCGTTCAAATACTATTCCTATGTACTACTATATAACTGACAAAAATTTCATAAATAAATATCACCTTGATAGAGGCCAGAATTTTCTTAGAAAAGAAAGATTGAGAAATATAATTGATGAAATTTTGCTGTATTTATTTTAGAAAGTAACAGTAGTTTACTATCTTTTTTCAAATTATTGTATGCACAGACAATTGTATTTAGATAGTATTAGTATTATAAAACACTTCTCTCTTTTAATTTAATGAAAGTCGGTTAAGTATTTAAAATTATTAATATAGCCTTTGGCTTTTAATTATTAATTATTATTTTTTGTATGTCATTCAGTTATAGTTTCATTACTTTTGATATCTTCTAATTCTTATTTAAGCTGTTAGTATGTAATTTTTAGTTTGATAAAATATCAATAGCATATTGTAATTATGGAAAATACAGCAATATACCTACACACAAATACAGAGAATCTGACAATGAATTTGCTTTGTGAATGGTTTTATTTTATTTTTGAGTTTCCAATTCTATGATGTTTCCATTGCATCAGGTTGCAAATACATTTATGGCATTATGGCCATCTAGGCTATTTGCATACATTTGCATATATCTTTATTAAAAAGATAACTATAAGTCATTAGTATATGCTACGATTATAGGAACACGAAGCTCCCCTAAGCGCTAAGCAATTATATATTCTTAATATAGCTTCACGTATGTGCGTTTCAAGCGCAATATAATGTATACTAAAATGAAATCTTTCTGTACTTTTTATTTGATTTGAAATATTGAATCGCTGCCTTTATTACTTCTTGTCATTTATTAAGTTTAATTAATAATACATTATGTTAGCAAAAATGACACATACATTTTTTTAAAACACAATTACATTCTTACATATTTCAATTATAAATTTTCATTCTAAATTTATAGATGAATTTGTGCATGTATATTTATAAATATCTATACAGTGATGTCTGATACAATACACTATTTGATTCCAGAAAGTCATTTGTTAGAACATTCATTCATTGGAAGTTACATTGAAATACATGTACTTAAGAATAATGCATTTTATGTCCAAGGTTGAGATTAATCCAAGACCTTAACCAAAGTTACCATTTAAAAGAATCATTTAAGCAGATGAAGTGATACGAAATCGAAAATATAAATGCAAAAATATATATCAAAAATTATTTTCTGAACATACTATACAATTAGATTTAAATGAAAAGTAAAATCCACCTTTGAAAAATGAAAAATAAAAATGAAAACAAACTTACATTCTCTAATAAAAATTCACAGTTTTTGATTTCAGAAATTTTTCTTAGCATGGAAACCATAACATTCGATAACAATCATATGTGTGCTAACAGCCTCATCATATCTTATATCATTCACTAACCAATTCAATTCTTTTCTGGAATGTAGTAAATCATACTTTTCTGGTGATCTCTTTTGCAGGACTAGCAGCATTTACACTAAAAATCTTAGCAAAAATCTTCTCATAGAGCTGCTTTGATTTTTTCTCCACATTGCTCCATCTTCTGTCATTTGTTTTTGATTAATTCACATTCTCAAAATAGTTACCAATTTTTCCATAATATTAGAATGTAAATTGATTTTTATATATGCTAATACCTATCACTATTGTTGTAATTCTGAATTTATCCTCATTTTTTAAAATGATGCAAATTGTTGATTTAGCTATTGCATTCAGATCTTAAATGGCTGATCGTTTTACCATTTTTCTTTTTAGAAATGATCCGTTTTTTTTTTCATTTTAATACTGATAAATTGTTGACTACAATTTGTGACTCATGTATATGAAAATAATTAAAAATAAAATAATAATAAATAAAAAAATAGCAAAACAAAAACTAATGGTAGTAAGATCTTAAACGTGATAATCTGATATTTTATTTGTAGCTGAAATAATGAATAGTTTTATACACAAGATTGCTGCAACTTATCATTCACACTTCTAAAATCAGCTACGTCAGCAAATGGCCTTTGTTGATTTAGCAGTTTCATGTTTAGCATTTAGATTTTTGTTCCTTTTTTTTTACCAAGTTCATTTCAAAATTATTACTATTATTATTTTTGCTGTTATAGCTTATTTCTAAAACATAAATTGTATAATATTTTTATCTCTAGAGATTGTTATTTTTATGTTTTGTCTTTAATATTTGACCTTTTTTTAAAATGTACATTTTGAATTCTTTTTTTTTATATTAACATTAATCAGTTTTTATATGTATTTAAAAAAATACTTTAAAAAAATATATGACAATATTTTCACCATTAGATAGAAAAAAGTTAAGTAAACTAAATTGTTCATTAAATCTTATAAGTTTATTGCAGTATTCAATGTCAAGGTATAAACCTACAATGTATAATGAAAATGTAAATAATAATAATTGTATAAAAATAACGAATATGTAAAAGAATAATAATAATTGTATAAATGTAGAATAAAAGTAATAACCGTAATGTATAATAAATATGTAAAATAACTGTATAGTAATTAAGAATAACGATCGTGTAAAATTGCAATGTTATTAAATCATAGAAAGTTGTATAACAATAGAAAACCCAGCTGACCTTATAGGGTCAGAAAACTATGTAAAATACCATATATGGTGAGAAACGTAAAAATACTGTGTGTATGTGAAAACGTAAGTGAAAACACCATATATAGTTAGGAATGTAAAAGACTCCAGAAGTCTTGAGGGGTATATAAACCCCCTTAACATGATTTAATTGTTCTGAATACATTCTGAAGACGTTCTGAAGACGTTCTGAGTATGTTCTGAGTTTTAATTATGAGTCAGAGACTCCTGCCTCTGTAAATCAAAAGCAGGACTAGGGTATTTTATGGAGTGTCAGCCACGACCTTTTATTATTTTATTACGCCTTATAATAGGCTATGTATATAGTTAAAATTATCCATATTAAACTATAATCTTACCATCTCAATTCTGCCTTTGTCCATTTATTTACTTGCGAGTCATAAGCACTTTAATTGGCGCATTTGTCGGCACAGGAATCGGAATCAAAGAAAGTGGCAGTTAATACAGGAATGGAACTGCATTAAAAATTGGCTCGGTCATCATAGGATTGAATCTGTAAATAATTGCCTAAACAGCAAGCTGAGACAAAGCGTAAGTGGATTTGAATCAATAGAGAAATGGCAAGCATATCACAAGTTTCTATTTGCGAATTTAATGTACAAAATCCGAATGATTGGCCACTGTATGTTCAGAGGATAAAAACTACTTTATACTAAATAGTATTACCAAGAATATTGTAAAGAAGTAGCCTTATTACTTTGCTTTGCAGAGCGAGAGAGTAATCAAAATAGCGAACAAACTATGTGGATTTCCGGAGACACAGAAATATGATGAGCTCGTACCACAGCTAAATGAATATTTTAATCCCCAGCCATCCAAGTTTATTGCTCGATTGCACTTTAGAAGCAGAAAGCAAAGAAAGAATGAGAAAATAAAAGAATATGACATTGGTTTAAGAGAGATGGCAAGGCCATGCCTTTACGGTAAATATTTAGAAGAAGCCCTTCTAGAACAATTATTATATGGAATAATTGATGACCAGTTTAGACAGATCTTACTGGCAATAAAAGATGTAACCTATGAAGAAGCTATCAGACATGCAACAGCTTATGAATTGCAGCTTGACCAAGCGAGAGAGTTCAGAAGCTTCATGAGAACAGAACCACTTCAAACTACAATATTTAAAACATTTGGAGTTAAACCCAAAACTGATAAACAAATTAAATGTTTTTGATGTAGAAAAATCGATCACAAAGCCCGTGATTGAAGTTTACCAGAAACTGAAAGTTATCGGAAAATAATCGAGGATCCCGAAAGATGGCGCCACCATACAAAGTCGAACAGAGAATTTAGTGCTAAGTGATGGAAAGTAGCTACCTAAAAAGTGCTACTATAGACGAATCTGATTGAAAAATAACCGAGTATCCCGAAAGATGGCACCACCATTATAAAATCGAACAGAGAATTTACGTGCGAAGCTATGGAAAATAGCTACATAAAAATTGCTACTATAGACGAATCTGATCAAATTACGATAAAAATAAAAAAAATCAACATAGAATCGCAAGTCAAAAATAATTACCCCAGCTTGTTCAGAAAAGAATCAGGAAAACAAAAAACCTCGCCTGTAAAATAGAGTTAAGAGACAGAGGATAACCTTTTGTAACAAAACCTCGGAAAGAACCTATAGCACAGCAAAAATTGGCGGATCGAAACCACCATCAACAAACAGTAAATTACCGAAGAACAGCAAAGACCACCAGCAACAGGCAAGGACTAGAAACCCCTCGTCTCATCTCAAAGACTATGTTGGGTGAAAAATCATATTTCGGGAGTGGAGAAGGAGTGCAGTATTCAAGGTCAAGGTGAAAACACACAATGTATAATGAAAATGTAAATAATAATAATTGTATAAAAATAACGAATATGTAAAAGAATAATAATAATTGTATAAATGTAGAATAAAAGTAATAACCGTAATGTATAATAAATATGTAAAATAACTGTATAGTAATTAAGAATAATGATCGTGTAAAATTGCAATGTTATTAAATCATAGAAAGTTGTATAACAATAGAAAGCCCAGCTGACCTTATAGGGTTAGAAAACTATGTAAAATACCATATATGGTGAGAAACGTAAAAATACTGTGTGTATGTGAAAATGTAAGTGAAAACACCATATATGGTTAGGAATGTAAAAGACTCCAGAAGTCTTGAGGGGTATATAAACCCCCATAACCTGATCTAATTGTTCTGAATATGTTCTGAAGACGTTCTGAATATGTTCTGAGTTTTAATTATGAGTCAGAGACTTCTTCCTCTGTAAGTCGAAAGCAAGACTAGGGTATTTTGTGCAGGTCACCACGACCTTTTATTATTTTATTACGCCTTATAATAGGCTAGTATATAGTTAAAATTATCCGTATTAAACTATAATCTTACCATCTCAATTCTGCCTTTGTCCATTTTATTTAGCTTTAAGCGGGTCATAAGACACTGCATTTATGTTATCAAGTCATTTTGAGTGTCATTATTGTATGTATTAAGAATTTCTTTATAAATTTTAATTTAGCGGAAAAATGTTTCATTGTACTGATTAGTCAGTCTTATAAGCTTTTGTTGTACTAGATCTCACTGTACATGTGTGCACTGCAGTCCCTCATTGAGTGCATTACATTTATGAGTATTTACTGCTAAAGTGAGAGACGGGGAAGAAAGAGAGAGGAGAGATGGGGTTTTTATATTGTTACATTTTTACTTTAGCATTGTCAAACTTTATATCTTTTTTATGAAGTATACTTAAAAAAATTTTTGATTTTATAATTTAGGATCCAAATTGGTACAAAGCACGTCGGCCATCAAGGATGGTCAAGAAGGTATGATTCCTGCAAATTATGTGAGAATCAGAGCAAAGAAGTTAAACTCAGTGCTATGCCGCAAGTCATAATTTTTCATTTTTACTTATTGCATTTATTCATCCACACATATATGTGTGAACTTATTAATATGAAATATATAATGTAGCAAAACTACGTTTGGCCATAAATATTGATATTTGTATAAAAATAGATTTCTCTGTACAAAAGTAAAATAGATTTGTTTTAATTAAATAAAATAAAAAAAAACTTTTGAGATAAAATTAAAACAGGAATCTACAGATTTATGTCAATAAATAAATAAAGTATCTCCTACAACTACCATATTTTCCCTGAATTGCCCAGGATTTTAAATGAAGAAGTGAGACATGCATTTATGAAGAAGGGAAAAGCTTCAGATAATAATGGCATTATACTTGATACTTTTTAAGAAGCAGGGGAAGAAATAGAATTTGTTTTGGCAAAGTTAAACACCAAATGGCTAAATCATAAAGATGTACCAGATGGTTGAAAGAATGCAGTACTAATATTAATAATTCTAAAAAAGGTGAAACAAGATATTAGAAATTACAGACCTATCAGTTTTTTATCAGTTTTATACAAAATTTTTACCAAAATAATTACAAATCTACTACAGTGAACTTTGGATTTTAGGCCAACTAAATGCACATGCTGGATTTAAAAGTGATTTTAGTACAGTGGATCATATCTAAGTATTGAGAGAAGTAATAGAAAGGACCACATCACAATATGAGTTGCTATTATGCTTTTGGATTTGTAGATTAAGAAAAGACATTTGATTCTATACATTATTTAGTAATTAAAGCATTAGATCATCAAGATATAGACCCAGGATAGTGCCATATTTGGAAGAACATTTATAAAAATGCAACAGCAACAATTAGATTACATATTGATACTAAGAAGATTAACATTGAGAAGGGTGTATGACGGCATATTCCTATCTCCAAAACATTTTACAGCAGTTTTGCAAGAAATATTTTGAATTAAAATGGGAAGCTAAAGTAGTAAAAGTAAATGGAGATTATTTAAGTCATCAAGATTTTGCAGATGATGTAGTTGTTTTTACAAATAATGCTTTCTAACTTCAAGAAATGTTGCAAGAGTTATCAGATGAAAGAAAAGCAGGATTAAAAGTAAATATTAAAAGCACTAAAATAATGTTCAGTGCATTTTCTAAAATGATATAAAGATTGATAATAATTTTGTTATAAGAAAATAACAGTTACAAACATCATGGTCAAATTATTACCACAGATGGAAACATAATAGATGAAATTAATCATTGAATTGAACTGAATGAAAAGCTGTTATGCAAATAACTTAATATTAAATGGAAATATGCCTATGTGTTTGAAAAGATTTTTTAATAAATGTGTTTTATCAATTCTTATTTATGGATCTGAAACTTGGACTCTTAACAAAAGAAAATACAAAACTTTGGATAACTCAATGAAATATGGAGAGATGCATCTTAGGAATAACAAGAAGAGATCAAAAACTAAATACATGGGTGAGAGAACAAATAGGTGTTATTGACATCATTGAAAGAATGAAAGACTGAAGTGAAGTTAAGCTGGAGATATTGCTAGAAGAGATGATAATATTATAGTTGAAATTTTAAACTGGATTCCAGAAATTGCAGAAGACCCAGAAAAGACCACATATGAGATAGAAGGATGAAATAAGGGAAATGTGCTGGAGTGATGTGAAGAAGAAAAGCTAGATCTAGGAGATGGGTTGAATTGGAGAGTCTTTCATCCTGCAGTAGATCAATAATGGTTGACAATGATGATGATGATGTATAACAAAGTTAAAAAAAAAAAGTAATTAATCCTGGAATATTTGATATATATTTGGTAAAAATTTTATTTAGTACAAGTTTTAGATAATAGGATCAATAAATACCAAAATGTAATTAACAATGTAATTTAGGCAACAACTAATTAAATAAAGCAAGGAAAATAATATATATAGAAGCCAAGAATTTATGTGCCAGATGGTTCAAGGATTAGAAAATACCTTTTCAAAAATCAATGGCGGAAAAAAGTATACCAAAATCTTTTGTATCTTTTCTTGTCTTAATTTGTTTTTTTCTGGTTGCTTGCCTTCGTTTATCTTTGACATCTTCTTTTTATGTTGCGTAGTGAAACCAATATACGATGTAAAAAATGAAAAAGCTAAAAATACAGACATAGTGCTGATATATTAACCAACAAAGAACAGTAATATTCCCGTGAAGATGAGAAATATTGGCTCTTATATAGTTATTTTTATCATAGTAGGCTAATCTCCAGCATGTGAATGATCCTGACTTGGCCACAATGTAGCTAATAGTTTTAAGGGCAGTGATCTAAACCAGTGGTATTCAATCTATGGGTCGCGACTCCAAATGGGGTCACAAGATGGATGAAAAAATTGTAAATAAATTTAATTGATTACAAATACATCATTGACAAAAACTTATGAGAAAAAATAGTAATTTTTAAAATGTGAAATTTCATTAAATTCTAGAAGATTACTCTATTTTAAAAATGACAACTTCAAAGAGATAGAGGTTCGGATATGTCTCGGACAATGTCATGTAACATCGCTTTCAGCAAATCACATGACTTGGCAAACAAGTGATGACAGCGCATATTCTATTTACATCGTCATCGTGGCACATTTGTGAGTTTAATTATTATTTTAGTGTAAAATTTCTTTTTTAACTTAGTATTTGTGATAAACGGACTGCTTTTAAAGTTATAAATTTTATGAACCCTCATGGATAAGTGGCTAAAAACTGGTAGGATAATTGAAAAAACAGACAATGAAGAAACAAATGATGAGAAGAGCGCTTTGATTTCGGCTGTTTTAACTTCCGACATCGACCAAATATGTTTGGAAGCTTCTGCTTCTATAGAGTTGAGACATAAAAAAGTAAAAGCAAACAAACGAGTTCATAAGTTTGACAATGAGTTTATAAAATATGGTTTTGTATGCACTGAAGATGATAAACCAAGGGCTAGATGCCTTATGTGCCTGGCAGTACTGTCAAATGAGTCACTGAAACCAAATAAACTGCAGAGGCACCTACACACCAGACACCCAGAATCCAAAGATAAAACCATTGAATTTTTTCAGAAAAAAATAGTGCATTTGACATGCAAGCAAAACTTTATGTATAATTTTACCGATATTAACAAAAAAGCATTGGAGGCTTCTTACTGAGTAAGCTATCGTATAGCTAAATCTGGCAAGCCATACACAATTGCTGAAGAGTTAATTGTTCCAGCAGCTCAAGATATAGTAGGCATTATGTTTGGAAAGAAGGAAAAGCAACAGATATATCAAATACCACTCTCTGATACAACAATTGGTCACAGAATAGTCGAAATGGCAGATAATGTGGAAAGCAAACTTATAATCAGAAATTCAAAAAAGTACATTTTTTAGTCTTCAGTTGGATGAATCCATCAATTGCCAAAACGCTGCACAACTAATTTGTTTTGCAAAATATGAATACAAAAATGAAGTTGAAAAAACTTTTTTTTTTGCAAGGAACTACAAAGGAATATGGGAGAAGAAATATTTAAAGTGATAAATTCTTACATCATGGGAAACAATATTTCTTGGGAAAATTTGTGGGGGTGTGCAGTGATGGAGCTCGTGCCATGGTTGGAAAACGCAATGGACTTCTATCCCAAATCAAAGAAATCTCACCTAATGTAACATGGGTTCACTATATGATTCATAGAGAAGCGCTTGTATCAAAAAACATGCCACTGAACTTAAAGTTTGTCTTAGATACTGGAGTTAAAATAATAAATGTTATAAAGGTGCGTCCTCTGAACTCAATAATTTTTTTTGCATATATGCAGAGAAATGGGCAGTGAACATCAGCAGCTTCTTTTACATACAGAGGTGCATTGACTTTCGAGGGATAGGGTCCTAACGAGACTATTTGAACTTAAAGATGAGGTGTTTGTGTTTTTAAATGACAATAATAAAGATAAAAAAATTATACACTTTTTAACTGATGAAGAATGGCTATGTAGGTTAGCTTACTTAAGTGATATTTTTCTCAAATTGAACGAGTTGAATTTAAGTCTTCAAGGTGAACAATTAAATATATTTATGGCCAATGATAAAATCAAAGCCTTTACAAAGAAAATAGATTTGTGGTGCTCGTACTGCAAGGAGATAAATTTTGCAGCATTTCCTACTTTAGAAAGTTTTGTCATAGAAAACAAACTAAAAGTTATTCAATCAGTTATTAAAGATATAACAACTCACTTGACAGATCTTAAATATCAATTTAATACTTATTTTCTGGAAGATTTTTCTGACTCTGAATGGATTCGAAATCCCTTTCAGTGTGTATTACCCAAAAATTTATCATTTCATTTAAATGAAAAATTAACTGAGTTATCATCTGATGGAGAATTAAAATTTGTTTTCAAAGAGCTTGAATTGAGTAATTTTTGGCTTAAAGTTCGAAATGAATATACAGAACTGTCTGATGCAGCTCTAAAGGTATTATTACCATTTGCCTCATCTTATATGTGCGAGATGGGATTTTCCCAATTTCTCTACCTAAAATCTAAATAACGAAACAAATTAGCAATAGAACCACCTTTAAGACTCAAATTGAGCAAAATAGAGCCAGAAATATCGCTACTTGTAAACAAGAAACAGGCTCATAGATCTCATTAAATATTTTCCTTTTGTAGTTTTTTTAAGCTGAATTTTTTTTAAGTTCCTACGTGTTATACGCCATATTTTAATTTAACTAGTTATAAATGATTAATACTAGTCAATTTTTCAACTTAATATTTTGGTAACTACAGAGTTGATTTTCAGTTTATTGTACTTGTATTGACACTTATGTTTATTTTGTATGAAATAAAAAATAAATTAACATCTTCCTAATTTTTAATATTACCTAGTCCTAGTTTTTGAGCAATTAGAATTAGATTATTGATTTTTTAAATTTTGGGTCGGCATGTTACCTCGATGTCCCATGCGGGGTCGTACTGCTAAAATGTTTGAATATCACTGCTCTAGACTAGTAAGTAAATTAAGCTTTTCACTTTTTTGCTGTTCTGAAAGGCTCATCTGTTCTGATAAGCTGATAAAAAAAACAAAATATGTCTGTAAGCAAGAAACACGAAAATAATATTAGAGTCTCTAACCAGCTGAAATTTTAACTATTTAGAAATCAATTAGCCATTAAATTGTCTTACCTATATAAACTGAAAGTAGCCCAGGAGCCAATCAAGTAAATAATTGCAGTGGAAAGTATCCCAAACTCAAAACCCTCATCATAACTATATTTGTATACATTGAAGTTAAGTAATAAATCAGCCAAATGAATGATTTCATAAAAGTTAAATCTATGTGAAATACGAGAGCTCGAAGTAAGGATTCAGAAGACATTAAATGTGATCACAAATAGATCTATTAGTAAAAATGGAAGAATAAATGAAATATTAGAATCCACTAAAATGAAATAAAGCAGTAGTATATTTCTATAAGTAATAGTTTTTCTCTATATATTTCATGAGTAGATATCAATTAATATTTTCTTATATTTTTATTATTATTATCATCATCATCATCCTCCTTCCCTCCTCCCCCTCCTTCTTCCTCCTTTTTCTTTTTTTTAGTATTTTTTTTTTATATAATTGTGTGACGGGTTGAATTATTGTATTGTGTAAATATATGTAAACATTCAGGATATTGTTATAGTTTTATAAATTTGATTTTATAATATTCAACTGACGAAACACTTTATTACTTTTACATTGCTTTATTAACCACCCTTTTCTTCAGTTTGCAGTTTTGATTACCCCAGCAATCTTCTTCAGAACTCTTATATCTCCTAATCGCACTGTTACAATCAAATTTGATTTATTAGTTCATTACAGATAGTTGCTAATTCTTTCTCCATGATGTTCTCACATCAGTCTATATAATTAGAAATAGATGTTAGTTTTTATTATTATTCTTATTTTGATTAATGATAAATGATGGCTCATGTTTGTTGTATCAACTAAAGTGATTACTCTGTAAAATATTGCCATGTTTGTTTAAGCCATTTATGGGTAAAAGGAGGGATTTAACCTTAAAGAAGGTAAGGAGGGATTTGAATCTGATTACTCATTATAGAGACAAGGAGGGATATATCCTCTCTTTAATTCAATCTGTTTTTGGAAATGATCATCACTGAAATATGGCTGGATACCCAGTATAGCCATCATAGTTTGTTAGGACAATCACTCTAAATATAATTGATGGTTGTTCTTAATACCCATTAGGCCATTGTGTAAATTTTTGTAAATCCTAGTTTATGTATATATAAAAGGAATAACCCCATTGCAATTACAATTGGTATGTCAATATGAGGCCTAATAAAGCATGTTCATCCCTTCACTGTAGGGCTTGGAAAAACAACTCCATTTTATGGTAGTGAAATGAATATCACTGAAAATAATTGTTGCTCTAATCATACCAATAGAATATGTAGATAGCATAACAGAGAACAGATAGAAGAATTAGACAAATATCTCAACATAGCACAAATAGGATGATTAATTGTGATGGTTTCTCGTATATTTAGAAGGAACTGCAGAATAGAAAGAAAGGACATATACAACAATTAAAAAATATTTAAAAAAGAAAAAAGTTAGTATTAGGAAACAGATGATTACAAGATCAAAAGCTAAAATGCAGACCTCAGAGGAAATAGGAAATATGTTTTTATATTGAACAAATTGAGAAAAAATAGAAAATTGGTAAAATAAAAGTGTAGCGACACAAGTTTGATGATAAAGATGTACAAGAAAATATTAAAAAGCCACATGAAAACATGGCAACAAAAAGTAAAAAAGAAAATTTAGCTATAGAAATAAAAATTACTGAGAGTTTATTTATAAATATCATAAAAATAAAAATGAAGAAACATCAGTATTTTGGGATCACCAAGCAGCTACAGGCCATGTATTCGAACCTAGTTCTGTCCAAATAATTTGTACAGAGAAGAGTGATGCCAAAAGAAAAGTTAAAGAAGCTTTTTACATAGCAAATGATCTCAGTGCCATTAATAGAAGAGAGGCATGCTTTGCTCTCTCCAAACAATGGACTAACTAATTAAAATTCAAACTCATTTGCATATGTGTACAATAAATCACAACAGTCTTCATTCACAAAGCTATGAGTATGAGATTTGAACATTAAATCTCGAAAGCGCTAAGCAGACCTATTACACATTATAGTATAATTATAGCTTCACTAACGCATGTGAAAAAAGTCGCATATTTATAATTACAATTTTTACTAGTGAAGAGAAAAACAATTTATTATATAAATATCAGAATGGATAATTTATCCATAGATACCAAAACTTAAATAGAAAAATGTAGCTCTAGATATCAAAACTCAAGTAGAAAGAGGTAAAATTCATATAGAAAATTTATTTACAGAAACTTAAGAGGATCAGGACCAGTTGAAGGAAGAAATTGTAAAAAGATTGGAGGTTATATTGTCATACATAGAAAGTAAGTAGATGAAGTACATCATGAAGTCCAGAAAAATAAGGAAGAACAAGACTAAAAGAATAGAACATTTGTGAAATGAAAATATTGAAGTACCAACATAAGTTTACAAAGACATAAATAGCTTATGTTAATAGATTGAAAAAGTCCAAATAAACAATGTAGTTCAGAATGAAATGCACCTGGAGATTCAGAAAATAGAGAAATCTTTAAAATAATTTTTTAGAGAGAAAATTTATTAATAGTATGTTTTATGAAGTAGAGCAAGAAAGCGTTAACATGGACATACACCCTACATTACAACTGCAGTAGTAGTTAATCAATTCCTAAAGAAAAGAATATTTTCAGGCCATGTAGGGGATGTAGTTTAGAGAGATACTTCATCTTGGACTACTTAGCTGAGGAGGCGAAATAGCCATAGCATGTAGTCACAGTGTGCATCCCAAGAATCTGGTGGGATTTCTTATTCAAAAAGCCTCAGAACTTGATGAATTTAAACAGATTATATTAAAATGTTATTGTTAAAACCAGTCAATGCTTAGTCCATCCCAATATCAATAACAATTTCAAACTCTTGTCAAGGCAACCTCCTTTTAGACACCAAAGATTGAAACTTGACCACAAAGATTGAACTTATTGGTACAAAGAAGTTTAAATAAACATCCTCAAATAGGTAAATATAACCTGTTCTGAATGCAGACTAATAAATAGGTAATTATAACCTTACAAACTGCAATTATAATTTTCAAATTGCACCCAAAGTATTACTTAAATAATAAAGTGTATTAATATTCAAGGCTAAATGGATTCATAACTAATCATTAAAACAAGTCAATACTTAGACAATCCCAATATCAATAACAATCAACAATCTCAATCTGTTGTCAAGGCAACACCTTTTAACAATAAAGGTGGAATCCCATCTTTATTTTATGCAGACATTGAAGATTGCAACTTGACCACAGAGATTGAAATTATTGATATAAAGACTTTAAACAAACCTTCTTAAACAGGTAAATACAACTTGTTATGAATACATATTAATAAATAGTCAATTATAGCATTCAAACTACAATTATGATTTTCAAGTTGCACCCAATGTATTGCTTAAATAATAAGTGTAATAATGCTCAAGGCTAAATGTTATTTAAAAAAAATTATCAGAAAGGGTTTAAATATATTAAGTGTCTCAAAAAAATGCTGACATGGAAAGACATATGCAGCAAGACCCTCTATCCGAAAATCCAAATTATCCATGTAGCGGTGCACAATTTTCTAACTCATATAATACTCATTGGTATATATACTCATTGGAACTGATAGGAAAACAGTAGAGATGATGGTCATAACCTTAAATGCATTTGATAATAGCAGTCTTGCAAATGAGACTAAGAAAAGGTAATTTAAACCTCAACCTAAAAATATATAGGAGAGAAAATGAACCACACAAATCCCATAAGATATAAATCAACATAGAGAGGCAAAAAAAAGACAAATATTTTCTGGCAGTTCATATAGGACCAGAATTATATTAAGAACTGGAAGTTGATCATATATAAATAAAAAATGAATAGCACCACTGATTGAATCATGAGTTTGGTACACACATATAAAAAATGAATGATAAAAATGAGGAAAGGAACTTTTTTAAGGAGATGAGGGAAATGTTTTAATTGTTGAAATTGGTTACTGTACTTTGAGTACTGGTGATGGGTTTTAATGGTTTTGTCATTGGCTTGAGGATGAAATATTTTTCATACTCCATGGCATGTTCAGTCTCATCACTGCCACCATCCAATTTAGATCTTATATTTATCAACCTTCAAGTCTTGAAAATGAGCAAGGCATAACTTTTATGTTGTATATATATTAGCTCTTAAGTCTTAAAATGTGAAAGACATAGTTGTGATTATTATCTATGAACAGTTAATGTAGTCCCATAATAAGACTTCATTTACACAAGATTGTTATTTTATTTGTAGTGTGGTAACGTTGCTTATTGTGTTTAAATGAGATAGATTTCCTGGTGTTCATGCTATGTTACATACTCTTTTGCCCGATGGTGATATTTTTTATTTATTCCAGCATAGGAATTTAGAGTTCAGGTCATCCTATGCTTAAACTCCAGTCAAATCTCTAAATAAAGTATTGTTTGATTCATTATATTTTATAAACAAATATGAATTACTTAATTTAAATGAGTCGTTAGCAAATAATCTGATTAATTGTGATTGAATACATCCAACAATTTTCTTTTTAAAAAATGTGGAAATAAGAAAAAATAAAATCAGTGGAAGATAAAAGAAAAGTGATATTTGGTTACAAATATTGATATACTTATGTACGAAGAAAAAGAAAAAGTTGTATAAAATAAGATTTCTATGTATATCAGCAAAATAGACTTATTTTAGTTAAATAAAATAATTTTTTCTTAAAGATAAAATAAAAAGTGAAACAGAAAATTATAGATGGTTTGACAATTTAAAATTTTCCAGGGATCAAATGGACACATAAGAATGAAGCTCACCAACAGTGTCTTAAAATATCTTGACCTAAAATTAACCAGATAGGCTCAATGCATCGACTGTTCTATGGTAGTTAAGTCCATCAACATTCAAGGCTACTTACATCCACACTTTGCGACCAATTCAAAACTTTTTTTGTTATGAAAATTTTACACTGTGCAAATTTATGGCTGATGCCAGAGACAATCTCTCCCCATGTGTAACAATCTAATTAGGGCATTTTATAACAGATATAAACATGTCAAACCCCCTCCCCGATATGAAATCTAGAATCAATATACCTTTCATCGCTAACATCCACACAAAATTAACCTCCACCCTTTTTAAAGATTTTAATATCACTTTTTAATGCCCCTCCTTTTCTCAATACACCCATCAATAATTTAAAGACAAGTTTAACAGTGATGACAAAGCTCAACTAGTTTATTTTATAACCTGTCCCTCCTGGAATAATAAATACTTCTGTTAGACTCCTGCCAACATAAATTCCAGAATATCCCTACACACTTATCTCTATAACAGAGCTAAAACAAATTCAGCATATAGCTCAGTTTTGTGGAGTATGAGAAAACTGCCGGTTATGCTTTTACACCTGCTTCTGCCAAGATTGTTTGCCTCAAAAGTAATCATAGAAAATGTAAAATCAAAGAAGCTTGGCATATAATTAATTCTACTCATACAATAAATATACCGAGCCAATAGTGTTTACCTCAACAAATCTAAATCTCCAACACCCCCTAATTCAACCTTTTATAATTGGAAACACTGTCTCTATTTGCCAATTATCTCAGGCTTTGATACAGCCATTCCTGTTTGAAAGTTAATTATCAGATTATTAAACATATTAATTCAGCCAGATTTATTATTATTATTCATTTTTAAAATAAATAATGTAAATAATCAAGCTGTAATTCTGTGAAGAAGATAATCAACCCTTCACATAAGCACCATACTATAATATTTAATTAGCAATATTAAGTATAAGTAAACTCTTGATCCAAGTCATAAGATAAAAACTTTGAATAAGAAAGATCATTTTATTTTCGTACCTAAATGCAGTTATATAGGGCAATCTTAAGCATCTTCGAATATTATAGTATGGTGCATGTGTGGAGGATTGACTGCCTTCTCAGCTTCTAAATAAATAATATATGTATATATATATTTAATTAGTGCTGAATATTTGGTATTTTGATAAAATTTAAGTACAAAGTGTAAATAATAGGTTTTATGAATATCAAAATATATACTAATTAAATAAGCCAAGAATTTATTTGCCAGATAGATGTTGAATTATAAAATATCTTTTAAAAACTAGTGACTAGAAGAAAGGTATAAACGAGCTAAAATTTTTTTGTATCTTGTCTTAATTTATTTTTGCTGCTTGCTTGTTTTCTGACATCTCTTTAAGTCAGAGTGAAACCAGCATGCAGATGTAGTGAAAAAAACTGAAACATAAAGATGTAGTACTGATATATTTGACAGCAAAGAACAGTAATATTCTGGGAACATAAGAAATATGATCTCTTATATACATATTTTTATGATGGTAGGATAATTCCCTTGGTTTGTACACTAATCTTAAAGAGAATATCTTAAACTAGAGTTTAAAATAAACTCATGACTTTTGTAAGATTTGTACTGTTATCAGAGATCCATCTATCAAAGACTCTTGCTAAGATAAGATGATAAAAGGAAAAATATACATATAAAAAGAAACAAGAAAATAGTATTGGATCTTTAACTAGTTAGTATTGAAACTGTATTTAAAAATCTATCCAGCATTAACCCTTTCACAAGTTGTTGTTTTCTTTGTTCTTAATTGCTGTAAACTTTCAACATTAAGTTTAAGATTAAACCATTATTACTTATCAGAAAATAATAAATTTGATTTTCATTTGATAGATCACTTTTGTTTCCAAATTAAACAAATTTTAAATCTTTACATTTTATTTTTGAAATATTAAAAAAAAATTGAGATCATAATCAAAACAAAAAGCATTGCATATCACCATTGAAGGAGGATTATTTCCATTTTCAAAAAAATCAATTAAATCATTGTTATATGACATTTGTTTTTAAAATGTGAACAATTAAATATTTATCTTAAATCTAACTAATTATGCTTTAAAAGTTTAAATTTTTTAAATATTTTTTACAATATTCAATATTTTCATGTCCAAAAATATAATGATCTGTTTTTAAAAATGAAATATTTTCATTCAAAATTAGTTATTAATAATTTATATTTTTGATTTGTAATAATTTTTAAACAAAAATAATTTTGAATTATAATAAATTTGCAAATAATCATGTTTTTCATTTTTTAAGCTATTTTCTTCAAACAATGTCATAAAAATTAGTGACATCAGAATATGTAAGAAACCAAAAAGGGAGACTTGTCAAGATGGAGCTAAAGCTTTTCTATCTTACCAAATTTTTACTTTTCTGTCCATCTATGGAATTTTTTCTAAATAAAATTTTACATAGAAACATATAAGATGAAAATACATGTGTTTTAAAATAAAGTTAACGAAAATTCTTAATAGGTGATCGTGTATAATTTTAAAATTGAGAATTCTTGGATTGAGTAGTCGAATAGTTATCTACTAAATCTTTCCATGTGTATAAACTCAAAATGAACCAGGAGCTGATCAAGCTAAATAATTGCCATGAATGCTACTTGAATTCAAAAGCCTGTCATAGTTATTCTTTCCCCAATATCTGTGTAAATTGAATTAATTAAGAAACCAGTTGAATGAGCAATCGCATAAAAGTTATACATGAGCTTAGATCCAAAAGATATAAAATTTGATCCCAAAAAAGTTAATAAAAGATTAAGACTTTACGTTCCCATTTTTATTAATAGGCCTAAAATAAATATCTAAAATAAATAAAATATTTCTGTGATTAATATTTTTTCATATATATTTTATAAGTGTGCATCAATTAATATTTTTTGATGTTTTTATTTTAATGTATTATTTAATTTTTTTTTTATTAATTCTCTTTTTGGTGTTTTTTTTTATTATGTCAGGGATGATAAATATTCAGGACTAATCTAATCATTGTAGTTAAATAAATTTGTTTATTACTTCATTACAAGTAGTTGCTACTCCTTTTTTCATAATATTCTCATATCACTTTATATAATTATGATGCAAAGATAGGTGCTAGTTGTTTTTTCTATTATTTTTATTTTGATTAAAGACAAGTGGTGATTTAAGTTTCCTACATGAACTACTGTTTACCCTGAGAAATATTGCTATGTTCATCGAGCCAGTTGTTGATTAATGGTGTTTAGAATCAGAAGGTAGGGAAGGATTTGAACCTGATCTATAGATGTTTTTCATTGCAGAGATGTCATCCTAATCTATAATAACTTGGCAGACATATTGTAAATAAATAATATCTATTGTAATGAGAGATAAATCCCTTTCTTTAATTGGTTTTTTATGGTAATGATTATCAGAAATATGGATGGATGTCCAGTCTAGTCTGGTTATCATAGTTAGCTAGTACATTTGATCAAATCAATATGGTTCTCCCTAATGCCCATTAACCTCAGTAATATAAATCCTTGTATGTCTTTAAACTTAACTATAACTTATTAATATATATTTTTAATGTTAGAATATATTATATTTTTTAAACACACACAATCACACACACACACACACACATATATATATATTGGAAAATGAATGGAGATTTAAAAAGCTACTCATTGGTATATCCCAATCCTAATTGTAAAGCATTTCAAATTTTTGAATAAATGAGATACTAATTAGAATGTATAATTGTCATTGCCATAAATGGTGATGTTCATGTAATTTATTTTAAAGTTTTAATGGTGATCAAATATGCATGTTCTTTTCACAGCACTAGTTTCATTTCGTAATATATTATCTAACTGCTAATGAAATATATTGTAAAAGGACTAATCTGTGATACAGACAGTTTTTATTTAAGGAAATTCATACTAAGGACATAATATTGAGCATTGTCATTAATCATTACTCAATAATTGAATAATCTCAAAAATTGAGCATATTTAGACCCAATTCAAATAACAATATGAATTAGATTTTTAAAACTGGGGGAAAAGCTGTCTAACCCCAAAGCTGATAAAAACCCGTTAATCCAAACTTTATCTTACAAGATATCTGTAATATTAATATTTGTGCACACCAAAAATAATTAATACTGATAAATTTCTACAGTTTGAACATTTAAAGGACCTTAAAAGAGAGTAATAGTTTTCTCCCCTTGTTCTTTGTAAATATTTTTATTTTTCTCTATTCTTAGTGTAAAGTAAATGGTACTATATCTAGATTATAATCCCATGTTTAGAAATGAATATTAAGAATGATATTGAAAAATAAAAAAATATTTTGTCATGTTAAAGAAATCCCTACTCAATATACTAGTTCCATATCTCATACCAGATATATTTGTAACCATACTGGAATAATTGATGTTTTTACAATTTGTATGCTATCTTTAATAAATAAGTAGTTAATTTTAAACTTAATCTGTTATCATTTGAATCTTATTCTCATATCCAATAATATTTATTAGCATAATTACTTAAATATGTATATAGGTTGTTTGTGCAACAACATAACTCTAGGGAAATGGTGGAGACTAGACCTTCATCCAAACATGCATTGATAATGGTCGAAAATGATAAATCATAGCAAAAATAGTGATGATTTTATAATATGACAACCTATATTTAATGGAAAAATTATGACCAAAGATTGTAGCAAGATAATATAGTTATCATCATATTAAGATCATTTCATATGACCATTTTCCTATTATTATTATTATTGCCAAATCATTACCATCTAACCATATACTAATATCTCGTAGTAATTTTACAAGTACACCATTTCAACGTGCAGCAATGTAAGTTGAACATTCTCTTTAATTTATTTTGACTGTTATGATTACTGTGGCTATAGTATTGAAATAATTTACTTTATTCATAAATTTAGATATGACAATTATTTGGGGCATAATAATCTCATCACCAAATCCCTACAATATATTCAACATTATGAAAGCTTCTTTATATTGTACATTATCACATTTCTATATCATGCCCTGCAATACTATTTTCTGTAGTGTCAGTATTGTTTTTTTTTCTTATTTATGTATTATATATACAAATAAAAATTAAACAAAAATATTTTTTTTATAAAGCAATGCCATTTAAAAATATGAATATATTATTTACATTAATAAAAAGCCTATTTTAAAATAAATAATTTTAACCATTGTGTTTGAAAAAAATTATCTAAAGAAATAAACTATTTTTCTCAAAATTGTAACAAGCAGGCATTTGAAAATACTATTGTTAATAAATATAATTATATTTAATTTTAAAATCTGACAAAGAAAAAAAAAAATCTTACCCTTTCATTTGCACTTAAAAAAAAAAAAAGCAAATTAATATCAAATTTCTTCCTGTGGGGAATAAAAAAAGAAAATTGAACAAAACATGATTTTTATTTTTATTAAATTGTATTAAACTATTTATTTTATAAAACGAAAAAATTAATTGTGGAACATACATATAAAGACACAAAAATTAATTTATACTATTTATTAGTTATAGACCAAGGAGCCTTACTTATTTTCTCTAAGACTGGCTTTCCTTAAAATACTCATAGATTATTTTTTTCTCTCACCATGCATAGTTCTATCTAACACACTCTTCTCATTTATCTAAAAATATTATCAGTCTAATTTTTATTACTTTTTAAAATTTTATCCTAAAAATAATTTTCTTTCACATTCTTTTCAGTACTATCATTTTTCTAACTTTTAACTAATTTATTTTGAATAAACATTTCAAAATCCTCTAACCTTATTTAAAATTTAAATATCCATTCTTTTATACGATATAAAGCTTTACTTCAATAATAATTTAAGAAGCTTTTTTTCCTTATTAAAAGTGTGTTAATAAGTTTCACAATCCCAATTCTATAATTTTTTAATTATTATTATTATTATTATCACCACAATATCTTTCTTCACTTGCAAGAGATTTGCAGAGGTAAGTAGTTAAAAAATTATCATTGAATGGCAGCTTGGATTCGCAATCAGGAGATTCTTAGCATCCTCCATCCTTCAGTTGCCTTGGCTGGAAGCTTTGCAGACTCCTGGGAATAAGAGCCTTAATTTAGGCTTTGTCTGTTATGATTGTAAATATCTATTTTCATAAAAATTCATTCACATTCATTTTGCTTTCAAGAAAACTAATGATTCAATTAAGAACTATTACACAATTGAGAAGAATGAGCATAGTCTTCCTTGATTTTAAACTCATAGGTAAAAAAGTCAATAAACTCACCATACTGACTGATATATGATGGTGAGTAGCTCTTCCATGTTTATATACTATATGAATAATCAAAATAGTGCCTAAAGCTAATCTGGGATAATGATATAATTAGTTTCCAACCAGTAACCACCTAAACATTCACAGTAAATATAGCAACCAATATCTCTAACTGCTGTCAAGGCAACCTTCACACCTTTTAATAGCAAGAATGGAAATCCATTCTTACTAATGATCCATTGAATATATATGGACACTTAAAGATTGCAACTTGACTACAGAGTATGAAATATTGTTACAATGAAGTTTAAATAAACCTAATTATATCATTATCCCAGATTAGCTTTAGGCACTATTTCGCTTATTATTTCTAAATAATACATGGGCAATTTAAAAGTATTGCATTAAATAATGTTTTAGATGACTATTTATTAGTCTGCATTATAGTGACATGTTTATTTCATGTTTAAAGAGGTTTATTTAAACTTCATTGTAACAATATTTCATACTCTGTAGTCAAGTTGCAATCTTTAAGTGTCCATATATATTCAATGGATCATTAGTAAGAATGGATTTCCATTCTTGCTATTAAAAGGTGTGAAGGTTGCCTTGACAGCAGTTAGAGATATTGGTTGCTATATTTACTGTGAATGTTTAGGTGGTTACTGGTTGGAAACTAATTATATCATTATCCCAGATTAGCTTTAGGCACTATTTCGCTTATTATTTCTAAATAATACATGGGCAATTTAAAAGTATTGCATTAAATAATGTTTTAGATGACTATTTATTAGTCTGCATTATAGTGACATGTTTATTTCATGTTTAAAGAGGTTTATTTAAACTTCATTGTAACAATATTTCATACTCTGTAGTCAAGTTGCAATCTTTAAGTGTCCATATATATTCAATGGATCATTAGTAAGAATGGATTTCCATTCTTGCTATTAAAAGGTGTGAAGGTTGCCTTGACAGCAGTTAGAGATATTGGTTGCTATATTTACTGTGAATGTTTAGGTGGTTACTGGTTGGAAACTAATTATATCATTATCCCAGATTAGCTTTAGGCACTATTTCAGATCGGAAGAGCGTCTAAATAATACATGGGCAATTTAAAAGTATTGCATTAAATAATGTTTTAGATGACTATTTATTAGTCTGCATTATAGTGACATGTTTATTTCATGTTTAAAGAGGTTTATTTAAACTTCATTGTAACAATATTTCATACTCTGTAGTCAAGTTGCAATCTTTAAGTGTCCATATATATTCAATGGATCATTAGTAAGAATGCTCTTCCATTCTTGCGATTAAAAGGTGTGAAGGTTGCCTTGACAGCAGTTAGAGATATTGGTTGCTATATTTACTGTGAATGTTTAGGTGGTTACTGGTTGGAAACTAATTATATCATTATCCCAGATTAGCTTTAGGCACTATTTCGCTTATTATTTCTAAATAATACATGGGCAATTTAAAAGTATTGCATTAAATAATGTTTTAGATGACTATTTATTAGTCTGCATTATAGTGACATGTTTATTTCATGTTTAAAGAGGTTTATTTAAACTTCATTGTAACAATATTTCATACTCTGTAGTCAAGTTGCAATCTTTAAGTGTCCATATATATTCAATGGATCATTAGTAAGAATGGATTTCCATTCTTGCTATTAAAAGGTGTGAAGGTTGCCTTGACAGCAGTTAGAGATATTGGTTGCTATATTTACTGTGAATGTTTAGGTGGTTACTGGTTGGAAACTAATTATATCATTATCCCAGATTAGCTTTAGGCACTATTTCGCTTATTATTTCTAAATAATACATGGGCAATTTAAAAGTATTGCATTAAATAATGTTTTAGATGACTATCGTATTAGTCTGCATTATAGTGACATGTGTCTTTTCATGTTTAAAGAGGTTTATTTAAACTTCATTGTAACAATATTTCATACTCTGTAGTCAAGTTGCAATCTTTAAGTGTCCATATATATTCAATGGATCATTAGTAAGAATGGATTTCCATTCTTGCTATTAAAAGGTGTGAAGGTTGCCTTGACAGCAGTTAGAGATATTAGTTGCTATATTTACTGTGAATGTTTAGGTGGTTACTGGTTGGAAACTAATTATATCATTATCCCAGATTAGCTTTAGGCACTATTTCGCTTATTATTTCTAAATAATACATGGGCAATTTAAAAGTATTGCATTAAATAATGTTTTAGATGACTATTTATTAGTCTGCATTATAGTGACATGTTTATTTCATGTTTAAAGAGGTTTATTTAAACTTCATTGTAACAATATTTCATACTCTGTAGTCAAGTTGCAATCTTTAAGTGTCCATATATATTCAATGGATCATTAGTAAGAATGGATTTCCATTCTTGCTATTAAAAGGTGTGAAGGTTGCCTTGACAGCAGTTAGAGATATTGGTTGCTATATTTACTGTGAATGTTTAGGTGGTTACTGGTTGGAAACTAATTATATCATTATCCCAGATTAGCTTTAGGCACTATTTCACTTATTATTTCTAAATAATACATGGGCAATTTAAAAGTATTGCATTAAATAATGTTTTAGATGACTATTTATTAGTCTGCATTATAGTGACATGTTTATTTCATGTTTAAAGAGGTTTATTTAAACTTCATTGTAACAATATTTCATACTCTGTAGTCAAGTTGCAATCTTTAAGTGTCCATATATATTCAATGGATCATTAGTAAGAATGGATTTCCATTCTTGCTATTAAAAGGTGTGAAGGTTGCCTTGACAGCAGTTAGAGATATTGGTTGCTATATTTACTGTGAATGTTTAGGTGGTTACTGGTTGGAAACTAATTATATCATTATCCCAGATTAGCTTTAGGCACTATTTCGCTTATTATTTCTAAATAATACATGGGCAATTTAAAAGTATTGCATTAAATAATGTTTTAGATGACTATTTATTAGTCTGCATTATAGTGACATGTTTATTTCATGTTTAAAGAGGTTTATTTAAACTTCATTGTAACAATATTTCATACTCTGTAGTCAAGTTGCAATCTTTAAGTGTCCATATATATTCAATGGATCATTAGTAAGAATGGATTTCCATTCTTGCTATTAAAAAGGTGTGAAGGTTGCCTTGACAGCAGTTAGAGATATTGGTTGCTATATTTACTGTGAATGTTTAGGTGGTTACTGGTTGGAAACTAATTATATCATTATCCCAGATTAGCTTTAGGCACTATTTCGCTTATTATTTCTAAATAATACATGGGCAATTTAAAAGTATTGCATTAAATAATGTTTTAGATGACTATTTATTAGTCTGCATTATAGTGACATGTTTATTTCATGTTTAAAGAGGTTTATTTAAACTTCATTGTAACAATATTTCATACTCTGTAGTCAAGTTGCAATCTTTAAGTGTCCATATATATTCAATGGATCATTAGTAAGAATGGATTTCCATTCTTGCTATTAAAAGGTGTGAAGGTTGCCTTGACAGCAGTTAGAGATATTGGTTGCTATATTTACTGTGAATGTTTAGGTGGTTACTAGTTGGAAACTAATTATATGAATAATCATATAATAATAACAACTACTTCAATTTTCCTTGCTCATTACCTTAAAGGCCTCAAAATGGAAGAAGCTGCTTTCAATTAACTGCAAACTACTTTTTGCAACTTTAGCCATCATTATGCAGTTATTTCTCCAGTATTATCACAGTACTATAATTTTGGCAAAAAGTATTGAAGAGAACAATGTTGAAGATTGACATTAAATCAGTTTCATAACAATAATGATGTTTGAATGATTAAGTGATATGATAATTATGCATGTCTGATATTCTGCTAAAATTATGGTACTCTTATGATTGAGATGTTAGTAACATTAATTTATTCGTGATAATAGTAATAATGTTAGTGCAATAAGAAGACTTTGAAATTTATAGTATTTAATAAATGTATTTATTACTGCTTTACTTACTATTTGTTACATATTTTACCTTATATGCATATTTTCTTAGGTGAAATCAATTTAAAAGTCATGTGGGAAAGTTACTAATTAAACTTAAAACTGTTTTTTTTTTACTTCCAACTAAATAATTATTAATTTTTATATAAGCAATAAAATAAGAATTTATTTTATATAGCGTATGTTTACAATTGTATACATTCAAATATCAGCCTTTTAAGCTAATTGTGCATACGCTTTGCGAGTGTTAATAATAAATGAATACTTTCTCACCAATACAAGATATAGTATTTATGCAGGAATAGAAGGAATCCTCTTATTTCTATGACTCAAAATGCTTAAATCTGAAGTACTGGCAAGTAAAGCGTGAGGATGGAACCGTCACTTTAAATTACTATATACGATGTCTGAATGAATGATGTGGGTGAAATTGTCTAGAATTTACTAAACTTCATTCCAACTGAAACTTAATCATATGTAAATAAGCATTTATCTTATATAGCATATGTTTACAATTGTATACATTCAAATATCAGTCTTTTAAGCTAATTGTGCATACGCTTTGCGAGTGTTAATAATAAATGAATACTTTCTCACCAATACAAGATATAGTATTTATCCATCCTCATGCTTTACTTGCCAGTACTTCAGATTTGCTCATATATAAGCATTTGAGTCATAGGAATAAGAGGATTCCTTTTATTCCTGCATAAATACTATATCTTGTATTGGTGAGAAAGTATTCATTTATTATTAACACTCGCAAAGCGTATGCACAATTAGCTTAAAAGTCTGATATTTGAATGTATACAATTGTAAACATATGCTATATAAAATTAATGCTTATTTACATATGATTAAGTTTCAGTTGGAATGATGTTTAGTAAATTCTAGACAATTTGTCATTCATTCAGACATCGTATATAGTAATTTAAAGTGACGATTCCATCCTCACACTTTACTTGCCAGTACTTCATATTTGCTCATATATAAGCATTTGGTCGTAGGAATAAGAGGATTCCTTTTATTCCTGCATAAATACTATATCTTGTATTGGTGAGAAAGTATTCATTTATTATTAAAACTCGCAAAGCGTATGCACAATTAGCTTAAAAGGCTGATATTTGAATGTAAGCAATAAAATGTAAAATATAATAGTCTAAATTTAATATGAATTATCAAAGAATATTAACATCATTATTAGGATTAAATTGTGATAAGGAAGTTATATTCATTGACCAACTACTAATAGCGGTGTTGTATTATGGATTTGGTTAGTATTCAATTTGCATAACTATTTATATTTGTGTGTAGCATAAATTAATATTGATACATTTTTAACATTTTACACTTAATTTCTATTATAAATTATTATAGCATCTAGTATTCAAGAGTTAATATTTTTTATTTTAATGAATAGGAAAAATAAATAGAACAGTATAGTTGAATTATATGAAAGTATGTTAGTATTCTAATCTGTATAGTTGAATGTATTTTTTAAAAAAATATTATTATTAAAAAACTTATCAAAATGTATATTAACCATGCTGCATAATGTTTAATGTTATCTTTTAAAAAATATGTATCAACATATCTTAGTTACTTAATAATTTTTATATTAAATCTGATCCAGTTTAAATGAAGAAATATTTATCAGAAATCTGTGTTATATATATTATTAGAGATTCATTTTAATTCTTTTTATGTTTCAGTGGTTCATTGGAATTCTACCTATTCTTTACTATTTATTTCTTTACTATTTATTTTATAATTTTAATTTTATTTACACTCTTTTTATGTCAACTTTCTATTATTTTGGAATATTATTTGTTTTGGGATATTAGACTATCAAATATTCCATTCAAAATTTTTCTTTACAATATTATATTTTTATTGTGTATTGTTTAAATGTGTCCACAAACATTTTTGAAGCATATTTTTTTTTTTCTAGTTTTATCATTCTTTATAATTTGTTATACATTTATTTTAAATTTCATCCTGTATTATTACTTTTCCTTTCCTCTTTTTAAAAATATTTCTCTAAAAAATTTATAGCTTTTTATGTATTTTTTTTTTCTATTTAGTATGTTAGTGTTTTTAGCTTTAATTTCATTTTCACAATCCCAAAATAGTTTGATACTATTTCAACATCTCTATACTTTTTGTACAATTTATTTTTAATTGGCCTATAATATGAGGTCCTCTATTTTTATAAGGCTTTTGTTTGTAAGTGCATTTTTAGAATTTTTGAATCATGTTAATATAAAATAGTTTTTTTTTTAATGTTATTTTTCAAGTCCAAATAGTCATTAAACTTTATTTTATTGTTCTTTCTCACACTTGCTTATACAAGATTTCAACTTCATTATTTAGTTTACTATTTGGCATAAATGTATTAATTATTATCAGTCATTTATCTATCTAATACTATTTTCATGCCATTTTATAGTATGATTTTTTCTTTTGAACAAAGTCTAATGTTTTTTAATTTAATTTTTACACGCACATTCTTGAGATTACTGCCTTAGTAAATATTACTTACGTAATCAATGTGCATTTAAATAAATTTATAATTACAACTTTAAATTATCGTAGTAGATTTCTAACTATAAGATCTTTCCACTGACTCGTTGTAAATCGAAAGATTTTGCAAGTATTAATGTGTAATAAGAAATGTGGATTCAATCAGTGAAGTATTGAATAGCTTCACGTTCTCAGATCTAACCGCTTCAGCCTCACCTATTTATATAGAAAATAGGTTGAAGTAAAGAAGGGTTCCCCTCTATTCTTCCTAAACATAAGCTTGTGGTTAAGACCTGTAGAGGTCCCTACTATCGCATTTTTATACACACATTTTTGAGGTTACAGCCTTAGTAAATATTACTTATGTAATCAATGTGCGTTTAAATAAATTTATAATTACAAATCTATTATATAAATATGGAAAGTTATCAACACTTAAAAACAATATCAATATCAATAACAATCAACAATCATAATCTGTTGTCAAGACAACTAATCCACCTTTGTATATGGTCTAATATGTTTATATTGACTACAAAGAATGAAATTATTAATTCAAAAATGTTTAAATAAAACTTATTAAACAATTAAACATAACCTGTTTTGAAAGCAGGTCAACAAATAGTCAATTATAACTTTCAAATTGCACTCTAATTAGGTATTACTTAGATAATAAAGCTAATAATGCTCAAGGCTAGATAGATATTAATGAAGATACAGGAAAACAGTCAATACTTAAAATAATATCAATAACAATCAACATAAGTCTTGATTAATTAATGAATTATAAATTGACATATATTGATTACTCTCTCTGGTTTCTGGTTCATGGGTTTCCTTCAGTAGGAAACATGGTTTTGTATTGTACCTTTTCAGTGCCTTGTAATTTACGGGAAGAATTACTCATCCAAGAACTAAAGTTTTTTAGATTGTAGTCACTATTATTTATTTACTTATTTTTACTCATCCAGTGGCCATTTTTACTCACATTTAGCTAATCAAGTTAATAGTTTGAAATTTTAAACATTTCTTACATTTAAGTATTGAAAGTTACTTTGTATTTTAGTGACAGTACTTATAATATCAGTTTTTGTCAAGTTTGTGAAGTGAGATGATATATTTCAAGACACAGTTTCTCTCTTATATATTCAGCATATCTTTTTTTTTTTATGTGTCAAGGCATGTCTTGTAAACATTTTTATACAAATAAACATTACTGTAATTACCGAGTTTCCAGTCTTTTAAAAATAAATTTAATTTAAATTATTACTATATAAACAATTAAAAACAAATAAAAATGCTGCATACATCTGTATTTATTTATTTTATTAAGATGTGTAATAAGAACTTTTGTTCAATAGAGTTGTTAAATGAGAAGAGATTAATACCTTTTAATATAGTCTTAGTTGAAAGATTAAGAATATCTTTTTAATTCATTTATATTAATAGCATAATGAACTCTAAAAGCAATTAAAGAAATAAAAATATTAATAGAGATTAGATTTAATTTTTTAATAAAATGGAAGTTACTTTCAATTGCTATTAACAAGGAATTTTATAAACACATTTTATGGTAATAAATTATTTTAACATTGTTTCACACAATTGAAACAAAAATGCACATTAATTGTTTTAAAGATTGCTTTACTGAAATTAGATTGGAATTAGACGATTTCAAGTTGATGCTTACTATTAGGGATTATATAAATATGATTTCTCTAAAAATATCTGCTTCCTCTTTGGATCTTTTAAGTTTTTCAGTAGGATATTAAATATTGTGATGTTATTCCTTTTTATTTTAACTTAATCGGTCTGAATATTGTATGTATATATTTTATTTCAATGAATGTTGTTGCAGTCTTTAAATAGTGAATGAAGAAGACAGTTTTGGTGTATTTATTTTTTTTTGTTTTTCTTCAAGTGAATATTCAAATTTAATTTGCTCAAGAATTTTTTTTTGCCATATATAATATCAAAAATCTTCACCAACATCAAGCGTTGGTGGCCGAGTAGTCAGTACAGCCGCCTTACAAGAAGTTGTCCTGGGTTTGCAGGTTCGCTTCCCCGCCCGATGCTTTGACACATGAAAAAAAAAAAGTCACAGTTTTTAAAAAAAAAATTTTTTTTTTTTTTTAGAGGCAGAATAAACATTCTAATATCTATCAAAACAATCCATCAAAAGCAGAATGTTTGTGAGCTCAATTTCAATGTTTTATTTTTTTAAATGTGAATACAACATGGAAGTAATAGCATCATAAGTATAAGAATTGGACAGTGGATGGCCAAAGATATTTTATTTGGGTTATACAATCAATTGCATTTTCCCCAAAATTATTAGTAGTAATTAACTGATCTTTTCCTAATTGAGAAATGTTTGTTAAGATTGCCATAAGTTGGGAAGTCATAACATTGTATTTTTTATTTTATTTCACTCATTACTTTATGAACACTTTACAGCTTTAGCCTATTTGAATATTTTGACAGACCAAATTTATCCTGTGGTTTATATATATTACTATCTTTGATAGGAATTAAAAATTTTTTTTGAAAAATTTATAATGGTTTTTCAAATCAACGTTATTGAAATCTTATTAAGCCTTAGTGCAGGGGTCCCCAACCCTATGCCCGTGGGCACCATGGCGCCCGCTGCTATCCGAACACGATAAAAAATTATTTATCTGATACAAATAAATTTAATTTTTAAAATTTCTTATAAATTATTGTATTATATTGTAATCAAATTGTAGGGCATACTATACTATATAAACGTTAATTATATGTTAAAATTATATTTTTGGAATAAATATTTTTTTGTACATTATGTGTATTATTAACTATATCCGACTATAAATTTACATTGAAAAAATAAATGATGCTCGCCATTTGGTTGAAAAAAATAAATGGTGCCCGCCACCTGGCCGGTATTATAGAATATGCTCTTAAGTGCAAAAAGGTTGGGGACCCCTGCCTTAGTGTGTGTTCTTGAATAACAAATGAGGGGTAGAATATTCTTTACCAACCTTTACAAATGAACTTGAAATATTTTTCTATGAGGAATGGTATGATTTTTTTAACGCATTGTTTCATTGTTATATAGTTTCAACCCATTTAGTTTACAAGCAGGCTCCATGTTTTTTTAATTATTCTATCCAATTCTTATATTGAAAACATACATATAGTTTGACATTTCAGAATGATTTTTATTTATCTATACAAATATTTGAATGGAGTTTTAATGTCGACATCTATTTATTTATTTAATATTTTTTGTTATAAGCTTTCATTTTTATTTATTGTAGTAACTTCCAAGAATACATTTTTTTTATTTTTATTCATTGTCGATGTTGTTTAAACCATATCATTTTTATTACAATTTGTTATGTATATCTCTATATATTTTGAAATTTAATATATTGATATTTTTTGTTTATAGTTAAAATAAACATTTGCAATTTTAATTTTCTTAACCATTTTTCTTTAAAATTAAAACGAAGCATGAAAATGAATTAATTTAGAAATTTATTTTATATAACAGTACCTTGCACATTTTATCTGGTTTAAATAGAGTTCAGCCATAGTTTAAAATGAATAAATATTAAAGCTTGCAAAGATATTTTAGCCAATGAAAATTATAAATAACTATATATAATGTTTTGAATGCATACAAAATCTAAATAAATGGAAATAAAAAAAAAACTATTTTTATTTTTGTGTAAATTGTTGATAAATATGTAATCAAGTATTTGCAATTTAGAATGAATCTAGATTCATATACAGTATATGTATTAATACAAATATAAAATATTCACTGCAGATAATTTTAAGAATTAACACATTTATTTCAAAGATCTAAATAAAAAAGATGGAAATGTTCTGAACCAAACCATTTAAAACATCATGAAATATTTGATAAAAGAAAAAAAGAGATGAATTAAGTAAACTTAAGTAGAGTATTATATATAAATAATATATCACACTTTAAGTATTGCATTTATCTGCAGAATACATTCTTTTTTAAAAAATATCTCACATATTTATATTTTCTTCTTTAAAATGGGATTATATCCATGGTATTTGGTTCCAAGCCTGCCCTCAGAAAACATAAATTCCTGAAGAGTACAAAAGTTATATATAATATTCATCACTACACATAGAATTACAATTTTTGGTATTTTATATTTTGTAGACAATACGTATGTACACACTTATAATACAAATTATAAATTAAACGTTAAGTATATAATATCAACAAAAATAATTAAGAAAATATTAAAATACTATATAAAAATGTATGCACACACTTATATAACAATACACATAATATTATGTAAATTATTATATAATATTTAAAATATTTTGTAAAAATGTATTTTTATTATTGTGTTTCTGAATTTTTATTTAGAAAAAATGTTTTGAATACAATATTTATATCTAACTAAAGGCAAAAAAACAAAAACAAGCAAACAACTGGATTCACTTTTAAAACTAAATTTTAATAGATAGAATAATTTTGGGTTAACAAAAAATTGAACAGAGATAAATTAGGAGATTAAAAAAATAAAATAATTTAATGTTAATATTTTCAAAAACAAGACATATCGACAAAAATAATGAATAACAATATTAATCTTTTTTTTCACATAAAGAAAATTGGTAATGATAAAATGCAAAAGATATAATATCTAAATGATATTATATTATAATTTATAATTTTAAGTGCATGACAGCATTATAGAAATGCAACATAAGTTTTGATAAATGTAATATTTTAAGATTGTAGTACATAGATTTTGCCATATGAACTAAATAATTAAAAAAAATATTTTTTTACCATTTGCTATTTTTTTAAAATTGTTATATATATATATATATATAAACTATGAGTAAGTGAACCAATAGATATTTAGGCAGTGGATATGACAGACTTCACGTTGATTAATTACTTTTTTATTTTTTAAACAGGTAAATAGTATCCTGTAGAATACACACTTTTATTTTATGAAGTCATCATTGGTATTTTAAAAATCAATAATTTGTTTTTCAGATAGAGCCTATTAGATGATCTATTTGAATAGCTTTACATTATAATGTATTATTATAAATAGATGCTATAAAAGTTCTTTTGCATAATGAAATGTATAATAAAAATATGGATTTTTTTTTTATTGATTTAAAGACTGTATGAGAAAGATACAATCCTTCCAATATATATGTTTAATTACTGAAGTGTCAGGATAAGAAATCCACGATTTTTATAGTAAACATACCTGCAAAAAAGCTATATATACAATTTATGTAGACAGATGAAAAATGTCCAAATATATACATATTTTTGTGTAAAAAAATTGTTATTGCTATTTTTAAAATAAATAATGTGTTTATAAGGCAGGAGCAATTAATTGTATGGTTTTTATTTAAAAAACTTGAACTAAATCATTAATTATTTGCAGCAAATAAGAGAAGGCACCCAAAAGTAACTTGAATCATTCTCTGGATGCCATATCTATTGTAATACATACTTCAGTTTCTAAATATATCTTATGGGAACCTTTCTGCATAAATCTGCCAAATGGTGTCATCGTGTGAAATCATAATAACATGTATCGCTTATTTGCCAATTTTTATAATTAATGAAAAGTTGGAGCAGTGTAAAATTTGTTTTCTTTTAGGGAAAACCTCAGGGAGAAAACAGTTGTAATGCTTAAAAGTGCTTACAAGCTTACAAGAAAGTACTCTGGAAAACTACAATTTACATGTGCTTTGTGTGTGGTTTAATAGAAATGTTAAATTTACTAACCCCCCCCCCCCCAAGGGATCGTTAATGAAGTCAAATGTCAAAATGCTACTGATTTTTTTTTGGGGGTGGGTGGGTGCAAACGCCATTTAAAACCTACAAGTTCTAAAACTTTTGTATGATGTGGTAAAAACATAAAGATTCTATTTTGTAACAAAGTGAGGAGTGGATGTTTCATCATGAAAGCATGGCTATTACATATAGCTTGAGAGTTAATTAAATTCAGCACGATTCAGCTTATCCACCAACCACATTCGCTCAATCTCATTCTGTGTGACTTCTTTTTTAATCTCTTGAATGAAAAAAAATCTCTCTCTTTTTTTTTTTTTTTTTGCAGAGTTAGAAGTAGTCAAGAAACAAACAATGGAGGCGGTAAAAATGCGTCACTTTGCAAGTGTTTCCGGACTATTTCAAATAGTGAAAAACATATTTAGATCGATACATTGCATTAAATAGACTATATTTTGAAAGTATTTCAATTTGGAACATCTAAATATAAATATATATTTCTTAATTACAAAATTTTGGTTATTTGTGGGTCCCTCCTTGTATATTTTCTTTAAAATAAAAAATTTCAATTGATAAATGGAATATTAGATTTGTGAACAAACCTTTAAAAATAAAGAATCTATTATTAGAGATGAATAGATATGAGAATTATAAATAAATTGTAGAGTCTAATATTAGAAATTAATGGAAGATTAGACCTTATAGGTTCATATATAATCATAGTCATATGGTTTAATGCTTAGGAAATTCATAAGAAGTTTGAACACCCAAAGTTACAAAGCTGAGCCCTGTTCTATAGGTTTTTTGATCTAGAATCCTCATTCTCATTGTACTAAACCTTATAGGGCATAGATTTGTATGAAAGAAAATAGCTGTAGTGATTGCATTTTTTAAAAAATCAACAAAAGTTTTTTAAATAGTAATTCTCAACTATTAATTATTGGTGGTGGGTTTGGAAATATCTACAGGGTTTCCATTACATAATATAGTTATTGACTAAAAAAACATATTGATGAAAAGGTCATGTATGAAGAAATTGGAAAAGTAATAGAAGATAAATACAAGTTGAATGTATAACAACTATGGAGGAAGGAAGCTTCTTATTTATTATTGGATAATGATGAAGGTGACAATAAAGGAATAGCTAATGATAATTAAGAAACAAATGATTTAATAAATGATGTTGGAATTTTAAAGCAATAAACTGTCATGGTGAGCAGAAATGGAAATTGAATTAAGTTCAAAGTCTTCACAAGCTGCTGGACTAGAAATTGGAAATATTGTAAAACTGATAAAACCTAATAAAAAAATGGAAAATAGAAACAAGAGTCAAAGACTGCAGGAAAAATCAAGTTACTAGAAAAAGAAGGAATCACTGTGTTCTCTGTTTGATTAAAATGGAAAATAGAAACAAGAGTCAAAGACTGTGGGAAAAATCGAGTTACTAGAAAAAGAAGGAATCACTGTGTTCTTCGTTTGATTAAAAACTAAGGAAGTTGATTTAACTTTAGCTACTTTTTATGAATACTTATTTCACTGCCAGAACATTCTAGTAAAAAAAGAGACTCTACCATTTAATTGATAGTAAGAAATTAAGACTAGATCATTGTTTCACTTCCGAATCATCACAGAATGTATGGTATCAAATGATGAATCTGTTGATATGGTAATTTTATCAGTAGGTATAAGGTTAATTCTGATTTAAAGTATGAGAGTAAGAAAATAGAACGTACAGAGAGAAAAGATAATGATGTTGATATGGAGGAAATAAAAGAAAAAGAAGCACCATTACACATTACAAGCATTGAGTCTCAGCAAAGAATGGAAATTGAAATAAAAAAGTAACGAGTTTGTTGCAGTCTTTGCAGAATCTGGAGTATTAAAAAGTGTGACATTTCTTAAACTCGGAATTGCAATTTTAATATATGAGGAGAATACCAGACTGTAATAGATTCAGATGAAGAAGTGGAAATAAGTGATATTGATAATAAGAAAGAAAATTTAGGATGCAGTGAACTTCATTTGAAAATGACAAAAAAATATATCGATTGAAAGATTTGATTCGTTTAATGTTGATAAGTCTGAAGTTTTAGAAAAAATGTACTATCAATGATCAAAAAGTTGAAATGGAAAATTTTAAAAATAAATTTAATGATGTCAAATAAGGGGAGGAGTCAGGTAAATGGGAAAGAGAAACATCTCATGAACTATATTGTGTTTCTATAAAAAGTGATTCCTTGTTATCTCCTGAACCACTGATATCAAACTATTTCCATATTAGTCAACACAAATTAAGTCTATTCACTTTTATAATTTGCATTTCTATAATTCAATTACTTTATTCCAAGATGGAATTTAAAGAAAGCTAATAAGAGCTGATATAGTAGAATATTTTCAATTTCCTCTCGCTATGATAGACTTAATAAATTCATAATGATGGTTTTGAAAGAGTCCATCTGTCATAGATATTGAAAGTAAAGTTGGATGAAATCTTGAGGGGTTCTTTATAGTCAATTTTTGTTTATCACAGGTACAGAAATTGCTGGATAACATGTAAAATTACTAGATGAAACCATGGAGAAGCAAAACACGACAAGATCTAGTCATTACAGCTCATCCATTTTTATGTAAACTTGGTTGTCATAAAAATAGCTCTAAAAGAACTACTATTATTGATCAGCAGGTTTCCAATCTTAAATGTCAGACTTCTATATCCAAGGTCGATAGATTGAGAAAAAGCATTACTAGAGAAGAATTGAAAGTTTTTTCCCCCACAATGTTAATGTAATATCAAAATGGTAAAAACAGTAGACAATGAACTGTCAGATTGCCTTAAACCAGGAATCACCTAAGAGTAGATGGTATATTTCTAGAAATTTTTAACAAACTTAAGAACTTAAAGTGAAAACATGATTGATAAAAGTATTCAGTAACATTATTCATACAGACACTATTCCAAAAAATAAACCTAGCAATGATCCAAAAATGAGTTTCCAATATCATTATTAGGTATTTCCTATAAGCCTTGCCCAACAATTATATGCAGAATAATTTTGCCAATTGTTAAAAGATATCTACCTATAGAGCAGGCTAGATTTTGGCCAAGAAGTTGCTGTGAACAAATTTGTCTTTAACCACTTACGTGGAAAAGGCTTTTAAAATAAAATTAAATACTGATACTACTTTTATTGATCTAATCTCATTATATGATTCCATTTGGAATAAATGCTCTTCTAAAAGTTTATTAAAACTTATTTGACAAAATGCTCTCCATTAGTAAAATTCAATTTATAGCAATCACAGTCATCATAAAATTTTATAAAATGGTCTATCTCAGCATTTAGTTCTCTCACCTACTTTATTTAATATACTCACGAAATTCATATTTGTGTATGATATTGTTTTGAGTTCTCAGAAGTTGTCCTTTCCTGAAATCGAAAAACTTCTCATTAAGATTTTGAAGAAATTGGCAATCTTTTTCATTACTGGGGTCATAACCTAACCCAATGAAGACATTGTGCTTATTTTTTGGTATGTAAATATCAGAGAAATATCTATTAATCTGAATATAACCTTTTGCAATAATATACTGAAACAATGAAACACAATCCTCTTACACTATTTAGGAGTAATCTTGGGTCATAGTTTAACTTATTTTCCTATTTAAGGTCAGATCAAAAATAATTTTTTCTTGAGATTGTGATGTATATACTTTTGGAATAGCTTCCTTAGCACCAACATATTTAGGCAGTGAATACTCTGCCTTTGGTTTGAGAAAAAGTTCCCATATACTTTTGGTTAGTCAATTAAATAGTATTATGAGAATTATTACTGGTGTATCCTAATCTACTCCTTTGCTCTTGCTTCCTATTCTTTTACTTATTCCTCTGCCAGATATCAGAAGAGAAATTGCTTCCTGCAAATAAAAACTTTTAAGCTAATTGAATATAACCAATATTCAAGATATAGTTTTATTACCTAAGACTCATCTCAAATCAATATTCCTATTTTGGGTGTACAACTAGGAATCTAAATTGAAGAATTATGGCATAAAAAGGTATTCTTATAAGGCTACAAATAAATTTTTCCTCTCAAGATCCAACAGTAAAAACAGCTTCCTAAATATAACCGGACTCTCAACAACAGATCCAGGACAACCCATTGTCATTGCACTTATCAGCTTCCGAAAATGGAATTTACCAGCAAGTCATCTATATAGATGTGGACAATTGCAAACCATGAACCACCTAGTTAATGATTTCTGAAGTTTTGGCTATAGCAGCAGAATTGAATGTTTTAATAAAACCACTAATGAATCCATTTCCCGTGGAATCTCTATAATTTTTTGTGTTAATAGTTAAGCTAAAAAATATATATATCCAGATACTACTAAATTAATAAATAATATAGATAAGAATAAGAACTCTTTAAGAAATGATTATATTTATTTTAATAAAATGTCTTAAAAATATTGATAAATTAAGAAAGAGAGAGAAGGAGAGAGGGACGGAGAGAGAAAGAAAGATATTAAAGAAATGATCAATAGTTTTTTTTATTTATAGCAATTTATTTTGGGAATTTATAATGAAAAATGTGAATATGGTTGTAAAGTTATTTTTTTTTTTTAAATATTAAAAATGTTTAAATAAAAATGTTAATAATTTTTTAAGTATTATTATATAAGTGAATGTTTTACGGTAATGATTACAAACTAATTTCGATCAATTGAGAGTTATCATATAGGAGTATTTTATCTGAAGTACTGTACTAATGTTAGTATCAATTGTTCTGAATGAAGTTTGACCTTTCCATATGAAAGTACTTGTTAAATAATCACGTGAATCAAAGTTTAAATGCAGTTTTGACCTTGAATACAGTTTTTATTTATTACAAAACAATTTTATAAACTTGTAATAATTTATTTATCTAAATATAGGGTTTGAACTCGGGATTTTTAATCTATTCATTTTCCACTCTATCTCAAGCAACCAGAAATTCCTGAGCTGAAATCCTTTTATTTATGTACATAAGAAACATTTAGTATAAGCGAATTGCATACTGTCTTAGAATTATTTATTATTTAATACATTTACTGTTTTAAATTTATATATATTTAATAATTTTCCTTTTGTAAGTGAATTTGTTTTAATTTATTATCAGTGTGTAAGTTTATTATTATTTATTTGGAACATATTTTTTAAATTGTTTTATTAAAATTCACATTATGTATTTTACCTTTCGAATTAAAATGAAAACAAATAAATATCTTTTATTTTTAGTCGTTGATGTGGGGTGTGTTTGTGTGTATTCTGTTACATATAAAACGACAAATTCCAAGAAAAAGTTTATTAATTATTTGGGGAATTGGTTTAAAAGCGTTGGTTATTTTGAGATGAATGACAAACAAATTATTATTTTTTTTAAATTCCCAACTCTGATGCATTTACTAAATTAATGATTATATATTTTATAAGCTGAATCATTAGAACATCTCCGAGTAATAAAGTAGAAATGCCTAAGATTTCAGGTGAAATAAAAACGATGTTTTAATTAAAACTTCTGAAATCTTAGATCGTTCTGATTTCGAGGTTCTTGATTAAGTATTGACATTTAATCACGTATTTTATTTATTTATTTGATATTTTTTATTTTTTAATATCAATATTTCATAGATGAATAGTTCTCAGAATTGCAAAACTTTTATTAAGTTTATTTTGGTCAAATTGGTAATTATGAAGTACAGTATATATATAATTTGTACATATTTTTAATAAACATAAATTAAAATTCAACATTTTTTTTTTTATAATGTTAAAGCAACATTTATATGTATTCGATTTTTAAAGTCTAAAATTTTATTATCGTTATTTATTTCAAATGTCGTATGTAAATACATGCTCATGACAGGCTCGCACAAAACTTTGCGAATAAAATCATGATATAATTTATCTTACCTTGATGTATTTACATTTTATTTGGAAACTATACGTACTTTATTCTTTTGTTGTAGCAATTTTATAACGATTGTTTACTTCGTCTATATCAAGGATCAGGAACCGGCGGCTTCGAAGCCGCATGCGGCTCTTTAAGTGTAATACAGCCCTCTTACTAATAGATAATTTGTAACTAATTGTATTAATTTTATGATAATTTAATTAGTATAATTAATACAAATGTATATAAGTTATTATAACGAATGCTAGTGATTTAAATTTAAAATAGCGTACGGCACATTACCTTTGTTTCCATGAATTATTTGAAAGTAAACACTGAAGCACATTGATTGATTCAAGTCTGAAGGTTTTATAATTATTAAAGTGCACAAAATATACTCCAAATTTGAACAAGGTGGCGGAGAACATAATAGTTCAAAAGCCACCTTAGTAAATTTGAATACTAGCATTGTATCTTCGGACATTTAGAGAGAAAAAAAGTTCTAATTAAAATTAAATATACAGAAAAAAAAAAATTTTTTTTGTTTCTCCCGTAAAATATATATGCAAGCGTAAGATTGTTGTTCCAATCTTGTTTATGCATACTTAATGTTATTAAATTTATAAATAATGAATGAAATTGAATTCGAGTAACTCCATATATTTTATTTTTTTTTATGTTTTTTTGTCAAAATGGTTCTCTAACTCAATAATGTTCTCAAACTCTGGACTATGTTGATGGTTTTCTTGTTCTTTTCCTGGAAATATAATAAATTGTTCAAACAGATCGGTTCAGTTTTTGTTTGGACTTATTCGAGTGATATTATTCTTTGTACAATTTTAATTCGAATGTTTAATGTGTTCTTTTATTTTGGCTTTTGACCATCAACTTCTACTACTTTAATCGAGCAATACAAATAATTATTTTAAATTTATATTTAGAAATTAAAAAATTATTGCCATAGATATCCTCAGTTGAAAGAAGTGCTTATGAACTAATGTCAATTTTTCAGGCGGCATATTCTTGTGAATCATTTAGGTTCTATATACTTGAAGTTAACATTGGTATGACAACAATATTTGCATCAACAAGGGCTTTGAACATTCCATCATCAGATTTTCAATGATATGGATGGCTGAAGAGTTATTTTTTGTCACTATTGTCAATAAAAACTTTATATTTGAAAGAAAATTTATTTTAACTCCATTTCTAAAATCCAAACAAATTACATTTAAGACATTATAATGTAATGAAATTTTGTTTTAAAATCTACCTATAATTATTAAGATATCATAAAGAGATACAATAGAGATTTTTTTTAAAACCAATTATAACTTATTATTTTAATAATAAATAATTATTTTTTAAAATATATATTACACAACTATTTTGCAAAAATAGTCATAAATATATAAACAAGCTACAGAAAATAGGTTTTTATGAGGCAAACGAATATTTATGTTAAAAACTTTTACAAGGGCTTTCAAGTCCTCAGAATAAACAATCTAACAATCAGAACTATTGTTGTTTCATTTGCATTATGATCTCTGTATAATAGTGACAGATTAAGATTTTATTGAATTAATAAACTAATAGTTTTTAATTTAAATTTTTATTGTCAAATGAACACAAAACTAGCAAATGAATATTGCAGATAGATAGCTACAAGAGGATGAATTTAAGCTGAAACAACATCACACTTCACAGCAAAAATGCAGCTAGTAATGAAGCCATTAATTTTGTATATGAACTTATTTAATAGTGAAATATTTTTAGTACCTAAGATTATTTTTATTTTAAATTATGGAAGGAAGTTTAAATTCTGAAATAATCAATGTTTGTTGTTGCTATAGGCAAGCACAAAAAGAATCATATTGATAATAAAATAATTTAATGTTTAGATTAAATTAAAAGTAATAATTGAAATATATTTTTTGTATATATCTGGCCCTTGCCATTTTATATGTTATTAAAATGGTTCGATCTATGAATTTAAGATGAGTATTAAATAATTCAAAGTGTTTTATATTGAGACACTTGTGTGTGCACTTGTACTCATTTTATTTATGACTACTTATCATAGCATATATATAGTCTAATTCCACCTTTATTATTAAAAGATTGCCTTGACAACAGGTTGAGATTGTTGTTTGTTATTAATATTGGGATTGTCTAAGTGTTGACTGGTTTTTAATGATATATTTATTTGTAAACTCCAATTTAAACTATTATTACAATTATTAAATTTTTACATCAGCTACATTATATTAGTTTCTCGGCTTGTAGTACATTTTATATAAAAATGAAAATATCTTTAAAATCTAATATCGAGTTGAATTTTATTGTCAGCCTGAATTTATATATAATTATATCGTTGATGAGAATAAGATCATTAGAAAAGGTAAGCAAATCTCATGCTAAGATAAAATAAATAATTACCAAATTATTGGTTGGTAAATACTTTGACATTAAATTCAAATGCGGAATATCGTTAAAATATTGAAATTTTTCTGCTTGGTTATTTTAATGCTAGTTAATGCATGCACAAACAATAAACTTTGGCCAAAAGGAAAATAATATTATGGCAGCTATAAACTCAATGTTCTGATGTTATTGAATTTGAAAAATGTTATAATCCTATTAGGTCTATCCATATGAAGAAAATGGAGGAATTTTAATTATCTTTTTACCATATTAAAAAGTATATAATAATAATTGAATACTAAAATAGAGCAGCAGTTTAAATGTTAAACCACTAAACATCACATGATTTCCATTTTTTATGCCTGCTCATAACTATTATTAAAACAGCCAAAACTCTCCATACAGTAGTGCCACTCAGTGCAAGCTGCACTTAGGTGCAGTGCTATCAGATCCAAGGCTCCTCACTGACAAAAGCCACAAGCTAGAACTAGTCTGTGGATATTGGATGAGTAGGCATATGCACAAGCCTTCTGGCATCCATTGATTATTCTGGCTTGCACTGAGTGGCACAACTGTATGGAGAGTTTTGCCTGTTCAATTTAAATGTTAAAAAGAATTAATTCTAACAGAATATTAAGATAATATATATTTTTAAAAATTCATTAATTTTGGTTGCTTTTGCTTTGAATAGTTACATGAATTTAAAATAATTTTTATTTCTTTCCTTATTCATTTCTAATTTAATAAATAGGGAAGGTCTGCAATGCAGGAGAGATTATAAAATTATAACTTTTACAGATTTACAGCTTAGCTCTGCTTTCAACCGGGCCAGTCATATTCATAGCACTAAAATAGGAGAAATAATTTATAGGTTATTTTAACATGCAAATGGTACATATAAATTTACAAACTTGCATACTAATTAACCTATAAGTTCTTTCTTCTACATATCTATCTTAGTGCTATGAATATGATCGGCCTGATCAAAAGCTGTGCTTAAATCTCTAAAGTAGTGTAGCATGATAAAAATTTATGATGACCCTGGGAAATGATTAATATAATCTGAATAAAACATAGCCCAATCATAGGTTGCCATTTTGTAATGGAATAATAATTTATAATATGGGATGAGAAAATAAAATCTTAAAACAGGCAAAACTCTCCTTATAGTAGTGCCATTCGATGCAAGCCAGAGTAATCAATGGATACCAGAAGGCTTGTGCATAAAATACCTATCTAGTGTCTACTCATCCAATATCTGCAGACTAGTTTCTAGCTTGTGGCTTTCATCAGTGAGGAACCTTGGTGATCATGTGAATATAAAAACTTTAGTATACCTCAGGAATTGAGACATTATTCATAATAATATAAATCTAGCCTAAATGTGGAGTGACATTTTGTAACAGCCCAAAGTTGGTGTGGCATTTTGTAACAATCACTACCTGTATGTCATCATCATCGGCCAGCATTGGGTAGCTAATTTGTAACAATAATAATGGATTTTCTACCCCGCTATCTCTCAATTTTGGTTTGGGCAGTATTTGTCATAAAATATAAAAAAATGCCCCATAGGTTTTTTACACAATGATCTATTATTGATACAAAGTGAAAATAAAAGCTAATGAATAAATGCCCTTATGGTTTAAATATTATTTCTAACAGAGCAAAACATGCATAAATAAATAGTGTTATAACCTGCTGCTTAAAATAATCTATAATATCTATAATCTTTAACAAAATGAACCCATTAATCAGCTTCATATTAAGTTCAATAAATTGTTATACAATATTAATATTTATCTATATTTTATTTTACATCAATATTAATATTTATCTATATTTTATTTTACATCAATATGCAATTATTGCTTGAGTTATATATTAAATGAAATATTCTACAAAAACATATCAGTGAATCTATTAGATAATCTTGCATTATATAATATCAAGTCATATCCAATAAACATCACATGACCTCCACCTCTTCTGCTTGTGTATAACTGTTGTTAAAACCGGCAATACTCACTATACGTATGCCACACAGCAAGCTAGAGTAATCAATGGATGTCAGAAGGCTTGTGCATAAAATCCCCATCTAATGCCTACTCATCCAATAATGAGACTAGTTTCTGGCTTGTGGCCTTCATCAGTGAAGAGCTTTGGATCTGAGAGCACTGCACCTAGATCTTAGGATCTAATGCAACCCTCCAGAAACCACCTTTTATCTCCATTTAACTACAAAACTATGAGTCTTAAACTGAAAACACCTTAATGTTTTCAATCCAAGCCCATCAGCTTATATAGTCATATGGGTCTGAACCCAGTTCAATACTCATACATTTTGGTGTCTTTGGTTCTTTAATAACCATAGCACCACTATCCTATTAGGCAGGATTGGTTTAAGCCAATAAACATCATATGACCTCCACCTCTTCTGCCTGTTTATAACTGTTGTTAAAACAGGCAATACTCATTATACATATGCCACACACAGCAAGCTAGAGTAATCAGTGGATTCCAGAAGTCTTGTGCATAAAATCCCCATCTAATGCCTACTCATCAAATACCCCCAGACTAGTTTCTGGCTTGTGGCCTTCATCAGTGAGGAGCTTTGGATCTGAGAGCAATGCACCTAGATGTTAGGATCTAATGCAACACTCCAGCAACCACCTTTTATCTCCATTTAACTACAAAACTATGAGTCTTAAACTGAAAACATTTTAATGTTTTCAATCCAAGCCCATCAGCTTATATAGTCATATGGTTCTGAACCCAGTTCAGTACCCATACATTTTGGTGTCTTTGGTTCTTTCACAACCATAGCCACCACTGTTGTATTAGGCAGGATTGGTTTTAAGCCAATAAACATCACATGACCTCCACCTCTTCTGCTTGTGTATAACTGTTGTTAAAACAAGCAATACTCACTATACGTATGCCATACACAGCAAGCTAGAGTAATCAATGGATACCAGAAGGCTAGTATATAAAATCCCCATCTAATGCCTACTCATCCAATATCCCCAGACTAGTTTCTGCCTAATAGGATAGTGGTGGCCATGGTTGTTAAAGAACCAGACACCAAAATGTATGGATACTGAACTGGGTTCAGACCCATATGACAATATAAGCTGATGGGCTTGGATTGAAAACATTATAGTGTTTTCAGTTTAAGACTCATAGTTCTGTAGTTAATTGGAGATAAAAGGTGGTTGCTGGAGGATTGCATTAGATCCTAACATCTAGATGCAGTGCTCTCAGATCCAAAGCTTCTCACTGATGAAGGCCACAAGCCAGAAACTAGTCTGGAGATATTGGATGAGTAGGCATTAGATGGGGATTTTATGCACAAGCCTTCTGGCATCCATTGATTGCTCTAGCTTGCTGTCTGTGGCATACGTATAGTGAGTATTGCCTGTTTTAACAACAGTTATACACAAGCAGAAGAGGTGGAGGTCATGTGATGTTTGTTGGCTTAAAACCAATCCTGCCTGATAGGATAGTGGTGGCTATGGTTGTTAAATAACCAAAGACACCAAAATGTATGGGTACTGAACTGGGTTCAGACCCATATGACTATATAAGCTGATGGGCTTGGATTGAAAACATTAAAGTGTTTTCAGTTTAAGACTCATAGTTTTGTAGTTAAATGGAGATAAAAGGTGGTATCCAAGCTCCTCACTGATGAAGGCCATAAGCCAGAAACTAGTCTGGGGATATTGAATGAGTAGGCATTAGATGGGGATTTTATGCACAAGCCTTCTGGCATCCATTGATTACTCTAGCTTGCTGTGTGTTATCAAGTCATATCGGTATATCAAATATACAGTAGGTTCCTATTGGATATTTACTGAATCAAGATCAACTAAGTCTAAAGATAAACATTAAGACATATTAGTTAATAAAATTTATGATCCCACTTCAAAGAAGTTTAAAGGTAATTAAAGCAAATTATTCTAATAGAACAAGATTTATTAAGAATTTTACAACTGAATAAGATAAACTTTTAATAATCAACCATGAACTAATGAAGTCACTTATATTACCAATATTAATTTTAGATAAACATATATTTTAATGTAATGACAATATAAAATTTATATCTAATTAATCTTAAATGATAATGTATAATAAAATAGACATGTTTATAATCATATTACACTTACCGATATTGGTTCAAATTTATTTAGGTTATGGATTTAGTTACCAGCAGAAAGATGTAGTTTTCCTTTTTCTATGTGGACCATTTATCTCATCTTCTATAGATTTATCGTTATAAATTGGTTTCCATACTTATAAAATAATTTTAGACAAGTTGGTTATATTTAAATTAACTTCAAATTTATTTAATGATAATTATTAATGACAATAATAATAATAATAATAATAATAATAATTATAATAATAATAATAATAACAACAACAGCAACAACAACAACAACAACAAACATTAACAACAACAACTATATGCAACAGATTAAAATTGTAGCAAGTTAAAAAAAAAAAAAATACAATCATTTCTCTATAATATAGCTTTTTTTCTTATAGCTCAATTCATAGCCAAACCACATAGACATATTTCTATCTTCTACAGAATTCCTCTTTTTCATTTTACTATTTTATTCAGTACTCCCCCCCCCTCTTTTTTTTAAATTTTTTTATATATAATCTATAATCATTGTTAACAAGTTATTTTTATAATATTATCTTTCAATCTGTCAGTGATCAATTTCTTTGTCTTAGTTTTTTTTTTTTTTGAAAAAATTTATTGATTTTACCATCACTAAATTATATTGTGATTCTTCATTATTTTCAGAATAAACTCTTGTACCTTTTTTTTTTGCTTTTAATTTTTTTTATGTGTCAAAGCATCGGCCGGGAAGCGAACCCGGAACAACTGCTTGTAAGGCAGCTGTGCTGACCACTCGGCCACTAACGCTTGACAACTCTTGTACTTTTTGTAGTATTTCTAAATATATAATTTACATAAAATTTATTTTTTTTTATTACAATTTTTGAATGTTGTACTATTTATTTTACAAAAATACATTAATCTTTTAGTTCTATCATTTCTTATCTTTAACTGGCAATTTTTTACTACTTTATCATTTTTTTTTTTATGTAACACAATATTCCAAAGCATAATTACCATTATTCAAGTAATTTGTATTTTTTTGACTACTTTATACATGATTTCTTTTTTATATTTCCATCACATATATTAATGCTATTTTTTTATTTTCTTTCAAAAATTTGATCCACAATGTATTATTTTATATATTTCAATATTCCACAAATACTTATTTTATTTGAATCAAAATTATTAATATAATTTAATAAAATCTAGGTCAACTTTTATTATTAATATAATTTGTTACTCAATTTTCAGCCATAAGCGGTTTCTAACTAAAAAAAATGAGCAAATAAAAATAAGATATTTTAAAAATATAATCTTATATGTACATTTGCCACTCCTATTATATATAAACTATCTTTCATTGCATTTATAAAAAAGACACATTATAATTATAGCTTTAAAATTAAAACTTTAAAATCATTATGAACAATTATAATTTTTTTTTTTTTTAAATTGTACTGTCTATTTTTCTTGGTCTCATTATTATTTACTCCCCCCATTTCAAATGAATTATTTTCATCCTCCATCTATCCAGACTTTTTTTAAAAATATTTATTCACATATATAGTTTTTTTCATATAATAACCAATCTTTCTTATTGCATTGCCAAGTGTATATCATATAATACTAAATTATCCATGCACTTTACTATTGTTGCACAATGTTTTAAAAAATTTTAAAATTTGAATTTAGCAGTTGAAGTTAGGAGATATAAAAGTTCTGAAGAAGATTTCTGGGGCAATCAAAACTGTAAACTGTAAAAGAAGGTGGTAAATAAAGTATTGTGTAACAGTAGTAAAATGCATGATGATTTAGTATTATATGATATATATCTTTTTTCATATATTTTATTTAAAATAGTTATATATATATTGAAGCGGAAAATATGTTACACACATTTTTGCTTCACTGTCTGGTGATTCAAAACCTTGAATCAGAGGTTTAAACCCAGCTATATATGTGTTAAATCACTAGAGAGTGAAAGGACACACATACAAGTTTTAAAACCTCCTTTGTTTTTATACTTTCATAAGTTAAACGTTTTATTATAAAAGAATATTTAATAATTTTAAGTCGGAAATATTTAAATTTTCATTCTTTTTAAATAATCATGTATGTGTGTTCAAGATTGCAAAAAAATATTATTGATAAAAAAATATATTTTTCGTTATTAAATATTATGTATATTTATTTTATAGTTCGCATATTTTATTTTATGTTGCAATACCAAAGAAAGTTCTAGAGAGTAATTAAAATAACTCTGAAACTCATAAATAAAAGAATATTCTAGATTTAATTTAAAAAGGGTAATTAATTAATTAAAATCCCCTAGCAAACATAATATTAATGGAAATTATATCTTTTGAATCTATTTTCATTCTCAAAATAGATTAAAAACAATACTCGTGAGAACTTGTTGCATTATCATCGAAAATAAAGAATAGGTGCATTCAGGCCACTTAATGGACATCTGGGCCTTATCAAGCGGAAAGAGAGAATATTCGAGGTCTTGCTAACATATAAATAGAGCCGAAATTTTAGGCTATCTTTTAGTGCACCCCTTTAATCAGTGTTGCAGAACAGATCCATGTCAATTTAAATTTTGAAATATGAATCCGGAGTAGAGGGACTAAATTTGCTTCCCCATTCTTCTCCAAAAATCATTTCCATACTGCTATGCTAATCTGAAATCTCCACTTATGGACTGTCTAATTTAAATGCTGAAATAACTGTCTCAAAATGCCAGCCATTATTTTTCCAAACTTTGCCTTGCCTCATTTTATAATTTTACACTTACCAATCCATACGGACATTAAGACATCAAGTAATGGAAGGTAAATCCTAATCATGCCGCTAATATGAACTCTTTTTAAACTTTCATTTCAAAATCTAAACTATTTGTAATGTAATTCTCTTTTTGTTTAAACATGGCATTGTAATGCTAATTGTAACTATTCTACAAAGTAATGACTTCCTCTTTCTTTTAAAAAAATCTAATGCACGAATCTATAACTTTATTTTTTTTAATGCATTTCTTTAATGGGTTTCACAATTTCTATTTTTAATATTTTAAATGCGGCAAATTTTTATTTTCAATATTATAAAATTTTGTATGATTTAATTTAATATGCTAATAGTTCAATCTAGCGAACCGATACTAAATTTTCTTATTAAATATCCTCGGTATTATGGGATGTTAAGTCGTAAATGTAAGCTTTCTTACCTAACTAAAAGTTTGCTGGATTGAATAATATTTTTAAGTTATTCTATTTGCTTAGTGGCAGATTATTCACTGCTACATTTAATCTATCACTTTATTACCATGTTCACGCTATTGATTTTATTTTCATATTATATTTTAAAGTAAACTTAATGACCCTTACCTTTGTGTTTTTTTTTATTATATGGTCAATCATTTGCTTATCATACCATCTAGCATGGTAATTATTTGTGGAATTAATTACTAGTTAGCGTATTAATATTTGTTTAATGAAAGGAACAATATTCCCTCTTATGTTTTGACATCCCAACTAATATTAAAGGTCATTTGCGTACCTTTCGAGAGGGATCAAATTATGTCATATCATTATGCCAGATTCTCTTAAATTATGAGGGCCTTAATCCACATATCAGCATCATTAGGAACCTGATTTATTTTTTATTATTAGCGTTGCTTGGCTTAGATAATGTTACGAAATTTCCTCATTTTGCTTTGTCAAACTTAAAACCCAGAGGAATGGAATTATTTTACTTATGGCATATCCGTGAATGGGGTTTGGAAGCACCGATTCCAGGATACTGTCAGGTTGTAGATAGGCTCTGCATGAGTTAACACTGGAAGTAAACGACCATGGATTCCTATGCAATCACCTTTTACAAATGCTGACCTGTCATTTGTACAGGCACATTTCATATTCCTATATAATTGATGAAGCATTTATCCTAAAATGGACTCAATATTTTCTAGCGTTATGATTTAGTCAACACTGCAATTCTTGTTTAATATTCTTATATTTGCCCATTTATATCTGAAAGACATAATGCCATGATTTTTAAATCTGTCTTATATTTTCGTTTATATTATAAGTTAGGGAATGTTATTTTAAAGCTTACTTAAGCTACCCGCCCTCTCATTGAAACAATGTTCGAGTGCTCTAACAAACAATGTTAAATAAATCCTCTCCAGTCAGAAAAGAATAGAATAAAATACAAGTAACTTTTCTGTCTGAACGTTTTAAGGTCTAATGACTGTTTAAGTAAATAGTGTAAATTATAAAATATTTTCGTGCGTGGTAACTTATATCCCATTTATCTGGTTTTAAGATCATTTATTTTTCATAAAATAATCATAACATCCAAGTTATAATATGGTAAAATTGGTATTTACTGTTAGCATATTAGGCCGCATCTTTTGACTATCTGTACATTTTTTTAATCTTCGTATTCAATTGCAGGTTTGCGTATTATTTAATCATTAACTTATGTGCTATATTATTATGTAATTCCTTCAATACGCAAATCTGCATTCATAATCAGGTGAAACCCAAAATTCTATTAGTGTTATATGTAAATAGATTCGCGACTGTTTGTTAAATTAAGTAATTTGTTTATTCATTTTTGTAATTAATATTAATAAATTATTAACCATATAATTAGTATTTAATTCTGCTTTGCCTCTTCATTTATGCATACACATCGTTAATTAGATTGCGTTATATATAGCTCATTTCCATTGACCTTAGGCCAATTTCTAGATTTATTAATGAATTTTAATGAAAAGTCTAATTATGATTTTAAGCTATTTCATTCTGTTGGGGCGGGAGTTCAAAGTCTAGTAGTATTATCATTCTGTATAGATCTCTTGTTTCTCCGCTGTTGCACCAGGACAGGAATGAATAAAATTCATTTGTTATCATCAGAAATGTTGTTCGTAATATTATAGATCTGGAAAATAGGCAATAGGGGAGAGTTCATGATTGTTCCTGACTTATGTATCTTGCACATGATTGGACTAGAGGTACTTTTACCTAGATGCTAGCTCTTGTTAGACGAACATTAAATTCTGACCAGTATAATATATATCCCTGGATTAATCTTTCTTAATAATTTTTTATTATTTTCTATCATTTTAAGGTTATAATTATAATCTTTAAATTTTTTTTATATGTATATATACATTGCCATTTTTATCATTTAACTATGGTTTCATTTTTGTTTTTAATTTATTCTTTGTTGATCCAAAATATGATGTATGTTTTATTCTTTTTTCTCGTTTACATTTTAGTATCACTATGATGGTCAAATATCCAATATAATATATTTGTCCATAATGTTGTCACAAACACATAAATAAATAATCAATCAAACAAGATTGAAATAAACAACTATTAGTAAGTATATTTAAATAGTTATCAAACCGGCTTTCATCTCCATTGGGATCTTCTCAAGATATTATAGTACATGATTCACATAACCAATTAACAATATTCACTCTATCTATTGGACACTATTTACATTACTTTTCCTTTTAAACATGTATCCATATATTATAAATAAATTTAACATATTATACATCTAAAAAAAAATTTACAATATTTCCTCCAAAAAATAATAATTAAATATATATTTTTTACATCCCTTAAAAAATAAATAAATAAATAAATTGGTATTTACATATTTACAACCGTTTCCTACACTTTCCAATTGTTTAATAAAGCCCATTTCCCACCCAATTTAGCTGGATCTTTTACTATATTTACACATTTGTCCAAGTTTTCTTGAATATATAATGTTTCATAATATATTCTTTTATTGTAAGTCTTCACATACTTAATAACACTTATATTTTCCATATGTCCTGTATCCAAATAATGCAAATATGGCCCTGAACAGCAAGTGAGAGAGGTAAGGAACATGATCGAGCAATTAGTAGAAAAGATATGAGGTCAGGGCCATATTTGCATTATTTGGATACCGGGCATAGAATAAAGTATGAGGAAAATATAAGTGTTATTAAGTATGTGAAGAATTACCATAAAAGAATATATTATGAAACATTATATATTCAAGAAAACTTGGACAAATGTGTAAATATAGTAAAAGGTCCAGTTAAATTGGGTGGGAAATGGGCTTTATCAAACAATTGGAAAGTGTAGGAAATGGTTGTAAATATGTAAATACCAATTTATTTATTTATTTATTTTTATTTTTTAAGGGATGTAAAAAATATATATTTAATTATTATTTTTTTTAGGAAATATTGTAATTTTTTTTTTTTTAGATGTATAATATGTTAAATTTATTTATTTATTTATAATACACCTGGGTCTCGTTTTACGCGATAGATAGGTTCCTCAGAAAACACGCGCAAACGAAATCGCGCAAAAATAGACGTAACTTACATTGAAAAAGGGGGGATGCGGTCTGTGATTTTTCAAAATTCGCATAAAAGCAAAGCACCAACGTAAAATTACTTTAAAATTCGCGAAAAAAAAAAAAAAAAAAATAAGGAAATAAAATATGACTAATAAAAAATTTCAAATTTGGAAAAAATTGATACAAGACAAACTTTTTTTAACTATAATATTTAATTTTATTCAAAATAATATATTTTTATGCATAATTTACAGTACAGTAATTTACATTTTTTATACACGTTTTAATTATTATGATTTTCTGGTGACAACATAATTAGTAATTAATCTTTGAGACGATTTTATTAATTGTTTATGAAGCTCGTGATATCCAGACATACAACCATTTAGCTCTCGTTGGAATTTAAGAGCACATTAATGATTAGTGTCATTTTAATACGAAAATAATAATTGATTACGTTCTTTTTTAAAAAGCAAAAACAGAATGTGATTTAAAATGCAAAATTAACATTCACAATGTTTGAACAAATTTACATTATAATCTTGTAAAATTTAATATGTGTATATGTAAAATGTGGAAATCATGATTTTAATTTCATTATTGCATAAAATCTTACTATTATAAGCACTGAAAATAATGAAATTACTAAGATGAAAGTAGAATTCCAATAATGTGCTATTACTTTCAATATAATGTAAGTGCACGAAATTTATTATTTAAAGTAATAGCGCATTATCGGAAATCGACTTCCGGTGAAATACGAATCGCGTAACTTCAAAAATCGTGTTAAATAAGTCCGCATAAAAAGAGACCCAGGTGTATATGGATACATGTTTAAAAGGAAATGTAATGTAAATAGTGTCCAGTAGATGGAGTGAATATTGTTAATTGGTTATGTGAATCATGTACTATAATATCTTGAGAAGTCTCAATGGAGATGAAAGCCGGTTTGATAACTATTTAAATATACTTATTAATAGTTGTTTATTTCAATCTTGTTTCATTGATTATTTATTTACATTTTATTATTTATATTTCATTCTTATTATCCCTTTTATTAATTTTATCTCTATTTAATAATTCTCTTAAGCTCATCTTTTTGTATATAGGTTTTATCTCTATTTTTAATTTATATTATAACCTTATAACTCTTAATTATTTTATCAATTGTATGATATATATATATATATATATATATATATATTGATTCTATAATATATACAAATGATTGGCATATCCTTGTTATTTCCTTTTATTCACACTATGTTTTATTTTTAAATAATTTTTCCACTTGTCAATTTATAAATCACGATTTAACATCAATTTTTTATTTTATCAATTTTCTCTTTTACCAATTTATTGTTTGAACATATTTTTTTAAAAAAACTCACTATTCTGCTATTTATAATATTAATTTTACTGCTATTGCTTTTGTCAGAATTCCAGTTTACCATCAACTCATAGAATGTTCTTCTCTAAACATTTTTGTTTCTGTGTTATCCCTCTAATTTGTTTCTTCTTTTTATTTTAAATTTGATATTTTCATTTATTATATTAATATATCTAAAATATATATTTCATTATTTCTATTATTTTTTTTCAAATATTAAAAAATAGTCAGCCTGATACTTTTATAACACATTTCTAATATATCCTGTATATTATTATAGTCTATTTTAATCTCATTGTTTTTATATTTTTTTAATTAATAAACTTTTATTTTTTCTACAAACACATAAAAGACTGATGTATATTAGATTATTATATAATTTATAACTAGTCTAAGATATACTGTTACCCCATCCATTCTTTTCAAAATAATCACTCATTTTACTTATATTTTTCTTTTTATACAATTCCCTTATTATTCTACCAATTTCTTTGTTTTTATTTTTATTTCTCATTATTAATAATAACCATACTTCTTCTGTCAATGAATATTAGATTATCATATTTATTAATTTTTTTAAAATTACTTTCATATCTTTATTGCGCTTTTTATTTTTTCACTATTATAGTTCTTTTCAATTATTAAATTCATTGTATATTTCAATTCATTTAACATTTTTTTAATTAGTCTCAAATTCATATTATTTTAATAAATTTTGCTTTGAAAATTATTTAAATTTTGTTCAGTTTCTAATTTTATTTTTTTTTATGTCTACATTGATTTTAGAAAAATATCAGATTTTTTATTGCTTTTTTCATCTTATAATATTACATCTGTTAAATTTGTAATATATTTATCTCTATCACCTACATCATTTATTATACCATTTTGAATACTCTTCTTTCCAAACACAAGATAAAGTCTTTTAAAAAGACTTTATCTTGCGTTTGGAAAGGAGTATTCATTAAGTGTTTAAATCTATCCAATGCACGTGTAATGGAGTAATCCTAATTATTATTACAGATTAAAAACATAGCACTATATAAATAAATAACTTGTTATATATCATTATTGATATATTCATCTTCATCAATATAACTAGCAATCTTGACTATCACTATTATTAATAATATTTTTATTTCTAATCACTTTATTATTAGATATTTCTAATTTTATTTTTATTAATTCTTTTAACATGTCTCTGTTCTGCTTTCTTCCTTAATATGTCTTTTTTGAATATAAATATTTTTTTCACTACTACTTCTAATGTAGTGAATGATTGAAGTTTTTCATATACATATTTTATTCTATTTAACATCTTTTTTTTTTTTAAAAAAATTATTAATACAATTTATATCGAAAATCCTTTAAATATTTTTTAATTTTATAAACTTTGAGCTACTGCATTATATATACATTTTAAAAATATATAAATTTTGTCTCTAAAGATTTTTAAACTATTTTTATTTAAACTTTATCCATTCATTCAATATGTTTATTCAATTTTTGTTATAATATACTTTATTTACGTTTTTTTAAAATTCAGTAGGCACTAGATAGGGATTTTATGCACAAGCCTTATGGCATCCATTTATTACTCTGTTTGGCACAGGGTGGCACTACTGTATGGAGAGTTTTGCCTTTGTTTATATTATATTCATCTTGATATTTTATATTTGTTTTCCTTTTTTATTACATGAAAATTAATTCAGTCTACAATTTTTAAATATTACTATTTATTCAATTTTTTTCATTTTTTGATATGTGCCGTAACTTTATGTAATCTATTTAAATATAAAAAGGAAACTTATGTTTTATATAATTTATGTACTTTTATTAAAAAAAAATTCCATTAAATCTATTTTTGTTTCAGAAGATACTCAGAATTATTTTTTTTTAATGCATTACTAATTAGAACAATAATTTACATATTGCAGTGATATTGCTTAAAGTAGTATAATTTTGTCAGAAATATTTTTACGGCTGCATTACCTTTGATAAATGTTTTGTACTTTTTTTAATTTTAAAGTATTTTTTTTAATTTTACCTATTTTTAAATGATTATTCTACAGCTATTAACATTCTTATTAAATAACTCATCTATAGTCACAGGTTTAGAAAGACATATATTTATAAATATTATATTGCACCAAAAAAAAAAAAAAAGATAAGATGGTCAATCAGTACTGGCTATCTCAAAAAAAGATTTGACTAAGTCACCATGCTTGAAAAGATTGCGTTTTTAAAAAGTAAAAATACTTGTGATATTAATAACGATAATAATAGCAAGATAGGAATTGTATAAAATAAAATAAGACATTGATAAATTAGTTACATTTATGTACGTTATCATTAGCTTATGTGGATTATTCAACACCAGATTTTAAGATTCCACTTGTAACTAAGGAAATGTTATGATTATTATAGTTTCTCTTAGCAAAACTCAGGTTCAAGAGGAAAGAAGTTTAATTGGAAAGGTAGATTTCTATATTAGGGTAATTCATCATATGACAAGAGATTGCATATTATTGGATTTAATGTGTGTTTAAGTGCATATATGTAACATTAATAATTGAATTGTTTACTTCTCCATTAGAATCAAAAAGTTTAGGGGAAGATACCTTTTATTTTGCTAGTATAATGTTATTGCATGAATATCAATAAAAAATTAAATGCACCTTCATTGGTAGTAAAAGAAATATATTGACCAGCAATACTAGTAATAATGGTATTAGTTCTGTGTGAATTTAATTAATAAATTGTTAATACAGCTTCATACACCAGTGGTTTAATTTTCACAAACACTTTGTTTAGGCAGAAAAATCATTATAAATTGCTTTTACGGTCCATACTCAAGACTTTGCAATCCAAAAAATCAAGTCAGATGTCACATGACTTAATTTAGAGTACGGTGTAGTTTAGAAGTCAGAATATAAAAAAAGTTAAAATTATATGAATTATTGAGATTTCTGAGCACTTAATAGATCTATGCTACAAAATTAAATATAAATTGTACTAAAAAATAAACGCTACCTCAAGCAACTACTACCTATGCTAAATTCGAATAACTTCTAAATACCAAAATTGCCAATGGGGATTTTCAATATGTTGTGTTATGAATATGAATGTATTTTTAGATTGGTTCTTTGATAATGATTTGATCAAAAGGAAATTTGTGGTTTTCTGTGATTGGTTGAATAAAAAACTAAATATAGAACTTCATAATTTTTTCCCACAATTATTATTCTGAATTTAATTAATTGTTTAGTGACTACTTCGTTTTAATATAATAAATGTAAAAAAAAAAAATTCAATTAAATAAAAGATTTAAATCTATTGTTTGCTACTTTCTATTGAAATGAATTTAATATTTTTCTCTATAACTGCACTTTCCAACAGCAATTTATTTTTGTATAAGCCTTAAATGTATGGATCTCTATTGTTTTTAAATGTGACTTTCTATATTCTTGTTTGTATGTAATTATATTATGTAATTTCATCATGAGTTCATAAATATTGTGTATACCATGAATCAAGTTATTGTTACTTTTTGGATTATTTTGTAAAATGTTTGTATATTTGTTGAAGTTGTGACCCACAGCTATCTAAGAACATTCTTTTTAAGTAATCTTATAAGAAGATACCAGTTCTTTAAACATATCTATTGTGTTTTTGAAAAGATGATTTTAGATGTTTGGTTCACATTGCTTTATATATTTAATCACATATTTAAAAAGCTGAATAGGTCAGTAGAAGAGATTGTAGTAGGTGAATAATTAAAATCTTAAACCTTGCAATGTTATGAAAAATCTAGAAAGAGACATTTTGATATGGATGGATGAAGTAAGGAACTTTGTTAGAGTTATGAGAAGAAGCTATGAATCACAAATAATTGAATGTTTTTTTTCTTGATAAATAGATTTATGTACTTTCTTTTTCAGGTAAAGTGAATATATATATATACAATTACAAATTTACGAAGATATGTTTTATAGTCTCTATTTTTAGATTCAAAACCATTCTTCTTAGCACTTTCAATTTATATTTTTTAATAAATTATCGATTTTAATATTTGTTTTATTTGTACATTCTTGATAGTGATTTCATAACTCAAGACTTTACATTTTTTTTTTCTCAAAGTAACCTTTATTAATAAAAGATTACAAAAATTTTGAGTACACTTACCCATTGAGGATTACAGTGATTCAATGTAACAAGGTAAAATTTACATATGTTCAAAAATAATTACATTCATAAAAATTGCTGTAATGTGATTAATGTGTATCTGTATGTGGATCCACATGGCCTGGCCATCGAGAAGTTAACCATCACCCAATGATCCCACCCCTGGGGCCTAGAAGCAAAGACTCAAATGCTTCAGCTGAATAGGTGAAGTCCAGCATTGTGCCAACCACCACAACAGACAGCGAGGTCCAAGGCCCAAGTTCACCAAGCAATAGACTCTCGAACCACAGCCGAGTCATGTCAAGACCATTCTGAATACCTCTGCCTCCCAATTAGCAGTCCAAAAGAGCAGGGACCACAATCAGTCTACCTGCCCAAAATTGGAAAGCCAACTTGGGTAAAAACTAAGAAGTAATAAGTAAAGAACCAGATTGACACTGCCCAAAACCAGCCTATCAGGGACACAGCAGCCAACCAGAGCAGGAATAGCACCAACTATGACCATGTAGCCCCCCCCCCCCCAGCAGGGGTTCTGGGCAGTGGAAAAATTGTTAACAGCCCACACCATAAACCAGATACCTAATGTCTACAACCAGCCAGGGAGTGCAGACCTATGCCCACAAAACAGAACTCCATTCATGTTACAAAAAAAATGGTGGTGGCTCAAAATAGACCAATCGCTTTACAAATGCACTAAATTTAAAGCTAACAAATGAAACCTAATGATAGTGAGGGCAAATCAACACTGACCTATCAAATAATCCATCAAGGGGTGCAGTAGCCCTTCATGGTGAAGTCCATGTGAAGGTAGTGACTTTCACCCACCCGGCAGGTATTCCCAGGCTAGACAATGATCGTTGACCATCCCCTCAAATGAACCAAGCCCCTTATGACCACTATCACCACACTTGAGGAAAAGGAGTGCAAACTCACACCCACCAATACAACATTTAATTCATGTAGTCTTGAAATCAAGCCGGATTTACTTGCACACCATGGGAATAAATCATTTGTCCATATCATCTTGCACACTGAGGTCAATGGAGCTGAACGTTCTTCCTTGATCATCATCAGACTCCTGTGTCTGCATATGTTCACAGCAGCTGCTCAACCCACCAACCAAAGTCCTTCAGGGTTCACAATTATTTTTCTTTGTTGATACTTGTTGGATTCTGCTTTTTTTGATTGAATTTTAGGTCTTGATTAGTATTGAATGATACAAGTATAATCTGAAAGTTTGTTTTTAAACTTTGGAAAATTCTCAATAATTATTGCTTAAAAAGTATGATTAATTTGTAGCTTCAAAGTTTCTGTTTAAGACTTTACATTTTTATTTATAGGTTCTACATCATGGATTTCATCTCATCTGGTGACAATTTTTGCCTTTCTTTGTATAAAAAAGATTATTATTTTTTTATATGTTTGTTTTATGTTTTTTTTTTTTTTTGTAAGATTTTTGATTAAGTTTATGAGATTTCGTTCTCATTAAAAGCTTTTGTTCATTTAAAACTTATTATCAATAAGTAAACAAATTAGATAGTTAAAGTCTAACAAGATTATTAACAGTCGATTACCACTAATAATAGTCATTTATTATCACTTTCTTAGCGTTATTTATTCTAGCCCCCCAACTCATGAATTCAATGATTATTCTTGCATTCAATATGCTTTTCTCTTATTGTAGAAAAACTTCACAAAAATTTAATGATCATAACCTTTTTTCTATTTTTTATACAGTAAAAGTGTGTGACCACATATATAATTTTTTTGTTGTTGTTTTAATCGTTTGTAATGTTTTACATTTTATTTTTTATTATAGATGGTTTCATGGAAAGATTACAAGGGAAACAGCAGAGGAATTATTATTCCCAAGAGTTGATGGTCTTTTTTTAGTCAGAGAAAGTACAAACTTTCCCGGAGATTATACATTATGCGTTGTATATCAAAGCAAAGTGGAACATTATCGTATTATATACAAAGAGAATTATTTAACGATTGATGAAGAAGTCAATTTTGAAAATTTAACACAATTAGTAGAAGTAAGTAAAGGTTTTTCATATATATATATTTATAATGCGATCATTTTGTTTGCATTTTTACATATTTAAAAATAAGCTTAACTGACAATTTAATATTTAAATCAAATTGAAATATTATAGAATATTAGAAATAATTTAAATTTGCTGAATTTTAATAACAAATAAACATTCCTCCAAATAGTACTAATGTTTTGTCACTCTTGAATGCATTTAAAAGTGGAGTTTTTTCAATCATTAGAATGGCAATTTTAATTTTTTTTTCAATATGGATAACAAGATGCATGTTTGTGTTTAATCAAACAAATCTTAGCTCTTGGAAAGTTTATTTGGAAATTATGAACAAAATTAAATCTAGAAACAAGTTATTGGCTCCAGGAAAATTGCATGAAGAAACATGGTTACTTCATAATCTTACAGATGTTGATTGATTATTTCAAAGTCTTTTCTTTTCAGATTTATTTTTTCAATGTATATATATAAATTCAACGTTTTCTGGTTAATAAATTTTATTTTTTTAATAAAAATAAAATAAACATTTTTTATACTAGTCTACTGAAATAACTATACGGAATTACTTTTTTCTGGATTTAGAGTTATATGCATTATATTAAAAAAACAATCTAATATTGAAAATCATATTTTAATATTAATAAGAAAATATGTTTGGAACAATGAAAATAAAAAGTAAAAGTTTGAACTCCTAATTTGCAGGTCACATGTAAAGCAGTACATATCTGCATGCATATAGCTTGCTTCATGCTTGCTTAAATTATAGCCCATTTCCCATTGAATATGATAATTTTCTCAATATTCGCACATATGTGTATAATTGTATTTTTTTTTTTTTTAAAGTTAAAAGTTTCTTATTTTAAGTCACACTTTATTTTTAGAGTTAAAATGTATCTTATTTAAAATAAAAGTTAAAATAAGCATGATCAAATAATTAAATAAATGTTAATATATTACATACAATGGGAAAAGGGTAGGTAATGGAAAGAAGCCATTATAGAAGGAAATATGGGTGCCTTATTTCCCTATCTATAGATATAATCACCTGATATAGTTATTGTTGAACACCTTTAGAATCTGTTCACGTTTAAAAGTGTGAAATGGAAAATAAAAACAATAGCAAGGAAACCAGCTAGGCAGTAGGTGAATTATGAGGAAGTGGAAGGCTAATGGAACAGTAATTAAAAATTAAAAGTAGGACCAAATCCTATTAAAAACTCAAATGTGCACCCCAAGTGTACAAGATAGAAATATAAATTAGGAAAATGGCATTGTTTGGGATTCTTCTACTGGAGTATTATTATTCTGCTTGAAAATGGGCTTGTGATTCTTCTTGTTAGTCTGCTTCCACATATTATTCTGTTGATTACTCTGATTTTGATTATTAATAGAAAAAAATTGATATGTTTAAAGTAGCTGACATCATGAGTGAATAGTTGGCTGTCGGTTTTTCCACGGTCGTTGGTGAAGTTCAGCATTCAGAAGAACATTCTATCAACATGATTGAGATCCATCTACATACTTCCAACTCCATGCTAGTTCCGAAGACCATGAATTGCCATATCAATATGTGCAGAGAAATCTAAGGAGCCACTACAATCTTGCCGGTAAAAATGCATTAAATATATTCAACCACTATCTTTAACTGTAACTCAATTATTAATATGTTTTTTCAGCTAGTCTTAACTTAATAAAATTATACAAGATTCTTGTTTATGTTGAAATCTACTGGCCTTAATCATTTAGAAATTGAAATTTATCTTTATCTTATTTATATATTAATTTGAATGATGGTGGGAATAAATTTTCAAATAGTTTGTAAAATGTGTTTATGCTTCTCTTCTCCTCATATCCTAAGGGATATCATGAGCCAAGAAAGATGTTAAAGTTGCAAATTAAAATAAATAATAATATGTATTTTGATTGATTTTTGCATCCCCCCAATTATGTCAAGTAAAGTTATTTTTTATTTTCTTGAAAGATGTTACAAGAGTTATTAAAGGGTGATAAAGCAAATTCTTAGTATTCAGTCATGTAAATAAATCTGGTTAACGTGTTGCCTGATAAATATATTATCCAACCCATATGTGTTAATGTCATCTTAAATTAAAGATGTCTACAATAGAGAGGAAGGGGGGAAGGAGGGAGAGAGAGGGAGAGGGACCATTTGATTATATATATTCTCAGTATGGCATTTCATGAATAGCATGTATTATTTTTAGTCCTGATCTTGTTGGTTAATGAACTATATATTTTTTATTCCAAGACAAAACCCGAGAAGCTTATTTTCGAAATTTGGGTTATACCATGGGAGGTCTTAAAGAAACAGAACTGGCTCATAAGATTCTTTTATAACATAGTCAGACCCTAGATGTATGTGTTTGGACTTAATAATATCATTACTTTATATTTTATTTTATAATTTTGGAAATGCACATTAAATATATAGCCTGTTAATTGCAAGCTATATACATCCTGAATTATAAAATACACTTTTACTTTGATTAGCAAGGACAATGGGTTCCCCAAAACTCATTGTAAAGCAAGATGGTCATATAAAAAGCAAGAGATTATAATGGTTTTCTATGGGAAAAAATTTAGCTCATTCTGTGGATAAAAACTAATGTAATAAAATAGTTAGTATTGTATTAACAAACAACCTAATATATAATAATTAACTAATGTAATAAATTGTTAATATTGTATTGATCATGTGATGTTTATTGGCTTATTAACAAACAACTTAACCTAATATACAGTAATTAAAAAAAAAAAGCCTAATGCACAATATATGAGATGTAAGCTGTACTAAATATGTATTATGTAGGTATGCATTTAAAATATGTATGTAGGCAAGATAATGAAATTTAAATCTATATAAACACTTAGCTTAAAGTTGTTCTTTCTTACAATCCATCCATTCAACATTCATCATCAGCCAGTTTTCTTAGTCATCAACTGCACATTCTAAGATTCTATCATCGTCTTTAAGTTCTTTAATGATTATGTTGTTTTTTTTAGGATTACACCAAGTATTGATGATCTTGAGAGAAAAAAATTAAAATGAATACAACATATAAAATCTCCTTCATTTATTTAAATCATTTTTAGATTAATGGAGTGTTCTAAATTGGGGTCAACATTTTCCAAAGTGCTATTCATGGCCTCATGATACAAAATCACTTACTTTTTTTTTTTTTTGATGTCCAGGTTTTTTTCTACATGCTTGTTGATTTCCTTTTCTTCTTCCATTTGCATTAATTCCTAGTTAGTTAATTCTTCCATGTGAGGTGTCCTTATTCAAAATGTTGACAAATTGCTGCATTACTTGTTGCAATTAATATATCTTGAAGGTTGTGATGATTCTTTGATCTATAGGATGCTGCTATGATTCCAATTGAAAATGTGTCTAAGTATAAACTTAAAATATTTTTTATTTGGGATGATTAGAAAAAAAAGTTATTTCACTATGCAAACATACAGAAAATTGGGCTAAGAAAGGAAGAGTAAGATGCAGTTGATAATTTTTTGTGTATTTCTGCAAAGTTATTAACTATAGCACTGGAAAAAAAAGTCCGTACTGAGGTTTCTTTTTTTTTTTTTTTTAAATTTATAAACATATTATTTATGTGAAATTATTTAGAATCAACAAAGCAATGCGTAATAATATTGTTGCATCCATAAAACTTCTTATTTATTAACAGAATAAGAGTTGCCAAAGCACAGAACTGTACATTACAGAATTGTAATCATACAGTTAATTTGGAGAAATAAAAATTCTTAATATATTAAAAAAGAAAAAAAATATCTATGCATTCTGTGTTTGCATACTGTAATCAATATTTAAAGCTTGATTATTGTTTTTTACAATATGTACTATGTAGATCTAAATAAACATTACTTTATATACAAATATGATAGGTATGTTTTTTTTTTTTTTGGCTATGAGATGTCACATTTTATGAAGTTCAGTAGTCATTTTCTTTGAAATGATTTAGAAATTTTTCAAATTGGGCAGTACTTGTGACAGATACAAATTATTTAAATAAATAATAATTTTATGAATGTTTCAATTTATTTGTATTGCATTTTCATAATACAAAATTTATTATTAACTGCACGAAATTATGCTCATTTTTTTAAACAGGCAATACCTATACATGAATAGTTTCAATTTGAAAGATTTTAAGCCAAAATTGATTGAATAAATGTACTAGCAAATATTTACATTGTTCACAATTTAAAATTAAATATTAATAGTATATGACCAAAATTTATTTTTAGTTTTATGCTGAATGAAACTTTAATTTTTTTTTTTTTTTGGTTACTATATTATTATACATTAATGATAATGTCCGCTATTCTGAAACAAATTACAAGATATTTTAAAATCAAGCAAGTAGATCAAGCATTATTTTAAATACAGATTTAGGAATTTTTGATCATATAAAGTTCACTATTGCTTGCGTAATCCATGAAATCTTTTTTTTTTTTCAAAATAACAATTACAATAACTAAATTACAATATGATGATTGTAATTTTTGCCACAAGCCAAGTAATGTTTCATAAGAATTTTAATCCATAAAAGGGAGTAAATACAATATACAGTTTTTAAAGTAGTGTATACATTTTAAAATTTAATACTGCATTAATATATTTGGGTCTTGTATGTCATCAAAATATAATTTTGATTCTTTATTATACTGAGTAATTTGGTTGTTGTATGACATCAAAATATTTATTTTGCTTATTTATTGTGTGTGTGTGTGTATGTAATCATTAATGATGAAAATCTTTACTTTGGATATGTCATTAATGAAGTATTGATTGTCTTCCAAGAACCTTGAATGAAAATGAAAGAAAATAATGTATATTCATTAATCTATATATCTATATTTTAACTTCATAGTTAAAATATTATGTACAGCAGTATAATATTGTGCACAGTATTGTGTATTATAAATAAACTCTGTACTATACAATTTCAGCATGAAGGTTTTATTTTGCTTTTGGATTGCATAGCTTTAATAACAATCCTATGACATCATCTTACAAAGTAGTTGCTAAAAAGGTTTTGATTTTTTTTAAAGATCTTTATGGTGAATAATCGACTAAGTCAAAATTCTGGGTACAAATTGATGATGATCACTATAGTGAATCTCACATAAAGGTCAGGTGCTAAGCTAGGGTATAGGTGTATATTAATATTTTCAATCATAATTTGCAATAGCAGGAATTAGTAATGAAAAGGTAGAATTAGGAATTTTGATTTACTTATATACATTTTAATGGTGTGTTCAGTGAGGCTATAAGTTTAATTAAATGATAGCTCGTGTACATATTAATAATTGGTTGTTTATATTTCATTTGTTTGTAATGTATTGCATGGGACGGTCTTTTCATGGTATGCACAAAGATAGGTGGTTCCTTATGATGAGAAAAAGAATATATCTTTCTTGCCCACATTCATGTATACCCCTCATACATTAAACTCATACCTAGGAGAGAAGAGAGTAAGATCTAAATAAGTACTGATTTTGCCCATAATCTATCTTATACATATTACAGTTTACTTCCATTATTCCAGAATTCGAACTCAGGGAGATGTTGCTTGATTCTCTGGTTCAAGGTATATTTGTATCACTGAAGTCGGAAAATGTGTAAAATAAATATATGTCAGTTAATGGAAGTGGGTATGGTATATTGTATACATGTGAGTAATGATCATGATATGTGTGTAAGGATATGACTAAGCAAAATTTATCCACAGAAAAGTAAACCAAGAATCGTGTTTTAACATTTAAATAAATTTAATAAATGTATTTACATTGCTTAGTATTTAAACCACAAAATTTAAAGGAAAATTAGGGAAAACTCATTTAGACATCTGTGGTTATTCTTTATTTATGCTTGGTTTATACCAATATCCCACCTCCTAATCCCATAAAGAATAGCCACTAAATGTCCTGATTAACTTAAATGATTTTCTATACAACATTGCCATATATAGTACCAGATTCATTTATCTTTTTTATCTTTTATTTAATGCCATGATGGTTTAAAAGCCTCCCTGTTATGTACGTAGTGTGTGTGCGATGAAGGAATGTTATAAGTTCATGACAGAAATAATTAAAAAGATATGCAAAGAATATATTGAAGCGTAAAATCTGTACACACATTTTTTGTTTCACTGTCTGGTGATTCAAAACCTTGAGTCAGAGGTTTAAACCCAGCTATATATGTGTAAATCACTAGAGAGTGAAAGGTCACACATACAAGTGTTTCCCCCCTCCCCCTTGTACTTTCATAAGTTAAACATTTTATTGTAAGAATATTTAATAATTTTAAGTCGGAAATATTTAAATTTCCATTCCCTTTAAATAATCATGTATGTGTGTTCAAGATTGCTAAAAAAATATTGACAAAAAATTATTTTTCGTAATTAAATATTATGTATATTTATTTTATAGTTCGCATATTTTATTTTATGATCCAATATCAAAGAAAGTTCTAGAGAGTAATTAAAATAACTCTGAAACTTATAAATAAAAGAATTTTCTAGATTTAATTTAAAAAGGGTAATTAATAAATTAAAATCCCTTAGCAAACATAATATTAATGGAAATTATATCTTTTGAATCTATTTCCTTTTTCGAAATAGATTAAAATCGAAATAGATTAAAACAATACTCTCTAGAACTTGTTGCATTATCATTGAAAATAAAGAATAAGGGCATTCAGGCCACTTAATAGACATTTGGGCCTCATCAAGCGGAAAGAGAGAATATTTGAGAAGGTCTTTCTAACATATCAATAGAGCTGAAATTTTAGGCTAAGTCTCTGTGTGCCCCATTTTAATCAGTGTTGCAGAACGGATCCATGCCAATCAAAATTTTGAAATATGAATCTGGAGTAGAGGGTCTAAATTTGCTTCCCCTTTTTTCTCCAAAAATCATTTCCATACTGCTATGCTAACATGCCATCTCCACTTATGGACTGCCTAAATTAAATGCTGAAATGACTATCTCAAGATGCCAGCCATTATTTTTCCAAACTTTGCATTGCCAACCATGTTTTCCAAATTTTATAATCTTACATGTACCGATCCATATGGACCTCAAGTCATCAAGTAATGGAAGGTAAATCCTAATCATGCCACTAATATGAACTTTTTTAAAACTTTCATTTTAAAATCTAAATTATTTGTAATGTAATTCTCTCCTTATTTAAACATGGCATTGTAATGCTAATTTTAACAATTCTATAAAGTAATGACTTTCTCTTTCTTTTGTAAAAATCTAAGCACGAATCTATAACTTTATTTTTTTTTAATGTATTTCTTTAATGGGTTTCACAATTTCTATTTTTAATATTTTAAATGCGGCAAACTTTTAATTTCAATATTATAAATTTTGTATGATTTAATTTAATATGCTAATAGTTCAATCTAGCAAACCGATCCTAAATTTTCTTATTAGATATCCTCGATATTATGGGATGTTAAATCGTAAATATAAGCTTTCTTACCTAACTAAAAGTTCGTTTGATTGAATAAGATTTTTAAGTTATTCTATTTGCTTAGTGACAGATTATTCGCTGCTACATTTAATTTATCACTTTATTATCATGTTCACGCTATTGATTTTATTTTTATATTACATTTTAAAGTAAACTTAATGACCTTATCTTTGCTGTTTTTTTTATTATGTGGTCAATCATTTGCCCATCACACCATCCAGCATGGTAATTATTTTATGGAATTAATCCACATATCAACGTCATTAAGAACCTGATTTATTTTTTTATTATTAGCGTTGCTTGGCTTAGATAACGTTACGAAATTTCCTCGCTTTGCTTTGTCAAACTTAAAACCAGAGGACCAGGATTATTTTACTTATGGCATATCCTTGAATGGGGTTTGGAAGCACTGACTCCAGGATACTGTCAGGTTATAGATAGGCTCTGCATGGGTTAACACTGGAAATAGTCAGACCATGGAATCCCTATACAATCACCTTTTTCAAATGCTGACCTGTCACGTGTACAGGCACATTTCATATTTTGATATAATTGATGAAGTGTTCGTCCAAAAATGGACTCAACCTTTTCTATTGTTATCATTTATTCAGCACCGCAATTCTTGTTTAATATTCTTATATTTGCCCATTTTAAATCTGTAAGACGTAATGCCATGATTTCTAAATCCGTCTCATATTTTTGTTTATATTATAACTTAGGGAATGTCATTTTAAAGCTTATTTAAGCTACCCGCCCTCTCATTGAAACAATGTTTGAGTGCGCTAACAAACAATGTTAAATAAATCCTCTCCAGTCAGAAAAGAATTGAATAAAATACAAATAACTTTTCTGTCTGAACATTTTAAGGTCTAATGACTGTTTAAGTGAATAATGTAAATTATAAAATATTTTCGCGTGTGATTCAAATGAACCGTAGTAAATTGATGTAACTTATATCCCATTTATCTGTTTTTAAGGTCATTGATTTTTCATAAAACAATCATAGCGAAACAAGTTATAATGTGGTAAATATTGGTATTTACGGTTAGCATATTAAGCCGCATCTTTTGATTATCTGTACATTTTTTCTTGAATCATCGTATTCAATTGAGGGTTTGCATATTATTTAATTATTAACTTATGTTCTCTTATTATGTAATTTTTCAAATACGCAAATCAGCGCTCATAATCAAGTGAAACCCAAAATTCTCTTAGTGTTATATCTAAATAGATTTGTGACTTTTTGTTAAATTAAATATTTGTTTATTCATTTTTCTAATTAATATTAATAAATTATTAACCATATAATTAGTATTTAATTCTGCTTTGCTTCTTGATTTATGCATACACATCATTAATTAGATTGCGTTATATATAGCTCATTTCCATTGACTTTAGGCCAACTTCTTAGATTTATAAATGAATTTTGATGAAAAGTCTAATTATAGTCTTAAACTATTTTATTCTGTTGGGGGGGGGGGTCGAAGCCTAGTAGTATTATCATTCCTTGTAGATCTCTTGTTTCCTTGCTGTTGCTCCGGGACAGAAATGAATAAAATTTCATTTATCAGCAGAAATGTTGTTCGTAATGTTATAGATATGGAAAATAGGCAATAGGGCAGAGTTCATCATTGTTCCTGACTTATGTATCTTGCACATGATTGGATTCGGGGTACTTTTGCCTAGACGAACATACAATTCTGACCGGTACAATATATATTAATAATTAATATAAACTTTTGAATAAACAATTAATGAAAGTGTATGTGTTGTACATATATGAATGCTGAATTTATATATGTACTAGGTAAAGTCTTACCTTGCCCCATTTATAGTGATCGGATTATTTCATAATCAAGTTTATATACCTCATAGATTTTGTCTATCCAAGGTAATAAAAACGAAATTTTTTATTTTTATTTCTTAAATTAAAGCTATTTGGCCCTCTATTAAAATAAAGAAAATAAAATTATTATATATAGCCTACAAACAATTAAAATATAGATGACGTCAAATTTATAACTTGGCTTTATAGTTCGTATAGACACTGTTCTAATGGCCTATTCTCATAATTCATGGTGGTTCCTTTAAGCATAGTTGGGAATTTGAATATCCGATGGATAGGTTGACTTTACTAGCCTTCAAACTGGAGTTTTGAAATGAAGAGTAAAAAAAATTCATAATGGATCGTTTCGATGTTTATCAATACAGGTGTGGAGAGATAGGACAATACCATATCAATCTTGACGATAGTTCCACGGTCAACAATGAGCTTCCTTTTTAGACTGATGTTCCACTTGCACTTAGCACTGCATAATTACTTTTGTTAATACTTATATTAGTTTTGTAATTTAAATTGGTTAGAGAAATGTCAAAATTTCTTCTGCTCTTGCATGTTTTAGATTTAAATCTGGAAATTTATAGCGAGGAATCAATGGTGGTTTTAGAGATTCGAATCCTTTATTTTGTTTGCAAGTTATTAATTTTCAAATTCTTTATTTAGATGTTTTATGAGCTAAATATTTCTTCTCGCTTTGTAAAATCATTGTAAAAGATTTCTTCAAAAGTATTGCAAGTCCGAATTGGTTGATACAGACTTTCAAACTTTTCTTTCAGCACCATTGTGCAGGGAATGGTAGATTTCCCCCACATGTAAAACAATTTTTATTTCTCTCCTTGAACAAAATAGTTCGTTGTATATCACTTATATTAAGTCAGTTTGTGCTCCACCTTTTTACTTTATTGTTGATGTCATCTTTGCTAAGTATTAACGTAAACAATTTGTTAAAAAAATAAGAAAAGATAAGAAAAGAAACATTTAATTTTTCTTTACTTTAATATTATATATATGAATTTTTTTTATTGTATTCACTCATCCGATCTATTGTGTGTTGATCTTTTGTGATGGTAATCATAATACATTTAATGTTAATTGTTGTAATGGTTAGTTGTTGTATTTATTTGACCGACTTGGTTTAAACTTTGGTTTAATGCTTATTTATATTCGGCTTTAAGACTTAGGTTGTGATAAATGGTTTGTCATTTTATGTGCCCTAACATTACCTAATATTATTCATTAATGAGTAATGCTAATATCATGGGGCTTGAATTAGGGTTAAGCCTCATATTGTGTACTAGGCATTGGAGGAATGTTGGAGATATTTGTAACAGTATATTGTTTTAATAATAATATCATCATTATTACTTCTCTGGTAAAACACATGATTTGTGTGCTGAATTTTTTTCTAAACTTTTTTATTTATTTGCTCTACTTTGCAAAATTTATAGCGGTTTTTCTTCTTAGCATCTTAATCAATTTATATCTTTTTTTTTTTTTAAATATGTGTATAGACTTCTTCAACATCTGTCATAATTTGTCTGTTTCTAAGTACATGTTCAGTCTAATTTGACTTATAATTCCCTCGAAAAAGTGGCTTTTGTTGTCTCTTTTCAATATATTTTTTTGTTGTTGCCATTTTTATCAGTTAACTTTTACAGTTTTCTTTAAATCTAAACTTTTAAACTCATTTACTTTGTCTTCACTTTTGTTTTTTGTTGTCTACATGTAAAATTTCTGTTCCAAATAAAATTTTTAATTTAGCTCTTTTTTTATATCTAATGTCAATGGTTCCCAGAATAAACTTCTACTCTTATTAGAAACCCATTTAGTCATTTCTCTTTTGCTATTTCCACCATTATTTAAGCAGCTTCTAATATATTTAAAAATACTACTAGCCTGCTCTGCAACTTTCTGACTAATGTTTACTCTTGTTTTCTCTCTATTTATTTTTAAGTAGTTTTCATCTCAAATCATTTTACAAACTCTATTAACCATGCATAAAATTTTATTAAATTCATCATCATCATGTGCAAGTAGTATCTTTCAACATATCTACTGATATCATTGTCTAATTATTCATTATTTAAAACTATATATTTAGTAAAACAAGAGATAGATATCATTTCTGCTGTAAATTTCATCTAGTATCCTTCTTTTCTATATGAAGATTCTACATTTTGATTCCTTTATAAATTTATTGATAAATATTTTGGTTTTTAATATATATATATTTCAATATATTCAACAGTTTTCTTTGCCACTTTCTTTTCAATATCAATAAAATAATTTAATAATTCCCTCTCTTTATTTCTCAACAATAGTATTCATCATTCTGGTTGTATTTCTTGTTCTCTGTCTTATTTCAATTCAATTTATCTTTTATATAGGAATATGTGTGACATATTAGAAAGTCTCAATTCAAGTCAATTAACAGCAGCAATCACATGGGCTATTAAACTAATTGTTTCAAAAATTTTAAAATATTTCATTACATTGGAATCATAACTGTTGAAACAAAATTTACTGGACATTCTTCTGAATTATAATCTAAATATTTTAATTTTTTCAATTGTTTCTCTTCATTGTCTTTTAATAATTAGATGATCTATTGTGTCAGCTGCTTGATGGCGTTGTTGCTAAACAAAAACATGTTGATATAACATTCTTGGGCCCGCCATTCTATAGATCAGAACATTACCATTATTCCATTATTCATAAATGATATTGATGATTGTTATTTTTATATTAAAATTATTAAGCTGGGCAATATTTACTTAAGATTTCACTTGATGAATGAGAATCACAAGATCTTGGGCTTACTCATTATGATTTCTTTATTAATTTTTTTTGCTATCAATACTTTTATGCCATAAAGTGTAAGATTTAGTAATCAATAAATGTGAGATAATAGTTCTTAGTAAATCCTCATCCAGTGCTGTCCTATCAAATATCCTCTGAATAGTTTTATAACTTATTGCTCTCATCAGTGAGGAATTGTTGAATTTTTTGAACCATACACTTGGATCTTTTTTGTATGTAAGCATTACCATCTGGTATCATGGCATAAAAGCAGTGAAAATAGAATTTTCCAAAAAATAGCAATTTGTACATTAATGTGATGTCTTAATGGTTTTATATCAACACTGACCAAAGAATAGTGTGACTAAGGTTATTAAAAAAATTCATCACCATAACATATAAAAATTGTCTTGGTTTTAGATCAGTATATATAACTATGTGAATTTAAAAAATGGACAATAACAAAAGGTTAAAAATGGTTGCTCTAAAAAGGGGCATTAGAACTAAATAAGATTGAATTGCACGATTCAAAGATCCATGAAAACCCATAAGCTCATCATTGATAAAATCCATAAGCTAGAAGCTAGTCTGGATATATTTAATCGAATAACAGTGGGTAAGAATTTATTAAACACTATCATTTAGCATCTATTGATTACTAAAGCTTACTCAAGATGGCATAAATATAATGAGAATAGAAGAATTTACTTCAAATTTAGATGTGATTTAATAATTGTTTAGAGGAAAGGGAAATGTGGAAACAATGTTTTTATATAAATTGTAAGTATTATCGTAAAAACAATTTTATATACTGGATTTATAAACATACTGTAAGTTTTACATGAAATAAAAAAGGGGGGGGGGCAGACACTTTTTAAGTATTGTAATAAAATATTTATTAATGACCAAAAATATATGTGTATATAATATAATATATATATATATTTTAAATTTGATGCGATTTTAATCAATTTTTTTTTATCTACGATTTGGTCAACAACCAAATCGAAACAATTTTAAAAAAAATCAATAGAAATTATTCACAACTTAATTGTAATATTCATTAATAAAATAAATAAAACATAACAATAGACATAAAGCATTGGGATAACTTACATCATACAACTATCACTTAATCAAGCATAATATAACTTATGATTAGCAGTAGCCTCTCGTATGAAATAATCGATTTAGTTATTAATATTAAGAGAATGTGTTACATGTAATTTAAAAGTTTTAAAACTATTTCAATAAAAGAATAAAATTTAGAATGTATAGGCTATAGCTTGTAGAAAATTATGAATCCCAAGATGTCTGTAATAAGAGCATAAGGCAAATTTTAGTAATTTTTTTTTTAAAAAACAACAACATTTAATTATATTTAAATGTTTCCTCTTTTCTATAACTTTATTAATTTATAATACATTCTTGATATTCTTTAATCCATTTTATTTTCTACTTATTTTACTATTGGATTCATTTCATCTTAAATTTATAATTTTATACATAAACCTGGCATTCATATTCTGAATCATTTCTAATAATAATGATGATGATAATAAACTAATGGATTAACAATAAATGGATTGGTTATCATTTTCAACAATGTGATCCTTTTGTAGAGGATACAAAACTCTTATAACCATCTCAACAAAATTAAAGACATATACTATATTATATAATAAAACTTTAACTTTTTCAAAAATAGATATATAATTTTATTGTGGGAAAAATTGTTCAATTTGGAGGTCATATATTGTAGAAAAGAATAATGAGTCTTTTAGTGCATTGGAATTTATAACAAAATGAAAATAAGCAAATAATTCTTTTAAAATAAGTAGAACCATGGCCTGATTCATATCCTCTTGTGTCACATATTGTATTTCATTTATTTTCAAATCATGACTTTTATGTATTATAGTGTAGAATTTTTATTTATTTTATGAACTCCATTTATATAAATTGAACTTTATTTCATTTATTTTAGTAATGGTATATTATACTAAATGTTAAAATTTTATTATTGTGAATAGATAAACAATTTTTAAATTTTACATTTATTCTGATATGCTTCATTTAAATTTTTTATATAATAGTATTGGATGGATGGTTGAAGAGTTGGAGTGTGGAGTGGATTGAAGCCTGTCCATTAAAGTATGAGGTTTGGCTATCTTAATATATATCTGAGCACTTATAGCATATATGTGTAGAGATGGTAATCTGGACCAACTGATGATTGCTGGTTTAGCATGAAATACGTATATTGGTGATTATTTATCTTTTCAACATATATGTGTTCAAGTGTATCAGTGTTATGAGATAGTGTGGAGAGTGGTGGGTTGTGTGAAAGTCTGTGCTCATATACCCTATATATTACATATATAGACACATGTATATAATAAGCCTGTGTTTCAGTTATTATATAATAGTATTGAAATTGTAACAAAGTTCGCCCCTCCCCCTCCATAATGTAGTTTTTTCTCTCAATACAGTGATAATCTTTAATTATGAACGCTAGACATTTGCAGGGAAATGAGTTTAATATTTTTTTTGTATAGTTTTTTTTAGCATATTTTAGTTTAAATTCCTTAGTAATAAATCACTAATGAGCAAAGATGGACAATATATCTTTTTTTTTAAAATTTCTTTGTTATTCCTGTATTAAGGAGAGATAAATATTATTTTAATCAGCTGAAAATATTTATGGTCATTCAAATTCAAAGTGATACAATGCTTTATCAGCAATTTTTATTTATTTATTGTCAAATATATATTGTGCCCTTTTGTATGGGTCTCCATAAATTGTTATATCAATTTGTTAAAAAATTTTAAATTTAAGATATATTATAGCTATATGATGTTGATTTTATTTATAATAATCTTTCAAAAGTTTAACTAAAGTAAACTATGAATATTTGATATGTGAAGTTGTGCTAATATTTGAGAGAGACGTTTCAATAAAAAAAATGATAATATTATATGGTTGGGAAAACTGGCCATGATCAATACTGCATTAATAAGTTTTGTAAATAAATGTTTAAAGCTAAAAGTTTAAAAAAAGACAAGTTAAAATTAAATGCATATATATTTATTATTGATAAAGATTAATATTTAGTAAGTGAATATAAATATTTACTGTTATTAATAGTATATAATAGAAGATTAATATTTGATTTTGTAATATCGAATTATTATTTTAAAGTTGTTATAGTATATTATTTGTTTTAAAAAATATTTATTTTATAAAATCGAATTGTTAGTTTATTTTTAGATAATTACAAGCGTTTGTATCTGTGTTGTAAGTCAAGTGACAGATAGACATATGTACACATATGCTTGTAAGTTTTTTAGTAAAGTTGCAAAACTTTTAAAATTCTATTATAAAATTTATAAATATTATATTGGCTATCACGAGATAAAAATAAAAATAATTAGTGTGAAATATTAAATCTGATTTTTAAAATACTGTTTAAAAAATATAATGAATAAAAATAGACTTAGTTTGTTTAGAAAAATAGTCTTATAAAAGTTAAAAGTGAAATAAAGTAAAACATATATTTTTAAAAATGCTTAATGGATTTAAATAAATGATAAAAATTAATTTAAGAATTAAATAATGTAATAAATAATAAATATTAAATAAGTCATTATTTATTTTTAATTTCGTATTGTTGGTAAGATATGTAAATAGGCTAGCAAGGTGATTGTTTAATTTACCAATCAAGTGGGTAATTTATTCCGGTATAAAACCGAGGTTCAATTGTTCAGGAGGGTGATTGTAATTTCTTTTAAGTGAAGTGTGCTATTAAATATAGCTAAGTAAAAAATTATAGACGCTCTCGTAATAGTTTTTTAATTTAGAAGAGAGTAGTTTAAATAATTTTATAAAAGTTTACCGTTTAATATGCAGTGCTAATTTATTTATAATTCCCTATTGATCGTCTCTATCAAGGCTCAATTTTACTATCAAATAATCATGAAAATATCGTATAATGATAAAATGTGTTGGAAACCTTATATTAAAAATATAGTGAACGCTGGATTAACTAGGAGAATTACTAGTTGGATAAAAATAATATATTGGACATTATATGAATTTAAAAGTTGATTATAATTAATTTTTTATAAACAAATATTTTAAAGAAAGATAAATACTTCTTTATGAAGAAAGTATTTTTTTAAATTACATATTCTAATATCTTTTGGTAAAGATATGGAAGTTAATAATAATTGCAGAAATACTTGCCTTATTAAGTCTTTGTTGTTTAAAAGACTAGATTTTGATAATTTTAAAAGGCAGATAAATCGGAAATTTAATTGGTAAACAAATGCCTGTAAAAAAAAAATATTATATAGTAAAGTCTGGACGCTGGTCGTACAGAAGAATTTGGAGATTGATTTTACTTAAATATTTGTTAAAGAATGCGCAAATAAGTATACGTAGATATCCAAGTCAATTTAGAATACTTAAATAAAAATATTATAAACTATTGGTTAATCCTAGGAAGATAATAACTTTTAAATAAATCCGGATCTTATAAACTGTTTTAATTATTATTTTGTTTCTTTATGGTGGAACTTAGTTTATCTTATTTTTTTTTTTTAAAAAAAAACAACGTTTTCCATTTATTTCATAAAAACTGTTTAAACACGTGATGTACCAGAAAAGGATGTGATGTTGGTAAAATGTTGTGCCTAGGAAAAAAAGAACAATTGTGGGTGGAAAGAAGACACCGTTGGATTTTATGTAACATATTTTGTTTTCTTAACTAACATAGATATTTAATTATTTATTGATCTATTAAAGATAAGAGAGGTACATTTTAAAAGTAATTACACATTAATATAACACTTAATTTCATAAAGTTTATTTTTTTTATATAATTTTACAACACGTAATATTTTAAGAATAATTGTTGAGTATAAATGTGATATTATTTTTGTAAAGCTATAATCCTGGAGGACATCGTTTGGCTGATTATAAATTGGAGTATCATTTATGGTAATAATTATATAATATTAATAATTTAATGTATTTTGCTTTGTTTTCTTTAGATAAACCAAATATTATTTGATTGTTGAGTGAATGTATAAATATTTAAAGAATATACACGCATAATACTATCAATAATAGTTTTATTTTAATATGCGTACTTTATTTTATAATATAAATTTATTACAACGTAATAAGAGTTATCCAGAAATAATTATATGATTCTTTCGTGAATAAACTTTAATGTTTCTGTTACAATATTAGGAATTTGATTTATTATATTAGTATGAGTCATTTATACTTATTTTCAAGTTAGTAAGAAGTAAAAAAAAAATATATCTATATTTTTATTTTTTATTAGACAAGTTAAATTAATTTTATATAGAAAATTATATTTTGTTTGAAGGGTTTATCATATATAGATGATGAGATATAAGAGAGTTTGGATAGTCATTTTTTTTAAAAAATTGGTAAGCTGATACTGAAGTTAAATAAGATTAGAATGATATTTGAAGATAGGATTTTATTAAGAGGGAATAGGAATAACAAGTAGAGAAGAATAATAGTTTAAATGGAAAAGAATCATAGAATTTTATTTTAATATAATAACTTTATAAATTGGTAATTTATAAATAAAAATTTCGTCTTCACAAAATTGTTGAATAATTTTAAAATATTATTTTAAGAAAAGAACATATATGTATTGCATATTTTGGTAAGACATATATTATGAAATTACATCAGAATGAAGTAAATAATTATGTAATCAATAAAAGTCACATAATATTACAAAGTTATATCAATCTATACATTAGTTGATATTTAGTTAATGCTAATAATAAATGTAATACATAATAGTTACATTATAATAGAAATAGCTATAATACTTAAATGGAGTAGCATTTTAATTATTAAAGTTTGTTTATTTTACATGTGCTACATAAGTGATATTTTACATAAAAGCCTTTTATTGTACTAAGTGATTATAGATGATATCTAGTAAAATATAAGTTCATAAACTCAATTAAATGTTACTGATAAAACATTTAAGAAATGTATGGATTATTTATTTTGGATTATGGAAATAATAACAATGTAAGAATCTTGTATTATTATTTTTCTTATTTTTTATTTTTCTTGATTTCCACTTGTAATGTAAATAATGTATATAAGTTGTTTATTAAAGTTGATGTAAATAAATTTGTTTAAGTTGTTTTAAAAGTGTGTCGAATTCATTATTTTGTACCACAGCATTTGACAACAGATAATTTGAATAAAACATAATATTTGCACAATATGAATTAAAGTATTATTATTATTTTTTAAAAAAAAAGAAATACAGTATTTTCTTAATATAACTTATAGAAATTCATTGACATTAACATATTATGTTATAATGGTCACAAAATAATTATAATGCACAATATAAGATTATAATATTATTTATTGCCACATATTATTAAATTATAAGATTTTATTATATTCTCAGTTAAGATACTATATGAAGATGAAAGACATGTAGATGATTTATTTGTTTTCTTAATGATTAGTAGTATAATAAAATAGATAAGGTTAACTTATACACTGGAGATTGTTATTGTTAGTTATTTATTATTATTATAAGTTAGGTGTAGTTAGGTTTGATATTAAATCCCTTATCATGTCTATCTACAAGAAGTATTATTACTTTAAGATAATTAAAAGAACCTGAGATTATTTAGTTATATTTCTTTGATAAAAGATTGAGATTTATTTGTTATTATTATTGAAGTTAGTTAATTTTTATAAAAGACATAGGAGTGCTATAGATGTATTAGTGAGATAATAAAGAGGTAATAGTATTCTTATGCCATTGAGATAATATCTTAGAAGATATGGCCTCAATGTAAATTCTATTACCACTTGTAACTTCACTTCATAGTCTCATGATTTAATAAATACTTATGTAATTAATGCATGATATTGAACCATATTAATTTTCTGTTAGTTGTACTAAATCTGATAAGATATAGTATTATAAAAATATATTAATAATAGTTATACATATTTTAGCCGAGCATAACGATTTAATTGAGCTAGTCATATTTTAAGTTATATTATATATTTCTGGAAGCGAGGGTACAATATATACTTGGTAAACAATAAATGAAATGGAGTTTTATGGCATGTATACACAGTGTTCCATGTATGTGATTATACTATAACAAACGATTGGATTTTGTCTGCACACGGGCGATAGATTTCTTATCGTTTAAATTTTTGTAATCTGATATAATCGTTATCCATTACATTTTTTCTCAGTACAAATAATTATTTTTTTTATTTATTTATTTAGTTTACAGGTAAATTAGAATATGTAGTTTATTACCTATGAAGAAGGCCACAAAATCATAATTATTATTATTATTTTTTCAAACAGTGCATCAATATTCATTTGAATAATATCTTTTTATTGACCAGTACTAGATGGCAATAGAATGGCTTCTGGAAATAAAAGTCTGAATCGGCTTGCGATTGGGAAAAAATACCTAAGACTCGTGAACCCTGGAATTAAATTCCAGATCAATAGCCAATGAACTTTTTACTAATATTTAAATAATAGAATATACACAATATATGTGTTATATATATTTGAATAATTGATATCTGTGTAATATGTTAGATTAAAAGATATTTAGTAAAATGACCTTGGCAAATTTTGCTCATAAGAAATTATTTGTATTATTGGCATATTAACATACTTATATTTGCCTGGTTGAATGTTTACTCTGGGCGATTTAACTCGTACTTGTGCTAATAGTCCATTACTGTATATAATTATAAAAATTATCTTGAAAGTTCAATAAGGTATTTATTTATAATAAGGTATTTATTTATATAGCGCTATGTTAATAAATTGTAATTGTAAATTAGCGATCAGGCCAATGCACATGCGCTTTACAAGTTCAATGTAACTAATAAGTAATAATAAATGCTTTGAATATATATATAAAAAAGAATATTTTTATTTTGTCTTTCTTATTATATTTGTCTAATGATTTATTATTATTATATTTTTCTTGATATTGTTTTTGAAAAGAGGTAAAAAAGAATTTAGCAGAGAGGTAAACAATAAAAATTGGAAAACAATCTTAGATCATTTTTAAACTCTTATCTTTTTTTATTGACTTAGTTTTTTTTTTAAATGTAAATACTATGAAATAAAGTGAAGCAGCATATCTATTATATTTTATTTAAATCCCCATCGCTTACATTATATATAAACATCAATTAATTTAATTAATAATTAACTAGTGATAAATGAATGGAAAATTATATAGTATACATTTATACATGTTTTTTTCTTTTTTTATATATTGTGTTATTAATATTATTAGTATTATAGGTTTTAGTTAATTTTATATCAAAGTGTTGATATTGGTATGTATGCGATGCAAATAAGATTGCCCTATGTCATCTTTTTTTTCTTGTTATATTTCAGAGAAATGGAGAAGGGAATAGAAAGACTAGGAAGAGGGTTAGAGATACCATTAATAAATGGCAAGAGAGAGTATACATTATCAGGTCTTTTATTTGCTGATATTTTCTTGTGCATAGAAAGTAGGGAAGATATGGAAGTTATGCTGAAGGTTTGTGTAAGGGTGGGTAAAGAGATGGGGATCAAATTTAATGAAGAAAGATAAAAAGTAATATAAGTGCTGGAGTAAAAGAAGAGAAAAATTTTTTCTTGGGGAATATCAAATTAAATGTGGTGAATAAGTATATCTATTTGGGAATCATCATAAGTAATCAGAGAAATTGCTTGGATGAGTGGGAGAAAAAATTGATAAATGAAGAAAAATAAATGGAGAGATAAAGAAATTAACAATGTTTTCGTATAATAAATATGATGTAGCAAGAATTGTTTGGTAAGTGAATGGCGGTAGCAGGGTTAACTTATGGTAACAATGTGTTATGTGTTAATAAAGGGGTGTTACATTACTTAGAAAAAGTACAAAGAGAAGTAGGAAAGCATGCATTACGTGCAGATGTGTGCAAGGCAAAGGAGGCAATTCAAAGAGAAATGAGATGGGTTTTTTTATATAAAAGATGCAAAAAGCAAAATGAAATGTTTGGTAGATTGTAATTTATGGAAAGTAAGAGAGTAGCCAACAGCTAAAAGACAGGCGACAAGATGGATGAGAAAGGTAATACAGTATGCAGAAGATTTGGATAAATATTTTATGTTGGTATACTTGTACAGAAAGTGGGTTGATTGTGTTGGAAAATTGTCAAGTGCTAAAGCAGCAAAGAATGGGATAGAACACAATGTGTTAATAAAAAATAGGGAGCTGGAGAGATGGAGAATTAGTATGGAGAGTAAAAAGAGTTTATATATATATAGAAGTAACAATATTGGGTGTGAGTTAATTTACGATAATAACAAGGAAAGTAGTTTACTATTTAAGACTGAAATAGGATCATTAGCTACAAGGGAATATACACACAAATGGAGAAATTTGGGTGATTTAGAGTGCAAGTTATGTAAAGAAGGCATGGAAAGTATTAGGCATCTGCTAATTGAATGTAAATGCTTCAGAAAGGATACAAATAATGAAATTGTGGAGGAATAAACATAAACTAGGTGATTATACAGAAAATGGATTCTTGATCTTTATGCTGGGCTTGGAAAAAGATAAGGGGGATTTAGATATAAAGGCCATGGAGTGGACAGATATGATGTGGAAATGGGATAGAGCAGGATAGAGAAGAATATGAGAAAAAATTAGGGTGGGGAATGGAAAGGGAAAGTAAGATGGCTGACAGATTTCTCTGGGCACATTAGCTAAGAGATTCCTGACTTCGATAAAGGAATAGCCATATCATATCAATATAATTGTAAAATAGTTTCAACACATTGAAAAAGGAAAAATTCAAAATTTGCTAAAAAGAATTTTTATGTAGTATTATTGTTGTTATTATATATATACAATTATTGCTGTTATATAAAGATATATTATATCATTTGTTTAATTATATATCACATAGCTCAAATTTTGTTGACTGTGTTTGATTACAATAGATCACATAGCTCAAATTTTGTTGACAGTGTTTGATTACAATAGATCACTTATGTATAGTATTTTTCAATACCCACATATAATACAGATGCTTCTTTATGTATATACTATACATATATAAGTTAAGATTATACTATAAATAATTTAAAAAAAAAAACTAATAATTATTAATAATAAATTAAAGGAGCACATTTGCATATACATTTACTATGTGTGTTCATTTATTTTAATTCATCCAGAAAAAAATCATTAAAATTAAGCATTGTTTGGATGATATTCTTTCTAATTTACTTCACTCCTTTAGAAATGTTAATAGTAGTCTCATCAGCAGTCAATGACATTTGTGATTGTTTTTTGAAACTTTTAAATCTGTATAGGCTTCAGAATTTTTGCAGTCTTACTTATTAGCTATTGTCATGGACAATGTCAGTGGGGTATGAAAGTTTTAAAAATGTCTGTTTATTAGTTTACTTTCAAAACATATATTTTTCTACTTAATGGGGTTTGTTTAATCTTCTAGGAAGATGAAAAGTCTTGTGTAGGCTGTCTTTGTCTCTTTGTCTATAGTAAGATCTTAGACCAGAGTGAAAGGTAGAAACCATTTTTTTTATAAATAAAGGTTGTCTTGATTACTGATTGAGGAATCATGATTTAGATAATCTCGGCCTGTTATCATGTGATTACATTTATGAAAACGATTTAACTTTGGGAAAAACGAGATTTATTATCTAAGTAATAATATTTCATATTATATATTATCCCCCCCCCCCAAAAAAAAAAAAAAAAAAAACTATAAATAAACAAAAATAAAAACACTAAAATTTGTAAGTTTAATTAATTTTATGATGTGGCAGCAATCATTTTTCTATATCAAAGAACTGTGTGTGATAATATTTATATATTTCTTTGAGTTAAGCTAAAAACATGTACAGTTTATTTTTCATTTTGATATAGTAATCTATTCACATAATAAAATGTTTTCTAAGTATAAAAAAGCTAAAACATTTAGTAAGAAGTCTAAAATAGTCTTACATTATATCAGAAAGCTTATAATGTGAAGAATTTAATCAAGAATCTGAAGTGGTTAACCACATCACACTACATTATTTCTTCAACTTTTAGACCTAAAATTGGTTATAATTATTTTACAGTGTTAATCGTTAAAACAATTGCATATAATAGTAGACTACGCATGACTTTTGGAAGAAGTTTGATATTTTTGATCATGTTAAACGTAATAGAACAAGATTTGAAGGCACTGCTTCTTCATTTAATGAACAGTTACTAAAAAAATTATGTTCTGAAATTATTCATTTATCGAAACTTTTAACACCTCTGCTGTGAATGTGGAAATTATAACTTTTCCAAAAACTGCATGCATTTACAAAATAGATGAGTGATGTTCAAAAGTTGCAGACAGCCAACAACAACAACAAAAAAAGATAAATAAATAATGGATGGTGGAAGAATTGCAAATCAGACAAATGAAAGAAATCTTACATGAGTTTTGCAGCAAAACTAATAATTTTTTTATTTATGTAATAAATTGACCCATTTATTAATTGGGTATTTACATGTGAATTAGACAACCAGTTAGAATGTTACTGGGAAATGTTATTTCAATTACAGGCATTAAAATCTGATCATTTGATATTTTTTCCCACAATTAGCAAATCTCAAGCTACCTATAACACTTTGAGCTTTTCACTCAGATTGGCAAACATTTTTTATTTTTAACTGATATTATTTTGGCTATTTAATAAATATTTTTTGTTGATACTATTTTTTTTTTTATATGCAGACTTAAATAAATGTTGTAACTTCACTGCTGTTCTAATTTTAGATCAAATTATTATGAGTTTATTATCACATTTTTTTTTTGTTGACACCAATTAAATGTGATGAAGAAGATCAGCTGATGTAACAATTAGAAATAATTTTTCTAAAAATGGCAGCATAGAAAAGATTTTTTCATGTCTAATTTTACAGAGATCTGTTAACTGAAGACTGCTTGAACAAAGATATAGACAAGCAATAATGAACGCAGAAATTCTCTATCAGGGTTTAGCAAGAGAATTATCTTAATGTTCTTAACCTATAAGAATTTATGAAAAGACTTCAATGCACTTAGTATGAATAATATTTATTTTTACAAAGTGCAGATGGTATTGAAATGAAACTGAGAGAGTGCAAACCTCTCAAGCGCTTAGCCAATCAGATCACAAATACTGAGACAGAGAATTTAACAAGAAAAGAGTGGTTCCACTCTCATCTTTACTTGTCTTTCTATATATCCAAGCCAGTCCAAAGTACTTAGATTTGAAAGCGTGAATCTTAAATATCTTTACACTCAACTCACTGAGTTCTAATTATAAACATACAGCGTGAAATCTTTCGATTTACTACGCAGGTTTGCACTCTCTCAGTTTAATTTCAATACCATCTGCGCTTTGTAAAAATAAATATTATTTACATATATTGCTGCAAGTTATAACACCTAAAAACTACGTAGTAAATCGAAAGATTTCATGCTGTTTGTTTATAATTAGAACTCAGTGAGTTGAGTGTGAAGATATTTAAGATTCACACTTTCAGATCTAAGTACTTTGGACTGGCTTGGATATATAGAAAGACAAGTAAAGATGAGAGTGGAACCACTCTTTTCTTGTTAAATTCTCTGTTTCAGTATTTGTGATCTGATTGGCTAAGCGCTTGAGAGGTTTGCACTATCTCAGTTTAATTAGTATGAATAAGAAAACCATTATGTAGAATAAAGATGACATATTTCTTTGTAATGAATCAAGTATCATGTTGGCATCTATGGTCAATTGAAACTGATGGGATGTGCAGGAGAAGAGGAATCAGAAGTAATACTTAAGTTAATTTAAGATGGATCTATGAGGAATAAGATGGAAGCTCTACTTGGATTAGTTGATTATTAATTTTATAAAATACAATGTTATTAATTGGGTTATGTATGAAATAACATAGGCCATATGCAAATATAAAGCATGAATATAAAATATAGCAGCAGATAAGTAAAGGTGGGTCAAATGAGAATTATAAGTGTATGATAATAGTGGCATTTGAGAATATTGTAGGCTGAAAACCATCAAACTACAAATAATTCAGTTTATCAGTTTTACAGTATTTTGTAAAAATCTCATCATACACAATCTGATTATGTGAACATTTAAAACAGTGAAGTGTCTGGATAGTATGTGGAAAAAAATGATTAGAGAAAAAATGCAGTGTCATCAATAATAATATAATTCACTTAATTTTAACAGCAATTTCCCAAATATTTACATGAATGAGGAAAGATATTTAACTCTAATCTATGTGAAGCTATCTAATGGAAAAATCCGTGAATTAGAAGTATATTCCAATTATTATTTTTATTTTTATGCATGAACTTATATGCATTGTACATTCCTGAACAATAAAACATATAATATTTAAAATAATGTTGTTTTTTTTTTTAAGCATTTTGATTTCATTCTTATTTTCAAAACATTGCATCTGAATATACATATAATTCAAGGAGTACGAATGATTTTGAAAAAAAAATTTCCAAAGATATTAAACCAAATTTATTAAGCTTAGCAACATAATTAAGCATGGATGGATACATCATATTACATTGGTTACCATTAATGACAATAAATGTTAATTTAAGAGACATCTTCTCAGTCATAAAGTTTATCATGCATGTGAGATAAGTGTATAAATTTATGTCATGTACAGTATAAGTAGCGATTATCCATAATTAGTGAGTGAATAGACTCAATCTGATATTTTGACAATGTTTGTGCCTGGAATTTATAGAAACAGAAAAGCATCAACAATAATATTTAAACTGTTTGAGGTAGCTGGATTATTTAAACTTGTAAATGAAAAGTTAGTGTCTTTGTTTTATGAAATGTTTAATGCAAACAGATATATTCTCATGGCTTTTTCTTTTAATTCCCACAGATGTAGCATAAGATGGCTAAAAATGAGAGAACTGCCAAGATTGTTAATATATATTACATAGTGACATTATTTAAGATAATTATACTATAGTGATAATAATAGTCATATTAACTAAGTAGATGTGATAACAATGGTTTTACTATTACAACTAATAGTGATGCTAATATATCATAAGTATATCAGTTTTTTCCATGGTTTGTCTTCAATCATAATTAGTACAGTATTGATTATCATAAGCATTTCAAGCCATTATTCATATCAATGATTGACACAATGGAACTTCATGTTACTATATTTTGTATCCATTAAATGCACACATAACAATTTTGAGTTCAATGTTTTTATTTTTATTTGTATTCTTTTTTATATATATTTTTATGGAATTAGAATGGTCATCCTGATTTATGAGTGACTTCTAGTGATTATGATGATTTTATTATTCACCGTATCCATTAGGGGATTAAACTTCTCATTTCATTTTTCAATACCAATGATGAATTTAGCACCATTGAATTATCTAAAGATTGGAGCAAAAGCTTTTCAGTATAAATAATACATATAGCACGTATACTAAGAAAAGCTCATTTATTACTTTAAGAGCATGTTTGCTTTCGATTAAGTCGAAAGCATGCTTTTAATGTATTAAACAAGCTTGTCTTAGTATACATGTATTATTTATATTGGATTACATTTTTCTGAGAAAAATTTAAAATTATTAGATTTGAATCAATTTTGTACTTGGATTTAATATTTCCCTCAATATTTAAAATTCAGACTTTTGTCATATATTTTGTCTTCCATTTTAGTCATGTAGTCATAATTTACATGGAAAAGTATTTCATTGATAATTTCAACCAGACATAACTAAACAATACTTCTGTAGCAATATTGAAACCTAAAAAATGATTTCTTTTGTTATTTTTTAATTAATAAGAACAAATTTGTTTGACAGAAAATAAGCATTTTAAATAAATATCAACAATTACTATAATGATGATGGGTTTGTTTATAGAATATTATATTAGAAATAATAAAAGAAGTCCTAATCATGATTAATTATTATATTTATAAAAATTTACTGTGAAGAATAAACATACCACTGTAAATTATTTTAAACATAAAGAATAATTTAAAAATTTTGTAATAAAAATTAATAATTCCTAGCACACTAAATGATAGACACTTTTGAAAGTATAGGTGAACTTATTTTTATAGAAGAAATCATTTTAATAGAAGTCAGTTTAATTATTGGTGAATTGGATCCAAAGTCATATTGGACAAATTTTATGGAAATTGATATGTAGATCTGAATTTTTTTTTCATTTTTACATTAATATTAAAGGTAATATTATAAATCATGCTTTAACAATTTTTGAAATAAAAAATAAAATGTTTATTGCTTTTGAATTTATAAGAAGTCCAAACACTTGAGTTGATGGAATCGAGCAATGATGAATTTTGAGGCCCAGAGTCCATTGCACTAACTGATATAAGGCATTATTGAAATCAATAATCTATTGAAGTGATGGGAAAAGTTGATTATATTTTGTTTAATTTTGTAATATAATCACCAATATTCTTCAACATCATTATGGATTAATACTTGTAGTCATATTGATTCTTTTTTCAGATAGTGATATTTATCAATAGAATATAGTGATTGCATAGATAAAGAAAATTCTTATTTTTATACAGTATAGGTGTTAGCTTTGTCTCGGCAGTAGCAAATCTTGAATGCATAGTAATAAGAAAGGATCCTGTGTTCCCCTGTCAAAGAAATGGCCTCCTCTCCCCATATAATGCTATATGTAAATCATATGCAAATTAGCATGAACAATATATATACACACAGCCATTCCCGTTACAACTAATGCTAACTCTGTGACTCATAAAAGTTGAAATCTAGCTAAGCAAACTAATCTTAACTATACATTAAAGCTTTGCTATATATGTGCTTTGTATATTTATTATTGTTACATTATTATTATATGTTAATTATGTTTTTTAATAAATTAATTTTGAAACTTACATAAAAGTAATAAGTTCTTGCTTTTTACTGCTTTATCATCTTAATATATATATAGTTTTTTTTTCTCCATGTGTCAAAGCATCAGCCAGGAAGCGAACCCAGGTAAACTGCTTGTAAGGCAGCTATGCTAACCACTCGGCCAGCAACGCTTGACTATAGTTTTGTTTTTCTTAAAGTTTTAAAGAAATTATACTGAATAATTCTAACAAAAATTCTAATTAAAAGTAAAAGATTATAATTCTAATGTTTGTAATTGTGGATCATATTGTGTATACACATAATTATTTCAAATCTTTATGTGTAGTAATATTATCTTGAACATTAGTTGTAATAATAACTTTTTAATTGTTTTTTTAATATTTAGTGAATAATTAACCCAATTTTTGCTAGTCATGGTTAAAAATGTGATGATTTGGCATCGGCTTCTGATTGTCCAAATCCCGTCACTTTTAATGGTACGGTTAAAGTTTTACCGTTGTTTGAAAATTTAGAAAAAGTTCCGTAAGATGCTGCCCTCTCTTGAATTATTTTACAAGGAAAAAATCAATAAAACGACAGCAAAACTTTAAACAAAAGAAATGGGTGGTCTCTTCTTGAATCTTATTGGCTGTTACATTTCGACACAAAGAAAATAAAATGTCAATAACTCAAAAGTTACGATTTGTTTTGTTTCATTACAAAAATGATAAACGAATGTTTTAGACCATTTTAAACATATTTTTTTGACAAATTATTTTGATAAAATATGCTAAAAATAAAATTATTTTAGAAAAATAGTTAAGATTTTAACAAAAATTACAAAAATTATTTGCTTTATCTGCAATGTAAACAAATCATGTCGTCATCCAAAACATTTTCATTGGTCAAAAATATTGTTTTACATTTCTCCACTTGCAAATAATTTTACAATTATAAAGAGAAATTCATTTTTGAAAAAACTTTCGTTCACTTTCATAATCTGACAAATTATTAATATACTTTTTACAAATGAAACTAAAGTGAATATAATATTAAAAGATGAATATATTTTGATGATTGAATTTGTATTTTGACACTTCACTTTGTGAATTGACCAATTAAAATGTTAGGCTTTTACTTCACTCGGCCAATAAAATAACCAGCAATAAAGAGATTTTAAATTAGCTACCAAGTTAATATCTCCTCTGGTAATGACAATGACATCCATAATACTGTATTATTATTGAATGGAATGATTAATTCCATTCATCATCTTTCTAGTTGTCCTATTCTTTAACATTTATAAATATTATAATCTTCATTCAAATAAACATATTTCCAATAAAATTGGTTTGCTGCTGAAAGTAATTCAGTAGAGGTGTTGATGATGTAAATCTTTTAATTTTGACATCAAATTAATGAGAACATTCTTTATTACATGTTTCTTAAATATAGGTTAACCAAACTGCAAACGGCCTATGAAAAGATCATGGTTTTTTGAATTGGTTGCTTTAACAAATTATTTTCAAGATTTAATGTAAATTAAGCAAAAGATTTTAAGGTTATATAAATAAATATGAGAAATTCACAATTGAAAAAGTGAAAAAAAATGTTTGGAACAACCCATCATATTTGGTGTGTACCCGGCAAGATATTAATAAAGCTAAATTAATAAACTAAATTAAAATGTAAATTTTTAAATATACCTGTTAAATTTGATATGTGAATTTGGTGGTATTACAGACAACTGCTTCCTAAAAAAATTACATTTATTAATGGCATAATTACTTCCTTCACACAAAATATGCTTCATAATAAAAATTACGGATTATTAAATTATAAATTTATTTAACACACATTGATTACGTAAGTAATATTTACTAAGGCAATAAACCTTTAAGCATGTGCGCTTGAAAATGCGAAGAATGAAATTACTTTCTTTGTATAAAATGCTTGTAATATAAATTATGGTTAGTTAGGTATAATTATTTATTTATAAAAACAAATTTAAAGTTGTTTTTTATTTATTTATTTTCACAGGGTTATGTACAAACATAATAGCTTTTTTTTAATCGGTTGTGAATTTGATATGTGACAGCCTTGCGGACAAACATACATTCACTGGAAATACATGCCAGCCTTATGGGCAAACATTCACATGATATATAGACAAATAATCAAAATTCATTTATAGCAAAATAATAGATTGATAGATTTGAAAGTAAAGGGTTATGGATTTAAGTTCAAACTTTCACTTCATATACTCAAATGTCTCATAATTCCCAAACTTAAGATTCAATTGCCCTATGTTATTTAGAATATTAGTAGTGTGACAAACTTGAGAACTAATGTTTACCAGATCTAAAGCTCAATCTGTCATTTGTGGTCATCTAATGCCACATGATTCTCCTGAACAACTAATCATTGATTATTATTATTTACAATGTATTTGATATTTGTTTTTTATTTTATTTTAAATCTTAAAAAGAATTCAGTAAAAAAATTGAGTTAGACAATTTACTTTTTTAAAAACTTAAATGGATTTATCGATTTAGAGAGCTCTGCAGAATCTATATATCTATAAATACTTAAGCCATCTTTTTATTGTTATTAAAATAGTTTTATATCTGAATTTATTTCAATATTATTTTAAAAGTTTTATGATATTCTAACTATTTCTGTATTTTCAGTAGTAACGTTCAAATATAATTCTGTCTAACTTATGAATAGCATTTATTTTCCAGTTTGAAGCTGAACTTTTAACTTTTATAAAAATAAAAAAAATTGATCTGCCACTAGATTCAGTCAAGAGCAGGAGAGAAAAAAACTAGTTTTTATGAAATTGAAAATCTGCCAAAGAGAGTGTAAAATAGAAAAGAAGAAATAACAAACTTATTTATTAAGCTTAATGAAGTTCGAGAAGGATTTTTTTTTTTTTCTAACATCAATTGCAGATCTTTTAATATGGCTTGTCTGAGCTGGTAAAAAAGAAAGAACTATTTTATTTATTTAAAATTTTAATACATATCAATTTTGAAATTGTAAATATTTTCAGAAAAAAAAAAAATCTTCAATTTTGTTATCATTGTCTAAACTATTAATCTTTTATATGTTATAATTTTTAATTAAAATTTTAAATTCAATCTAAATAAATTTAATTTTTAATTTAGGTATGGTAACCATTTGCTATAGGAAACCAAGCAGAATGATTTATCACTGATATGGCTCTCAATCTTATTTCTGCAACTTTTTAAGAATCTTTTTTATATACTATACTGATTGCAAATATAGAAATAAAAAAAGGAGTGAATTTTTATATAATAACTAGAGAAATATTTCCAGCAATGCTATTACTAGGCAACTACCCATTAACAGTGACAAACAATCTTGTATTTGAGATGAAACAAGAACTTCCTTTTGTATCTAAGTTAACTCAGATAAAGTTAACTACTAGAATAAATAGTTCAAGTGGAAGGTGTTAATATTAATTGGTAGTTATCTAATAATATCATTGTTTGACATATTTTTCTAGTTATTACATGGAAATTCCTTTCTCATTTCTTTATTTATATCTTAATCCATGAAAATTTAATATATGTAATTGTCAGGTGTAGATGATGTATTATTTCCAAGATGTAAGCAAAGATGATTCTTCAAAATTCTCATAATTATAAAAATAACTGTCTACATTTATATCTTATATAAAATCTTGTTTGAGATGAGAGTGACCTCCTTTTGACTCTTAATAAATTTAGGCAAAAAACTATTGTTGGCTATTAGAGTAATTCAGCTTTGAACCATCAATTTTGTTAGCCAAGAGGTCATCGCAGCCCCTTGTGAGCAAGTAGTTGGTTGCAGACGGTTGTGGGTTCGCCTCCCGGCCGATGCTATGACATAAGGAAAAAAAAAACTATCAATTTTAATTGATAGTTATCTAGCACATTATCAATGGGCATATTTCTCTATTTATTACTTGAAAATTTCACACTTTTCCTTTGTTTATATCTTAATCAGTGAAAATTTAACATATATGACTCACAGAGGAGATAATTTGTTATTCCTAGTATATCAGAGATGCAAATCTTCAAAGTCCTGATAATTATAAAATATCTGTCTAAGTTCATATTCCATACAAGATCTTGATTTAAAGATAAAAAGGGACCTCTTTTTATATCTAAATTAACAAAATCTATTGTTAGCTGTTTTAGTTTAGGATTGTCAATTTTAATTGATAGTTATTTAACATCATTGCTGGACATATTTATCTAGATATTGCATCAAAATTTCCGACTCATTATCTTGTTTACATCTTAATTAATGAAAACATTTTATTTAACATATATAACTCTCAGGCAGAATGTTTCTTTATTTCCATATCAGAATTGTTCAAAGTCATCATAGTTATAAAAATATGTCTGAATTTATATCCCTGTATGAAATCTTGGTTTTGAAATAAAAGAAGGATCTATCTCCTTTTGTCACTATGAAAAGTTGGTAAAAATTATTGTTGGTAATTAATGCAACTAACTGTTTTAATTTGTAAGTGTCAATTTTAATCAGTAGATACCTAACAACTTCATTGCTGTATCTAGAAAGTCCTCATTCACTCATTCATTCAGTTCTTAATTATTCCTTGAAAATATTTAATTTAATTATAAATATGTATGTATATTATTATTATGGTCGGCTATTATTACCATAGTTCAAATTTATATATTTATCATAATACGACTGGGAGATTATTATCCCACTATAAACAATCATTTATTCCACAGATAAACAGTCATGAAGTATTTGTCTCATGTATATGGGAAATTGTCAATTATATTTAAAAATGGGAATATTAAAAGTAATACAGTAAGGCAAATGACAGAAAGAAAATAAAATAAAAATTGATCATAATCTTCATGGTTCTTTTCATAATGTTGATGGTGACTTTTTCATGCAATAAAACCTTACATTATCCTTTCACTCCTTCCTACTCTTTCTAGTCCATGAGAAAATTAAAGACATTGCCCTTCTGTTAGTGCTTTAGTCCATAATCATCAACATGTGGGCACTACCTGATAATTGCCACTAGAAAAGTTCAGAATACTTTCCCTACCTGTGTGACTGAGACCAGCTGTTGGATTTTTGTGCTAGAAGATTGAAAGAAATCCAGGATAACTACTATGTGAATCATTTCATAATTATCACTAACCAAATACATAAGTAATATGGAAAATCAGAGATTATGTGATGGAATTAATATAGTAATCTAATACTATTTAATTGACCCTAAAATTACTTATCTAAAATTATCATTGCCTTAATGAAATAAATTTCTCCTCATAGTTTTTACATTTCAAAAATGGTTTATTCATTATAAAATAAAACAACAAATATGAATCATTGAAAAGATGATAATTTGTATTTGTTTATAGATCTCCTTTATATATTTTTCTTTCTCTTGGGCATAATAAATTTTATTAAGGGCTATTTTGTATAGACTTAAAGTTATGCTATCATTTATTGCATGTCACAATCTCTTTTCTTCCATTTAATATATCTACCGTACAATTTTATTAATCATATTTATTATAAATGAAGTCTTTTTATATTCTCACATGTTATTCTGAAATTAACTAAATTGATTTACTAAATTATTTTTTTTTCATATAATATACAATTCTTGATTAAATTATTTTATATCTTGTTTATTTTGTCAGTTTATATACACAAAATTTGTGTGGAAAGACAATAAAACTTGCCTTAATTATATATCATTTACTCATTATCATAGAAAATGTTCAAGATTGGTAAACCATTTCCTGATTTACAGATATCAACCTATTAAACTAATATATTTATAACAATAACATAAGCCTTGGTTGACATTTATAACAAATATCTCAATCATTAGGTGCATCTTATAATATAAAGTTCAATGTAAATAATTCCTGGAAATATATTCTTCCTATTTAGTAACTGAATGGATTTATAGAAATTACATATGAAAAAATAACTTTCTGTTCTTCTGTCAGTATACATTACATTCAACTGTACTTATTTCTCCTTTAATATATCTTAAATGCAAGATTACTATTGTTTATCACTTTTTCTATATATTTAGTATTTTCATTTTAGGTCAATTATTTTCATAATACTATTTTATAAACAAGCATATTATTATTTCTTTTCCAGTTTCTTCTCTGTTTCAAAATAGTAATACAATCACTAAGCAAAATATCTGTCACATGAATAGCATCTGCTACTGTACTGGTATATAGGAACGTTAATATTTATATTCAATCTCAGGGTTTATTCAGCATTTATTATATGTTATATGCTAATAAATTTCTAATCACTAACAATAAAACAGGATACATGTAACTAGCATAATATTATGAGTATCAAATGAATATTTACGTATATATTATATATAATAATCTTCAGATAATATAAGACTCTTAAATATTAATATAATATAGTTTCACAAGTTATGACTGAATACAAATGGGAATTTTGATATTGCATCTGGCATATACTTTAGCATATAAAATGAGCTGTAACAATAGTGCTAATGAACTATATTCATGTATAAAAACCGTCTAGAGTATAATAAATTTTTTTTTACTAAAATTATACTTCTATGTGTATAAATGTGACATGAGAGGTGATGATTAAAATGCAAAGCCATTATTTAAACTATAAAAACAATTTATTAAACAAAATATTGCATAAAAATAGAATAAATAAAGTATATAAAATAATTAGATTAATATTTCTATAATGTTCTTACATCGTGAAGTCCTTTATAAAAAGTACTGTCAAATAAAAGATTGCAGGTATGTGCACTGATGTGTAATGGACAATGTTGTTTACACAAATCAATAAAGAAGGTTACCTGTGGTAAGATTTTTAACATGTCCTAAGTATTTTAAGATTTACTAAATAAACAAAGATTACTCCATATTTTATAAAACCCCAATATTTCTTATATTCATAATAAACTATTATATTGATATTGTATTATTAATCCTTATTTAGGAGACATTTATCTTTCACTAAGTAAGTGCAGTATCCACATGACCCATTTATTCAATATTAAGGTCTGATAAGTTTGAACATCATTAGATAGTTGTTGGTTCTGTAATTAGAACTATATCATGTCAAGCGTTGTTAGCCGAGAGGTCATCGCAACCACCTTGCAAGCAAGTAGTTGGTTGCAAACGGTTGTGGGTTTGCGTTCTGGCCGATGCTATGACATATGAAAAAAAAAAAACTATATCATAAAAATAATATTTTGATTCTATAATTTTTTAAGAAATAAAAATTGTAATTTTTTCTACATTAAAAAATGCTTATTAATATTAATCATTGATATTAGTTGTGTATTAAGTTTTAGACGAAGTTGCTTTTTAATTTGTACTAATAAATACAAAGAAGAAAAATATCCATACATAAAAATAGTGATAAGAGTGTCCAAAAGTGGATAGAATTACATTACGGCAAGATCATTTTATCAAAAAAAAAAAAAAAAAAAGTCATAAATGAGCTAAAAAGTTTTATGCTATGTCTCCTATGGATTAAGTTTGAATCCAAGTCATATATATTTTGAATTGGATTAAAAAAATTGAAAACCTGAATGGAATCTGATAAAATATTTTAATTCCATTCAAGCTTAGATTTTTTTTTTTTCAGGTAGATAACTTATAGCCTAGCCAGTTAATCTTTGGTATTGGCTAGTAAATATATATCTAGTTTAGAGTATAAATGTACAAGGATGAAAAACTGCTCAGACTCTCAAAACTTGATGAATATCTTTTTTTTAAGTGTTATTTTATGAGGAGGCTATTGGAGAGTACTTTGCCATATTGTAGTATATACTGTATACTATTATATACTATATGTTATTTACAGATACCAATCTAGTCAGCTATCTGCATTTTTTATTTTTATTTTTTGTTAACTCTTTAATCGTGAAAGATTAGTGGGATGACTGATCAAATTCATTGTGTAATCTAAAACCTCTTGTATTAGTTTTTATTGTTTTTGTTTGATGAACTTTTAATAGTATTTGATTTTCAATTTTTAAAAAATGTCATTTTTCAGTTTTCAAGATTTCTTTGGATGTCTCATCATCCATACTATACTTAATATTGGATTACAAAATTGATTGATTTAGAATTTCAAACTTCTTCATTTGATTTGTAATTGACAGATTTGTTTTGGAATTTTTATTATTTTGTCTTTAAAATTTTGTAGTTTTTTTCTTATTGGCTTTTTAAAAAGGAGAGGGGGAGATGGTGAATTTCATCAGTAATATTACCTAATTTAAACAATCTCTTTTGATTTGTAATTAACAGATTTTTTTCCTCATGTGTTATAGCATCAGCCGGGAAGCAAACCTGCCAACCCGAGACAACTGCCTGTAAAGCAGCTGTCGCTGGCCTCTCGATCACCAATTAACAGATTTGTTTTGGAAATTTTATGATTTTGTCTTTAAAATTTTTTAATTTCTTTCTTTCTTATTGGCTTTTTAAAAAATGAGGTATTGAATTCCTTCATGGACATTCCTTCATGGACTTTGATGCACTACATTCAACATAAATCCAGCAAGTACTTTAAACAAGCAACAACAAAGTAATCAAAAAGAAAAAGCTTAAAATAAAAACTTATTTTTTATTGATTTGAATTTTACTTTTTTTAAATTAAAAACTAAAAAATAATACAATTTAAATGAAAATCTTTTCAAATAAAAATATCAATATTCAAAGTTTATTTTTAAATTAATTTCTAATAACATGCCACAGAATGGGAAAATATTGTTTCCTTTTTTTTATCTTTGATTTTTTTATTTTTTAATTCACACTGAATTTATAAAAAAGTAAAAATTTGCCAAAGGAAAAAAAAGTCTTGTCAATGAAAACTAATATTAAGAGATTTTAGAGTAACCAATGAATTTATAAATTTAGTTATATAGTATTATTATATAAATTTCAAGTCTAGTCTGCAGTTCTCTACCATTTGCCCCTTACTTTTAAAAAGAAGAAAAAAGTTTTTAAATTTTCTAAAGTCAAAAGAGGAAGAATCCATATTTTCAAAGACTTTTTTTCGAATTACAAGTGAAAAATTTGTTATTTGAAATTTATCTGAATTTTGTAAATCGATAAAAGCCCCCCCCCCTCTTTTGATCTCTCTGCCACTACTCCACGCCTCTTCCCTCTAAACCCAATAAGAAATTAAAAAGAGAAATAAGTGTTCATCAAAAAACAAAAGACCTGTCTATGAAAACTAATACTAAGAGTTTTGGATTACATGGTGAATTTATAAATTTAGTATTTCGCAAGGAAATTTACAATTTTTTTATATTAGTTATCCCATTATTTAAACAGTGTCTAAGGACTCAATTAAAGAGACAATTAAAATGTAGATAACCAACTAAATCGATACTCTATTTACAGGCTGTTTTTATCTTTTATATATAAATGATTTATTTTTTTTTTTTTTGGATGAGTCAAAAGGTTTTACACGTTTTTTTTTTTTTATATATAGAAAAAATGAAACTTTACATAATAAGTTTGCAAAAGTTTATACATTTTGTTAATGACATTTAAAAAAAGATTATTTTTTATTTTGTACACTATTCTTTAAAGTGAAAATCTTTGGAATTGACATTATTCACCAGATTTTCCAAAAAGAGCTTTCTTGCATTTTCACAGACAATGTTATCATTACTTTGTTAGTGTAATTATCTGGTTTAAAAAAAAAAAAAAGTAGCACGAGCAATATCTGTACATTTTATGGTGCTATTGTACATATGTGTTTAATTTAAATCTGAATTTTTGTAAATGTTTTGAAATGTATGTATTAATTAAGGTAATCTTTCTTTTTGTCTTTTAAACTGTCAGCTTTGAATTTCCTTATGGTTTTTATCTGGAATAAGTTGCTTATTGGAGATATTTTTTAAACAGATTGATTATAAGATGTTTTTCACTTAATTAGACAATTCTTTGTGGCTGTATATTTTTTACAGAAGCTAATATAATAACGAGAGTAATTATAATAGTGTATAGTGTGTACAATAACATTATTAATGATTATGAAAGCTATAATAGAAATAATAATAATAGAAATAATTTTTATTTTAGCATTATTTAAAAGATGCAGATGGTTTATGCACACAGTTAAGGAAACCAGTACCAAAAAAAGGAAATCTAGATTTTTCAATTGACTCGAAAGCATTTGAAGCTGCTGGCTGGGTCATAAATATTAAAAATTTAGTTCTTGGTGAAGCAATTGGTAAAGGAGAATTTGGGGGTAAGACTTTTTGTTTATTACATATTTACTTAACAATTAATATATGTAAATATGTGTACATATATGTGTAATCGCTTAATGAAATGTTTATTTAAAACTTAGTGACTGCCTGTTTAAAAAATGCATTTCTGATATCTTATTTAAATCTTTTATATTGTCTAAAGCTTTTTTAAAACATGTATTTTGATTTATCACAATTTTTAATAATTTACTATTTGATTTGGTCCATATTTATATTAAATGATCTTCCCAAAGACAGATTGCATTATTCAGCAACAAACAAAGTCAAGCGTTGTTAGCCGTGAGGTCATCGCAACCGCCTTGCAAGCAAGTAGTTGGTTGCAGATGGTTGTGGGTTCACGTCCCGGCCGATGCTATGACATATGAGAAAAAAAAACTATTATGAACAATGATAATACATGATTATTTTTTGTCATTTGCTTGCTACTATTTAATGTAATTTATTCAAACTAACTTACCCTCTTGCAACTATCTTTAGCCCTATTTTGCTAATTTTACTTTCATTTAAATGGTAAAAACTGGAACTGAAATAAATATTGACTTATTAGTTTAAAAAATAAATAAATCTGAAGATGTTAAATATTACAAATGAGTTGACAAAAGCCTAGAATGTTGCTGATTAATAGATTTTTTGATTTTGGGCACATAAACAAATTTGTGAACTCTTGTCAGTAATGAACGAAAACATATTTTTCATAGTTTATTTAAATATTCCTATTACTTTCTGATCTATTGCCAATCTTCATAATATTGGTTTTGTATATTTATGACAAATTCTATTCCACTTGCATCTGTTTACATTATTTCTTGATGCTTTCACCCATTTAATATGCAATAATTCTTCCAATTCATGTAACATTTCTACATATGAAATTATTGTATACTCGAAGATGGTCATTGAATTGAAACAGTTTAAGTTTGAATCCTGGAGATTCTTTGCACTTTTTATCCAGAAATATTCTAAGCATTAATTTATGAATTATTTAGTCAATAATATTTTTAACATCCATGAGAAAAATATAAGCAAGATCATCTAGTGATATATTGCACTAAAGAATAATAAATTCAATCATCACACATTAATAACAATCAAATAACATTCATGCATACCTTTTCTCATACTCATATACATTTATTCTCTCTTAAAGAAAACCTATTCCTTGTCTTAAGAGTTATCAGATTTTTGTGGAAGATGAAAGCTACTAAATCACTACAACTGGAATGTTTATTTTTGTATTATTCATCTAGGTAATTATTCATTCAATAGTGTTTGTTAGAAAATTTACCTGATTGGTTAAATATCCCTGAGAAATGAAATTTTTTTATTTTGTTAATACTAAACTTATCCACACTTCAGAAAGACCACATTTTGATATATCATATTATTTACTATAATGGGTTAACTTAAAATAAGTAAAAACATTCTGGGATTTGTTAAGTCTGAATTCATGAATTGTATTCTGTGATAATCATTATTTGTTTATAGAAAGTTTGATATTACAATCTTATATGAGTAAACTTTAAAAACAGTTGATAAAAATTTTTGTTTTTTGAAATTTTTATATTTGATTAGATGAAGTTAGAAATTTTTTTTTCAAGAAACAGTATATAAATGAAGATGGAAGAGGGTTTTATTTTGGCAATCTTATAATTACTAAAATATATTTCATCTCACAAGTGTGAATTATAAAGACATACAATTGAAAAAATAAATTTTGTTTTTGTGGAGACTGAATAGATAGAAAGATTTTAAGTACGTGTTTAGATATTTATAATACATTTAATTTTAAATGCATTGTATATAATTTTATAAACAGTTAGTAATAATGTATTTTTCTTCTTATCTTTAGATGTATTAGTTGGGTGTTATAAAAATCAAAAAGTAGCAGTTAAAACATTAAAAGACGATACTAAAGCAGCTCAGTCATTTTTAGCTGAGGCTTCAGTAATGACGTAAGTAATATTTTTCTTAGGTGAATTTAATATGCAATGTTTATTTAATATGGCTTTTGGTTTCAAAACGTTTATATTTGTAACTATATAAATTGTTAATAATAAATAGTTTATATTTGAATTTCTGTCATAGTTACAATTGGAGAATTTTATATAGCAGTCATCTTTAACTGATTGTAATGTAATATAATTCTCTTTTTTTAAAACTTACAGGAAAAATATTTCAAAAATACCATATAAGAAAATTTAAAAATATGATTCAATCACAATTTACTAATTTTTGTCTGTGTCTGAAAAATATTTAAGGTATTTTTACTGAATTTTGAGAAATATAAATTTATTTCATAATCAGTTTTCTGTGTTTTTTTTTTTTTTTTTGTAAAATTGTACAATAATAATTCTGGTTGTTAATAAAATGCTGTGGAGAAATGTTTAAAATAAGATCTCAACAAAAAGTTTCTAAATAAATAACTATTTTGATATACATTTTATTTTTTATTAGCTCTTTAACATTATATAAAAATATAAATTGTATTCCTATTAAATATGATTAATGATGAGAAATGAAAAAAGGGACAACAAAATATGAAAACTTGCAATGTATTGATGAAAAATAGGATATAAGTCTATTAATGAATAGAGACTTTCAAATATTAGATAACTTTATTAAAAATATCTATATATATATTTAAAACAATCTATTTTATTATCATATATCTAAAACCTTTAAACTATATTAAAGAACCTAATTGAAGGAAGATATATGAAATGAATATATATGTATAGCATTAAAAGCCAGTCAACTCTTAGACAATCCAAATATCAGTCACAATCAACAATTTCAAACGGTTAGTCAAGACAACCCTCTTTTAACTATATATATATTGTGCCCTTTTCTATAGATCAATGATAGTTATAAATAGTCAATTACTAAAAAATTTTAAATTTGGGAATATATTTTATTGATGTATTGAATATATTAGATTTGCAAAGTCTGTAAAATGCAATTTAAAGCTAAACAAATACCTAGTACGTACTTGTCATTAACAAAAATAAACAAATAGTCAAATAAAGAGTAAAGAATTGTTCATATGGTTGTAAGAGCTGGCCATATTAAAATAACACAGCTATAAACAATAAAAATGTATTTAATAAGTCAATTTAATAACCTTAAACTTCTAAAATAAATTAAGATTATATAATATTTAATAATTATAAACTGTATTAGGTAGTAAAAATTAATATGATATATTTAATAATAAATATTATGATGGTGAGAATTGTATTTAATTTTCTATATTGTTCTAAATTATTTTTCAAAATTTTATATAATCATTTTATATTATATAAGTAGCAAATTTATTAAGCCAGACAAAAATAGACTAAACACCGGAAATGTGTACGTGACTGTCTGGAATATTTTTTGTGTACAAACACCTGTTTAAAATTATACTAATATTTAAAGTATTTAAATAGTATATTATAGAAAAGTGAATGAAATTGCCACACATCATAATAAAAAAAAAAAAAATCAGTAATCTACAACTTTATTAAATATTGTTTTAAAATAATTAAATTGTAATAAATAATAATTGATTTAAAAATAATAATAGGTTAATATTTAAGTCGATTACGTCACAATTTTAAAACTTTAAAAATTGTTTACAAACCAAAGTAGGGACTGACCAATAAAAAGATAGATCTTGGCAGACAACAAAAATCGCGCCAGTTAATTGTATAAACTGGGAGAACAAAAATGTGTTGACTCCAGAGCAGAGGTAAAATTTTAAGCTCTTTAAAATTTCTTTCTTTCTTCAATTATTAGTCAATTTTATTGTAATTTTTAATAAATATCTTTGAAAGAAACTAACTGACAATTTTAAATCTTTCGAAGCGAATCTAAGAATAAAATTTTAAAAAAAGTTCTCATAATAATGTATCACTAAACTTACAGTAACCTGCCAGTGGATTCTATCGAAATATAGTCGGAGTTTTCAATAAAAAATGGATAAATTCGTAAAACCAAGTTATAAAGTTTATAATGTTTCAAATATATTAATATTATTCATTGATATAATTCATAAAGCGTATCACGGTGAAAACTGCTTACGTGCATATAAAATAAATGAGAGGACGTTGTGCGCTAAGTTAATAAAGATAATGGAAAATAAAAATAAATATTATTCGTATAAGAATAAATGGACAAAAGAATCTTAATGGTGAAATAATTTGAATTGCTTTCTGTAAGATGACTTGAAAAAAAAAATATTCTAGAAAAATAATTTGAATTGCTTTCTTTAAAAATGACTTGAGAAAATACTCTAAAAACATTTAAAGATTGAGAATAATGTATAAAATAATAATGAATGAAAGAAAAGTTTATCAAGGAAAACACATGCCTAAATAAAAATATGCATAAAAGAAATATAAAAAAATGTTGGATCCATGGAAAACGCAATTGGTACCGTAATGATTAAATAAGTGTAGTTTAAATAGAAATAAAGATGCATCAATACGCCGAGGGAAAATTCGCCAGAACAAATTAAAAAAGTTTCGTGGGATAACTAAATAAAAATGTTTTCTAATAATTTTGTCTTAAACACTAAACTAAAGATCATTTAAACAGTTTATTAAATGAACTAATTTATTTAAACTTTGATAGGCATAAAAGAGAACATTCGGACAAAATGAAGAAGTAATAAATATTATGGGACTAATCAAGATTTACCGTCAGAAAAATATGTGATTATGGTTTGAATTATTTTTTTTATTAGTTTAAGTTAAACATTAAGTTTCAGATAGCGATAGGGAAAACAAAATACATTAATTCGTAATATAACATTCTATGAAATAATATGTTTTGATTTTGAATGTTTTTTTTTAATAAAATTATATGTGTGTGGAAATTTTGTATGTTTGCGATGCTCGAAGGAGGAAGAAGCCTACTACAAATCCAGATAAGAAGATAAAGATTGTGTTTGGTAATATTTATAATTATTAATGATATATAATGTATGTTTTGTTTATTTAGATCAGCTGCAAATTGAATGAATGTAGCGTAAAAGTTTTTATTATTATTATTATTATTGTAAAACGCATTTTTAAACAACACTTTAAAACACTTTGAGATGTGATTAGATTTTAAAAATATGCATACGATAATCATTTGATGTATTAGTAATATAAGTCAATATAACCGAGGGTTATATGATATTTTCTATTAATTTTCCGATTGGGATATTTAAGGTTATTTTAACAAAATGTAGATTATGAATCTATAGTGTAATAAAGCAGGACAAATTGTTCTTAAGGAATAAAGAAATGTTTTTTATATTAGTGAATTTTGTTTGTTGTTTTTTTTAAAAAAATAGTTAGTTTTTATCGATGTTAGATACAGTAAAAATCTAGAGAGATAGTTTGGGTAATGACTTGGGAGTACGTGGTTAGGAAACCAAGAGGATGTATTAAAAAACTAGGATGTTACAGGGAATGAAATAATAGATAGTTTTAGGTGATAATCAGCATAGTTAACATAGCCCTATGGCTGATACATGTGTTGTTTTGGACAGTGATATTTTATATATTTCTTGTGAGTTGTACTCGATGTTGGTAAAGCTGAATAAATAACTGCCATATCACACTTATCGCTAAGGTTTTTAGACAATGAATGTCGAACCTATTCACACTGTTCCATACATTTTTTGAAGTATATTGAGTATAAGTTATCGATCTATCTTCCCAATATCCTATACATCTTCGCTATCTTTATCTGTATTTCTTGCAGCTACATCGTTATATGATAAGTATATTAAAAGGAAGACAATAGATATTTTAGAATGAATGTCATGCTATATTTGGAATAAGAATAGTTACGTGTTAATAAAGAATAGATTATGATTATTGAAAGAAAGATGCAAATATCCTAAGAAGGGAAGGAGTTAGAAAATTGTTTTGGTTCATTTTAAGAAATGAACTATAATTTTATAAAAGTATATCAAAATAGAAATATGTAAAAAATATTAAATATAATTTTACGTTTTACTATTGTTAATTATATTTTAAGAAATATAAGTATTGCATATTAAAAAAATACAATAACATTCGATGATTATGGTATATGATAAAACTTTGATAGGGGATAATTTAAAACGTATTATAGTTTTATACATGAGTATGGCTTATGGAATAAATGGATTATAATTTACGAGCATTAGAGAATAAACGTTAAAAGTAATAATAATATTTAAATAATATGCAGAGTGACTTATATAAAGTTACAGGAAATGTAATTTTTTTTTAAAACTATATTAATTGTAAAAAAAAAAAAAAATGATGTGATAAATAATGTTTATCCACATGGATAATTTATAATACAGTAACTTTAATATTTTAAAAGGTAAAGAATGTTGTTACCCATAAATAGTTAAATAAGTGATATGATAAACCGAATGGGAAATAAATAAATAACTTCTTAAATGCATAATAATTTTGATTAACAATAAAAGAAATAAATGTGTATAATTTAGCTATTATAGTATAAAGAAGAATGAGGATATCCATTGTAAATAAATGTAAATAGATTTGTTTATTTTATTTATTTTTTTCTTGATGTTAATAAATTTTGTTAAATTTGTTTATTAAAACTTGTGTCTGAGTTTTGTTTTCTCTACATCATTGCATGAATTCACAAGATATATTCACAACCATTAAATTAAAGTATATACTTTTTGTTTTGCACAAAAGATAAATAGAAAGGTATGTTTAATCTTAAATATTTATTGATGTTCTTATAATTAAATAATTATCAAATTGCATTACGTTTCTGGTCATAAACCCATTAGCATAATATTTTGCTAAATTATATGCTATTAGTTGCCACTTACTTGATTTATCAGATTATCTAAACACTGCCACTTATTAATTTATTTTATTACTTAAAGATAAAAGATGATATTAGATTATTAATTAATTTATTATGGTTATAAATTTATGATAAAAGAAAAGTTATACTAATTTGATTAAGCAATGAAGATTGTGATTATTATTGTTTTATTATTAGCCTAATTGCAGAGTAGTAGATTATGACATAAAATCCCTTATCATATTTTGCTACCCTATGTTTATTAACATATGAATAAATTTAAGAACCTGAAATTACTTCATTTAAGCTAGATGATTATTATTATTATTATTATTATCAGAGAGATAAAAGATTAATATTTTAATTGTTATATGAATCTTAGTGATTAGGAGTTGAGGAAGTCATAAGAATACTATGTAGTTATTATTTGTAATAGTAGTATAAGGGGGGATAGTGTTCTTATGCCATTGAGGTGGTATCCTATGGGATATTATCTCAATATAGTCTATCTTGTCATCCATATTTCCACTTCTAGTCTCATGAATTATAGAGTAGTTATTTGAGTTAGTTTAAAACAGAACCTAAATTAATTTTAAGAAACTTGAGCTAGTAAAACATAATTGAATATTTTCATTAACTATTAGAGCTAGAACCCGGTTAGGTGATTTTCACACTATATTTAATTTATTTCTTTAGTGGAGATGCAGACGGCACGACCGGGTTAGAATATATATATATAATATTAAGTAATTTAACTATTAATTGGGTAATGAAAAATGAATTGAAAATTATATAGTATACATTTATATAGGGTTTATATTTTCTTTCTTGTACATACTGTATTCTTATTATAATTGATTCTAGTTAATTTTATATATGAAAAAGATAGCTGTTGCTATGTATCCATCACATTGAAAACATCATAATTTTTTTATAATAGAAATGATGAGAAATAGTAATAAAAGTAGAAAAAATAGTAAAAGATATGGATTGGAGAATAAATGATGAGAATAAGTTAGAAGAGTATAAAATAAAAGTTGAAAAAATCATGGAAGAGTTGGGTGGTGATGAATATAAGGAGTGGTATTGTGAAGTAGAAAAAGTGGCAAATAGGGTTTTAGGTGAGACTATTCAGAAGAATAAACGTAATAAAAGAGTGAGATTTTAGTAAAGTGTAAAAGAAAGAAAAAAGCATGCAGGGGATATAAGTTTGTTATTGATAACAAAGAAAGTGAAGATGTTAATGTTAAATGGGAAAATTATTTTTAAAAAAGTTGACTAAAATACATAATTATATAGAGAGAATGAAATTAAATAGTAAATTATTAAAGGATATTAATAAATGTGGAAGAGGTGGGAATAAAAAATTTTGTAAATACATTAAAAGAATGAATGTAGGGGGGGGAGATAATATTACTAGATGATGAGGGAATAGAGTGTAGCTCTAGAAATAAATTAAAGACAATCTTAAATAAGTATGTAATAGATATAGAAAAGATGTTAAATATGAAGGACAGAGTGATAACATACATAAAAGCATATAGTAATGAAAATATTAGGTTTACAGAAGATGAATTGAATGAGGCAGGGAAGAAATCGAAAATGGAAAGGCAAAAGGTTTAGATGGGTGGTCAACAGACATGGTAATGAATAGGAAATAGGGCAAAATTAAATTTATTAGATAATAGAAAGTTAAGCAATTATAGACTGATAGTAGTAACCTCAGTGTTATATAAAGTTTTCACATATATGGTGGCTGGAAGGATCACAAAATGGATGGAAGAAAATAATATAGTATACCGGTCAAAAATGTATGTCCATTCAACAAGATTTAGAATCTGAGCAAAAGTACCCTGAATCCAATCATGTCCGAGATACACACGTTAGGAGCAATCATGAATTCTAACCTGTTTGCCCATTCCCCAAATCTATAACATTAAGGACAACATCTACAGTGATACTACGTAAATTAATTATTTCCAGGCCCAGTGCTACATCGTTTTGCATGAGAACTCAGCTGATGATGATGATGATGAGAGATTGAGTGAACCCAAGATATAGGTTAAAAACATACATAAATATAAATATTATTAAGGAGATTCGAACAACTGGATTAAAGTTTAAAAATATAAATATTTATTTTGACAAAAATTCAAGATGATTTTATATATTCAACTTCACGCATTTAAAACTTTATTTTTCATTACAAATATTTGATGATCTTGATACAATTATTTTATTTAGACTGATATGAATTTAGTGTGGCAGTTTCAATATTGAACATATATTTAAAAATATGTTTTTATTCAATGATACAAAAACAAAACTGGGTGATTGGTAGACGTTTATACATTAAAACACATATAAAGATATGACAATAATAGAGTTTCGCTGTTTGTACAATTTCATAGGATGCCCTTAGCATTTGACACATAGTTTTATTTTCATTTATAGCATTTATTGACAACACTTAAATAAGGATACATTCTGATCAGTAAGTAGACTAAAAACATTATTCATTACACATTTTCGACATTTAGCAATCGAATATTGCAAAACTCTATCAATGCGGGAATTGCTTATTTCAATAAAGGGGAGGGCAGCTTCATGAGAGATTGGGTTTAAACTCCAACTAAAATTATTACATAGAGAAAAATGTTTCATTATTACACATCATTACGATTTATTTTGTTAAACAGGATAGAAAACTAACTATAAGAAATTGCGGTGCTAGCATAATAGCCGAATATTTGCAGATCCAATATTTTTTTGAGGTGCTTTATCATATTATGGAAGAAATAGTCTAGATGACTTGCCACCCCCACATTTTATGGAATCGGCTGACAAAGGGTCCTCGGACGGAGATGCAATGAGCCGAACTTTGCCAGAATTATCCCATGCATTGCTCTCATTACGCGAGTATATATATAGATATGGTCTAGGGACATTCATCACACTGTTTACGACCTAAAATGAAGATGAGATGACTTAGGCATTCTGATGCTCATCTCTAGATAAAGCTTAATAACTTGAAGAGTGGCCTATGCTAACAACGCTTTTATAAGACTATAAAATCATTGGGTTTAAATACCAAAATAAAGCCTTAAATGGTTTAACAAATACGTAATGATATGTTAAAATAATGACCCATGTGAGATAAAATCATTTATCAAAAGTGAAAACTATAATTAAATGAAGTGTGCATTGCTCCCCCTTCTTGAATCAATACTATTTTGTTTAACATATTAAAAAAACTAAAATTCATGCACTTAAAAGTGCTAATAACAAAATAGATTTAATTCACCAGCCTTTTTGGTGATGATGATCAATAAAGAAATTAATAAATTTAACAAACATTAATATCCACCCCAGATTGCAAAGTATTTATACATTTTGTATAAATTTAAGATCAAATATTTTTTTAAAAAGCATATATTTATTTAAAATACAAACTCAATCTTAAGAGCTATTTAGAAATAAAGACATGAAATAATTAATCCCTCCCCCCTTCTAAGTTTGTAAGACTGGGTTTGATTGGCATTTACAAATAAAAGTTTAGTGAAAAATACCAAAAATTTTTAAAATAAATTACAACCGCACTAAATTATATATATAAAAAAAGAAGCGTGAGTTGAATGAAATAGTGTACAATAAGATTAGTTAGGGTTATAGAGAATCGATATCAAAGAAATAATTATTAGTTTTAACATGCGATGAGCGAATTAAAAAAAGATTAAATATACAGAAAACATTAATTTAAAGAGATGTATAAGTTAGAGTTTAGGTAATATGATTATAATGTCTTTGAGCTGGTTACCTCAGGATTCTATGAAGTACTGACGAATCTTTTGTGGCAGGCGGCATTCTTTGACAGCACAGGCACTCTTGAGCTGTGGCAGCTACATCTCTGCACGGTGAAGAGTCGGGCTGAAGATGGAGGGGAAGGCGGCTGAGGCCCCTCAAAAATTAATTAGACGTGAAGTCGGTTAGCAACTATTGACCGAACCCTGACACAATAGATTTTTGGCTCTATTTATACAAACCTTGAGGTATTCAAAGAATGTTTTTAATTACACTTTTTAACTCTTAATCAATCTTTAATTTACAGAAATATTTTCTATATTGTTAGTGGAGATGCAATTGTTAGATAACTGTCCAAAAGTAAATTCAAATCAATTTCCAGATTGGAAATAGATTTGATAAAAATGTTAACAGCTAACTAAAATCAATTAGCTTTGTTTTAAATTTTACTTTCATTAACTTTAATTAAAAAATTCCTTTTAAAGTCATGAATCCCACCTCTTTAATTACTCTTGGACAGTTAACGACTGCGTCTTCCATCTTGAATATTTGTGTAATTATATGAAGAAAAATATTTATAAATTAAATAACATATAGTTAAGAAAAAAAAATACAAAATTATTTACAAGATTTGCTTGGGCTTTTATATGTATAAAAGCTCTGTTAATATATGTATATATCTGAGTTGCATCCATAAAAGTTAATATTTAAAATTAAAGAAAATTTTTATTTGAGATTTATATTTATAAATTTTTATAGATGCTTCTCAGAAATATACTTATAGTTTATACACATGTGACGAAAAAAAAAAAAAAACAGGATGAAACGTGGGTTAACTAGTAGAACAGTGAAGCTCGATCTTGGGCTAAGTTCGACTGCTACAATAGTGGGAGAAATGCAAGGAGGTTTTTGATCAGAGAGGTGTATAGGAGATAGTTTATTTATAATTACACAACATATAAATCTGAATAGGAATACAGGTAGAGTTATATATGGTTTTTATGGATATAGAGAAGGCATATGATATAGTAAATAGAAATAGATTATAGGTAAATTTAATAAATTTGGGGATGAGTGAAGCTTTAGTGGATCTTCTTAAGAGATTGTATGAAAATAATTACTATATGTATCAATTAGTGAATATAGAATCAGTTAAAGTTAAAAATGGGGTGGTGCTTAGGCAAGGATGCCCTATGTCACTAATTTTGTTTTTGTTGTATTTGAGAGAAATGGAGAGAGCAATATAAAGACTAGGAAGAGGGATAGCGATACCATTAATAGGTGACAAGGATGTATATACATTATTGGGTCTTTTATTTGCAGATGTATTCTCATGCACAGAAAGTAGGGAGAATATGGAAGTTATGCTGAAGACATATATAAGGGTGGGCAAAAACATTGGAATTAAATTTGGTGAAGAAAATCAAAAGTAATGATGATTAATACTGGGAAAGAGAAGAGGAAGAATTTTTATTGGGAGATATAAAGTTAATTGTTGTGAATAGATATAACTATTTGGGAATTGTCTTAAGTAATCAGGGAAATTGCTTGGATGAATGGGAGAAAAACTTGATAAATGAAGCAAAGACAAGAAAGAGATTGATAAAGAAATTAACAGGGTTTTCATATAATAAATATGATATAGCTAGAATTGTATGGAAGGGAATGGCAGCAGTGGGGTTAACATACAGTAGTGATACATTATGTGTTAGTAAAGGGGTGTTAGGTTACTTAAAAAATACAAAGAAGTAGAAAGATATGCATTAGATGCAGATGTGTGGATGGCAAAGAAGGCAATTCAAAGAAAAATGAGATGGTCAAGTTTTTATATGAGACATACACAAAAACAAAATGAAAATGTTCAGTAAATTGTAATTTATGATTAATAAGAGAATAGCTAAAATAGTATTTAATTGGGTTATGAGTAAAGGACAGGCAACAAGATGAGTGAGAAAGGCTGTATGGTATGCAAAAAATTTGGATAAAGAATTTAGGTTAGTATATTTATACAAAAGGTGGGATGATTGTGTTAGGAGAATTATTGAGTGTTATAGTGGCAAAGAATGGGATAGAAGAATAGCTGCATTAATAAAAAATTGGAAGTCAGAGAGATGGAGAACTAGTATGGAGAGTAAAAAGTGTTTAAATATATAAAGAAGTAAACAGAATATTGGTTGCAAGTTAATTTATGATAATAGCAAGTAAAGTAGGTTATTGTTTAAGGCTCAAACAGGATCTTTAGCAACAAGGGAATATACACATAAATGGAAAAATGTGGATGATTTAGTCTTCAAGTTGTGTAAGGAAGGCTTAGAAAATTATTAGGCAATTGTTAATTGAATGTAAAGGAAGGCATAGAAAAATATTAGGCATTTGTTAATAGAATGTAAAGGCCTGCAAGAAGAAAGGATAAAATAATGAAGTTGTGGAAGAATAAATATAAGCAAAGTGATTATACAGAAAGTGGGTTCTTGGTTTTTATGCTGGGTTCAGGAAAAGATAAGGGGATTTACATATGAAGACCATGGAGTTGACAAAGATTATGTTGTGGAAATGGGATGGCGCAGGATAGAGAAGAATATGGAAAACTTGGCATGGGGAATGGAAAGGCAAGGTGGCTAACAGGTTTCGCTTGGCATAGTGGCTGAAAGATTCCTGACTCTAATAAATGGGAAACTACAGTGCATTGCATCACATCATCGCATCGCAAAAAAGCAAAAATAAATAATTGCTGAAAAAAGATTTTCTGTATTATTTTTTTTATTATATTTATATACATTTATTGACGTTATATAAAGATATTTTATTTTATGTTTATATTGTGATTTATTTAAAGATATATATAGCAAGTGCAATAATGCCCAAGGCTACATGGGTTTGTAAGTAATCATTAAAAGCCAGTCAAAGCTTAGGCAATTGCAATATTAATGACAACCAACAATTTCAAACTGCTGTCAAGGCAATCTCCTTAAAGCAGTTTGAAATTGTTGATTGTTATTAATATTGGGATTGTCTATGTGTTGACTGGCTTTTAATGATATATATAGAACTCACAGTTATTCTTTAATCGCATATGAATTTTACTCGTATTAAAGTTAATAAAGATATCAAATAAAATTTTCAAAAAATAATAAAATGACTATTATATGTTTAAAAGAAACATTAACACACAAATGTTTTATGAATGATAAATAATTTTTAAAGTTTTATTAATTTGTTTGTAGATAAATCAGATAGAAGTAAAGAATAGATATTATAAAAAAAGTTTTGATAAAAGAAATTGATTGAAATAAATTTTATATAGTATAACTAAAGATAATTTTTTTTATAAAATGCTTTCATTTACTGTGCACTAAAAACAAAAAAAAAATGTTTCTTTAACAACAATTAGGATTATTAGATTTAACTTGAAATAAAAGCATCAGGGGAGGTCCAAAAATTGATAAAGTCAATTTCTTATTATAACAAGTAAGAATTGACTTAATTAATCTCTGCCCCCCCCCATGCTTTTATTTCAAATTGAATCTAAAACCTCAATTGTAATTGAATAAATTTTTTTTTTTGGTTTTTTAGTGCATGGTAAAAGAAATGCATTTAATATAATAATAATTTTCATCTCTTTATTTTTAGCTTTTTAATATTGGCATAGTAAATAAAAATGTAAAACAATATTGGACTTTAAATCAACTTGACACATAGTTTATATCTATATCACTAAATATATCTGTTATAAGTTAACGTGTAATCCCTTAACTGTACATCATATTTAGTATGTGTACATAATTATACATGTGTGTAATAAATCATTAACCCCAGTACGCTTCTTGTGAATTATTTTGTTTTTGACTAATTCACCTTTTCATAAGTATTATATGTTAAAATGCATGTAAAATGGTATATTTTATTATATAAAATTTTTGCTAAAATATTTACGGTAGATGGCAAGGAATTCAAACATCCCACTTTTACAATAGACATAAACCATGCCCTGACATGTTCAGCCATTGTCTATTGCCAAGGCTATAAAATGTTCGACATTTTACAACATTGTTTAAAGAAAATATTTCCATTGACCAAAAACATGTTTATTTGCAAATTTATTATGATTTTATATATATATTTTACAATAATTTACATTATATATATTAGATATCAAGAAAGTTAAATTATTAATAACTTATTTTGATTTTAAATACTTTATTTTTAAAAATATAATGTTATGTTAGCAGTGAATGTAAATATGGCCAGAAGCAATTTGCAAGATTAGCTTCTATGTAAGCAATCTATTTATACTTATGAATATGAAAATATCGCAATTTTGCAATAAATATTCAAAAATTTTAAACTTTTAAAACAATTGGTTAGATATAAGAGAAATAAATATTTATTTGGATTTTTAAAAACAATAAAAATTAAGAAATACTTCATTGATTTTGTAAAGTGAAAATAATCTTTCTAGAAATGATGACATGTAAACTCTTTGTTTTGACTACATTCTCATTTTTTTAATATTTACAGAAACTAAATTTGAACATTTAAAATTTATTTTAATAGTAAACAAAAATATCTTTTAAGTGAAGTCAAATTTAATATAGTAATAATCATTTAATCATATATTTTACATTGATTTGTGAGACAGAAAAACATCAGAAAATGCTGAAATGTGAGAGTCTGAGTCTGCATGGCGAGAGGGTTAAGTGACTTAAAATATGAAAATTTCTGTTTAAGTCAAAAGTGTTTGACAATTTTGCTTTTGATTGGAAATTTTTGTTTATTTTTTTACAAAAATGCTTAATATTGCAAATGAACTTCATGTAATATGGTTGATTTTACTTTAAATTGATTTGGTATTTAAAATCGTATATATATAACTATACACTTTTGCACTATATATGTATATAATAAAGCATTAAAATATAATCTTCAATAGCTTTTTTATATTTTGCTTCAAAGCGTAAAAAGAGTGGAATGTGGTTATTTGATGTTATAATAAAGCATTAAGTAACTTAAAATATGAAGACATCCTTTCTGCTGAAAAGTGACATTTTTTATTTTTATTTGGATTTTTTTTTTTTTAAAAAAAGTTTAACAAACTATATTGTAAACTAACTTTATTCTAACTTAAGTCAAGATTTCAGTTGAAAGCAAAAAATTGACATGCATTTCTTAAAACATATTGAAGTTCTAAGAACAGCTTTTAACTTTGATATCAAAGTATTAAGTTTTCCTGCCTAGTATTCTATATCTTTAAACATTATAGTGTCTATCACTTTGGTACTGATTTAGAAAAAATGTACCAAATTTCAACAATTATATTGAATTTAAATCTTTGATTTTAAAAATTGTAACTTTACTCAAGCTTTTAATTGAAACCAAAGAAATCTTTATGTTACCATCTCATGGGACTTTCTTAAAACATATTGAAGTTCCAAGAAGAAACTTTAAATTTGATATCAAAATATTCAACATTTCCATATTCTCTGGTCCAGCTCTAAGAAACTAGATCACTTATCTAAAATATTATAGTGCCTTATCACTTTGGTAGTAATTTAGAAGAAATATATCAAATTACAACAAATTATATTGAATTTAAATCTATTAAATTTTAATTTTAACATTCTATTTTAACTTAAATAATAAAAGTGATTACAAGAGATTACAAACAAACAAACAAACAGATATTTTTTAACTTCAATAAAAGAATTTAAAAAAAATAGAGAAAAATACAAAAGAAGAAAGTATATAAAATGAATTTACTTGGATTATCCATTTTGAGAGAAGCTGTCAGAAATTACAGAAATTAAAATTTATAATACATTTATTTATAATATATACATTTTATTCATATCTGATATCAGTAAGCTACATATTTTTCTGTGCATGTTTTTTTTCTTTTAATAAAAACTCTTTTGATTGCTAGTTTTTTAGTTAAAGTCTTTATCATGCTTTATCATTTATTCAATCAAACTCTATGAATTCCTGAACAATAAATCATTTATTTATTTTAAATAAAATTATTTAAGTACATTCTTTCTGATATGATGGTGCAGTTTTATTGATTTATTCTTTTAAAATTATTTCATTATATTGTGTTCTCTAATCCAGAAAAGTCATTTGCAATTTAGTATGAATAATTAGAATTTTAATTTTTTTTTCATATGTCAAATGCGTTGACCTGGAAGTGAACCCAGGCCAGCTGCTTGGAGGCAGCTATGCTAACCACTAGGCCACCAACGCTTGACTAAGTAGAATTTTAATTTGACTTCCAGGGTACTTAAAGAGGCAAATAAATGTATAATTAACTTATTATTTTATATAATCCTAAATTTAAAACTTGGATTTTATAATAATAATATGAGATTTAGGTGCACGTCTAAATTTTTTTTATCTAGAATTTATATTGTTGTAAATGAAGTATCATAAGAAGAATATTATAAGTTTTCAGAATTTTTAAATATCTTTTGATCTTTTTGTTATTACTTGGAGATTGAATTACTAAAAACTGTGCAACATATTTGCAAACAGGAGGAGTCCATTGATCACATTCTGGATCAATGTGATTTGTGGACTTATCTCCATAATATAGCATTAGATCGGATAAATGGCAATGACCCAGCTAACATTTCTCTTATGGCCGCAATTAAAAAGGGTCAATTCGGAACAATAAGACTGGCCACTTTCATTAACTTCTCAATTTGGACCACCAGATGTAGCATGATATTTGATCATGGCTGTGATGACTAAATGGTTAATCGATTTTTCAAGTCCCTCTACAAGATAAAAGATGATGATAAACGAACTTGTCAGCCTTGGCTAATTGACCAAACCTGGAGCCAGATGAGGCTAGAGACTTAATTCATGTATTTTTTAGGCATAAAACTTGAACTTTCTCCCATCCACTGAATAAATAATATATCCCATCTTTCACCTAAGAATAATCTAAACTTTAACTATGTAGATCTTTCATACATCCTATATATTTAATACATAAACATTGCATTAGTTCCATACTGTGTAATTAATTTACCTATATCAACTTGTAAATATTGTTATAGTCCTCGTTACTCTTTGGGCCAAGAGTCATTAATCAATGGAATTTCTAAACCTTATATATAGGTTTGACTTACTTTATATTCCTAGCTAATTATGCATATGATGCACTGCCTTAAGGCATTACTGTAATCTTTGATTTTATTTATATTTATGTTCTTTCATACTTGCATTAATTACCTATCATAATTTTCTTATGCAGCTCTTGAGACTATGTTATTGATCTAATACAACTTTTGATTTTTCTATATACATGGTTTGCATACCACATTTATATGTATACATTGAAACTTTCTTATTGACCTAATTTTATGCTATCATTGATTTCTCTTGTATCTACTCTAAGGTGTAAATAAAGTTTTAATTTTGAAAGTAAATAAGTAATTAAATGGTTTGATTTTTTATAAGATGATTATAAATAAACTGTATGCATTAATATCAAATATTTAATACTCAGTATTATCGAAGCAAGCTTTTTATACTGTTTTTTTTAAAAACATAAATAAATAGTAGGTTGTGATTAATTTGCCAAGTAAATAAATGGCATGATTTAAACTCTTTAGATATTTCATGCTCTTTTCTAAAGTTTATACTAAGTTTTGATTATATAACAGAATATATTTCACTTAATATATAATATTTCACTACAGAAAAAAGATAAATATTGGTTTGATTTGTTAGTGGAATAAAATTTATTTATGAAACATCTTTTTATAACTAGAAAAAAAAATACAACTTTTACACTTTAAATTGAACATATAAAATCTTCAAAGAATTATCTACAATATATTTATAGAAATTTTATTTGTTTAATCACATACATATAATAAATATATAGATAATAATCAAAGTGTACTTATCATATATCATAAAGTAGGATTTTTTCATAATGGGTCACAGTTTCTTTAAAGATTTGATCTTTCTCTGCAATTTTGAAAATTGTATTTCATCAAGTCCATTTTAATTTCATTTATATATATGCATTTCAATTAATATTTTACAATACTGTATATCATCTTAGTGTAGGGTTATTTCAGTCTTGTTTGTGTGTATGAAAACGTGAATATGCAAGTATTTTTCTAATTATAAGAGTATTTAAATTAGAGACTGCATTAAAATTATCGCTTAGTAAAATACTCGTAATTTACTCTTATTGTCAATATAATGAAATTTATCTTCATATATCTCTGTCTGATAAGAATATTATTAGTAGGCATAACAATTGGTACAATCTATACATTTTAAATCTGTTTGTAGAAACTTACTCATCTTTTTCTATTGTAGTAATAATTCTATAGAAGATTCGTCATCTTTATGTACATATATACACACACTTTCTGTGATAATTTTCAGAAAAGTCTCTGTAAGATTACGTGGTTTATTTTGGGAATGAATATTTTTATTAACTGATTCTGTATCATTACTCTTTATTTCAATTAATCGTTTCAGTTATCATCATCATCATTTTGATCATTAGTATTCTGATGAAGATCTCCAAGTTTTTCCAAACTCTTTTTTTTTCCCCATTCATATCAGTCCAATAAACTTCTTTACCCATTCGTCTTACATATGGTCATTTACAATCTTAAGTGATCCAATTTAAGATCTCGATTGTCTATCTTTTGCCATCTCCTTTAGTGATGCATCTTTTCAAACTCCATGTAAGTGTATTAATTTTTTTTATTAATGTCTTTGGCCGTTTTCTGTTTTCTCATGCACGTATTTTAAGCTATATATTTAACTGACACTCCCACTTATTAGTGCTACCCTGATATATATTATTTTATATTATTATTTTTATTTGACATAAAATCTAAAAGAAGGACCTTTTTTTAGTTTTTTTTTTTTTTTTTTAAGATTTTTAATTTTTTAACAGGTAGATTTTATAATTAAGCATTTATTTATGTGAGGATTATGTATGCACAATTATATATAATAATTCCGGATATTTAAAAGAAAACTACCAAGTTAATAGATGCCATTCTTTAGTATGTTGAGTAATTTTTATATTTATTATCATCATGTACAAATTACATTATTAAGAAACTACATGTAACCTACAAATCAAACTTGAGCCAATAGATAAAGAATGCAAATAGGTGGGCTAGTAACAATGTAATTCTTAAGCTGCATGTTTTATATAAAGCAGAATGATATGCCAGAGTTAAATAATGTTAAAGCATACTACAGAACTGAAAATACATAAAAGACTTATTGCATCATCACTATTGGCCATTGAATATATGTGTTAAATGCACAGTATCATATGCAACAAGAAGAATATTTGGACATGTTTAATAAAAAGTTTTAAAAAGATAAAATATTTTTTTTTAGAGAGATTGGAATATTCCAGCTGATACTATCTTAATAATATCTGTATGTCCATTGTCAGGTAATTGCAGAACTATTAGTTAATTACATAAAGCATTATAAAAATAATAGCTGTAAATAATAGATAATTTTGCAATCAATTCAACAGTGAAACATTAATTGGAAAAGTCAGACTTAATCTTTTGGTAGTCTTTGTGATGATATCCATCACAAGATTTTAATAATTTTAGAGAGCTATAATTATAAATTTATTTAAATGCACATTGATTACATTAAGGCTGTAACCTCAAGAATATGCGTGTAAAAATGTGATATTGGAGACCTCTACAGGTCTTAACCACAAGCTCTCTTTTCTTCCAAAGCGTAAGCTTGTGGTTAAGACCTGTAGAGGTCCCCAATATCACATTCTTACATGCAGATTCTTGAGGTTACAGCCTTAGTAAATATTATTTAGAGAGCTATATAAAAATAAATTTAAAGAAATAGTCTTCTGTTCTAATATATAAATTTGTCTAAATTTTATCATACCCATTTTGAGAATCTTTAATCATAAAGGTGTTAACTTTTTCTTATTTGAAACATGCATTCTTTGGTTTTTTTTTTTAAATATGATTTAGGCTACTGTCAAAATATTACTTGTCACTTCTTGGTTATACATTGTTAATAGCTTTATAGACTGTATCAATACTATGTAGATGAAATTTCACAGCATACACACACATATATATATATATATATATATATTGAGTGATAATTTATTGAAAATGTTTTCTATTAAGAGTCTGTAAGAGATTCATTTGGTTTCTTGACCATCTTAATCTTTTTATTCATCAAACATTTCACATTGTTACAAGAATGAGATCTAATCATTATTGATTGTTTGCTTTGTAGCTTTTCTCGGTACATTTTTTTACTATAATTCAATGTTACTGATTATTTTAATATGGTTTTTACTTTTTATCTAATTAAATTTTTTCTTTAGGAATTAAATTATATGGTATTATATTTGGCAACCAATATATATTTAAATTTAGATTCAATAATCATACCTACATTTAATTTTTTTCATTTATTACTGTTAATTTTTTTTTTTAGATCTTTACAGCATCCAAATCTTGTTCAATTATTAGGAGTTGTATTTGATGGTCCTCAAATTTATTTAGTAACCGAATATCTTGGAAAAGGTAGCCTAGTAGACTACTTACGTTCTCGGGGGCGTTTACATGTTACAAAGCGAGATCAGGTCAATTTTGCTAGGTAAGATTGTACTTTGAATAATATTAATTTAAAATATATACAGCATTATATTTTGTTAAATTTAAGCCATTCGGTGATTTAGACATAGGTAAAACAACAGTTTAATTTTTTTATATTTTGTCTTTCTTGCTATTTTATCAGAATTAAAAAGATCTCAAACATGTTTGACAAAATATGTTTTCACACCTCTTTTTTGCAATTTTGATTGGAAAATTTATTATTTTTTTAAAAAGTTGAATTTTATAAGATTAATAGAAAAAATATGGCAATTATTATTAGTTTTTAAAAGAAACTTAACATGATAATATTTTTAATTAATTGTTGTTTTTTTTTTTTAATTACTATTGTAACTTTATTATTATTTTATAAAATCACGTTTTATAACAATGGTTCCCAATTTTTTCCCATATGTCAAGTTTTATTTTGTAACTATGAATAAACAATTTACTGGTAATGGTAAAAACCATGGGAATAATTGATTTAAAACTTAAAATGATGATAAATAAGACAGAGAAAGTCTCATTCTCTTCTCTTTTTTAGGTGTTGCTGGCCTGACCAGTGACAGTACTAGCATGGGAATCGAATCTGGACCATTAGATTCTTGAGTATTTGATTGAATGACTCAGTTGGTTAGAGCATTATCTCAGTACTCAAATATCTAAGAGTCCAGGTTCAATTCTCATACTAGTATTCTCACTGGTTGGACCAGCAATACCTGAAATAGAGGGAAGAATAATAGCTCTTGAAACATTGTGCATATAGTAACCTGTGTGCTATTACTAATAATTGAATGTGTTTGGAATATTTAAATAAAGTTAAATTTTTCTAAAAACCTATATTGAACTTGAGATGGTACTCTTTTATATAATTCTCTAGAATGTTTATGAATTGTAGTAAATGTTTTTTTTTCTTAGATGGGTGTAATTACTGGGTCATCCGTATATGATTTATGGGGAATTGTCTGATATAAAGATAGGTTGTATATTGCTGTAATTTCTTTTTGATATCTTATAGTTGTGGGCTAATATAAGTCAAGAGTAACTTAGATGAAATCCCTGAGGTATAAAGTGACATAATATGAAACTGAGAGAGATTTGTTCATTTAATATATTATAAACTTGTTTGTTGATTAGTAAATTAGATAGTATATAGAAAAATGTTATAGAGGCATTAAGTTTTTTTAAATGTGAGTAGATGTTCCATGCCTGTTCTCTTTGGATATACCATTGTAACAATAGCTATAAGACAAATAATATTTTCTAACCATAATTTATATTTACGGATAACTTAAGAATTTTTTATAAATATAATATCATGTAGTAATATATATAAGTTGAATTAAATCAATCATGTTTGAGTATTGGTATAATCAGCGAAGACACATAAAATTGATTTTCTGGCTCGTTCTCAAAAATTGTACCATATTTTCAAATTTATATACTTCTATTTTCCTTTCTGGAAGTATTATTTTAAAAACTTTAATTATATATTATTTAACAGAACCTCTTTCATTAAAAACACTTCATATTGATTGTTTTAATATTGTGTAACTTATCTTTATATATAATTACAGTTATGCACATTTATAAAGATTTTTATACGCATTTTTTTTTCCAGTTCTATTAATTTAGCTTGATCCTCTGATCATAGTTATATGTCTCATTATGAATTCTATATTGTATTTTGATATTCAAATTAATTTATGCATACTTATTCTCTTTTATAGTGACAAGTATACAGAGAGAGAGAGAGAGCGAGAGAATGACCATGATTATTAATGAAAATTAAAAATTTTTTAAACCATCTTGTTTGCATGTTTAAAAATTTTAAATCATATCAGTAATATAAACAATGATGTTTACCAATCAACTTGCAGATTTATATAAAAAAACAAAAAAATACTTAACTTCACTATCAAGAGAAACTAACAATTTTACTCTTTCCAAAATCTTAAAAATTATAATGTTCATCTAATTTATATCCTCATCCAACAAATACCTTACTTAACTAATATTTCAAAAATAACTCTCACTTTGCTACCTTTCAGTGTAAGCTAATCATAATTACCAAATGCATATATAATTCCTAACTTTAATATTTGTACTTCCGTTCTCATGATTCTGGCTTTTGTCCAAATGAGATCTATGATTAAATGTTAGGAATAATTTGATTGTTCAATGCAACCTTAAATTTCAGGTTTAACTGATGAAGGTAAAAACTATAAAGTGATCTGAAGTTGAAGCTTCAAATGCTAAAAATAGGGATTATATATGTATGTGGTAATCACAGATTGCTTTAATTTACATTAGATGGCAGCAAAGTGGAGAACTGCTTTCATTTTAATTTACTTTAAGTTTTTATGCTCATTTACAAATTACAACTATTTTGATATATTATTAATAATAAAATTGTTAAACCAAGATTTTTTTCATCTCATTAGCCTCTCAAATTTTAAATAGGTAAGAAAAAAAAGTTAACACTGCATACTTACAATGAAATATCAATGATTACAATACAGCAAGCAATAGAAGATTTAACTCCCCCTTTTAATCTATTCCAAACTACTACTCTGCTGCTATACATGAATAAATTAAGTTTTTTCTGGAAGACAATCTAATTTTTGATAAGCAAAAGATTGTTATGACCATGTAGTACGTTTGATCCGCATCAGAAATACATTGTCACTTTCATCATCTTCTTGACAATTAATTACACTATTCCAAATTTAAAGTTATATCATAAAATAATGAAGTTTTATATTACTATGCAATTCAAAAGATTATGATTAAAATTTAGTTATATGAAGTGTAATAAAGTAAAGAAAGTAATCATTCTTTCCTCACAAGCGTCATTAGATAAAGATGTTCAATCACACCAGACACAAGATAGAGACTTTTAATGAAATAAGAGTGGCCATCTTAATTCTTCAATTGCAAATGTAATGATGGCCACTCTTACTTGTGAGGAAAGGATGATTACTTTCTAGAGTTTATTACAATCTAAAACATAGCACTTGTAAAATTTTGTTAAAAATTATGAAGTGTATAATATTGTATCTTTAAATTCAGCAATCTCTATTCTAACAACTTTTAATCTAATCAAAATCATAAAGAGTTTTTAAATTTTTTTATACTTGCTACACTATTGTTTTGGTATGAGTTATAGCCTAGCCAGACTGTATGAGACAGACCATTTATAGTTAATTATATTTACTATGTCCTTTCACTTTTGTAGTAGGTGGGATCCCTAAATAGAGCTGCCTAAACACAAATCTTCAGGAGCTGAATAATCTGTCTTATTCAAATCCAGTTTCAAACTGACTCATTAGCAGTTACACTTCCTTAAACAAAGATCATAACTGAAAATTGCAGCCTACTAAGCCTGTTTCTGTCATTGCATTCTTAATTCTCAAGGCCTTGAGCTAAAAGGAAAAAAGAATTGGAGTTACTAATTTTGTGCAGGTATTTAAAGGATGAAAATTGGTGCTGTATTAACATATGATCCCATAGTAACATTTACTATAATTAGATATTTGATAGATGAGAGGCTCATGATGATCAGGCCCTATAATAATTTTAAGTGATTGAAGAAGGCATAGTGGGAGACAAAAATGGCTGTTTGTATAGGCAAACTTATCTAGCCTTTGATGAACCAACATCCTATCCTACAAAACAGCAGGAGCGTTTAGTTGGGCAGTATTTATTTGTTATTCACAATTGGCCATCATATCTAAAAGTTGTTCTCCTATCAACCACCTGAAGAATGTGACAGTAATCTAAGCATAACATTTATTTTTGTTATAAGGACTGTTTTGATCCATTAAATTGTTTGTTCATTTTCTGCATACGTTGATGTTAAAAATTTCTTGATCATTTTAATTGCATTGAAATCTTCATATTATTTTTAAGCGCAATAGACTTTTATTTATTTCCTGTTCCATTCTTTGGGATTAGATTTGTATGCATAGTGGAGCTTGCCTCTGAATATATTTATTATGAAGTTTTATTCATTGCTTTTTTTTTTAATAAGGAAAAGTTTAAAGAAAAGTAGTTTTTTTTTCTAAATCTAGAATTTTTTTAGAATTTGTTTTCATTTTATTTTAAATCCAAGCTAGGTATGTCTAGGATTTTATAAAATGTTAACTATCTAAATAAATATTAAGAAGAGATTGAAAATGAAATGATACACATGCGAGAGAACAGATAGATCACTGAAATTTTAAACTGAATCCCGAGAGACCACATATGAAACAAATGGTCAAAAGGAACTTTGCATGATGTGATGTGGAGGAGAGAGACTAGAAATCTGAGAAACTGGGTTAAATTTTGGGAGACCTTTATTCTCCAATGAATTTATAATGGTGGAAGATGATGATAAATAAGAATTCTTAAAAGAGCTTGTTTTTAACACAAAACTTTTAAAAATTTCAATATAAAATAGCTTTTTTTTTTGCTGCTGCTACTGAAATGATGCTGTCATCATCAGTCATTAATAAAATAGTTTCAAAAGTGGATGAGAATATTGTGAATGAAAGTAACATAGCAGTGAAAGAAGAGATCCTTAATGTATGATAAATAGTAATCAAAAATTGCTATTGTCAAAATGTATGTGGATTCAAAACCAAATCAGTGGAGTTTAAAACTGAATTTTTATTTCATGATTATTATATTATTATTTTAACAGGGATCTAGTTGCAAGAAGCAATTGATGATGTAAATATATTTGATTATAGATGTAATATATATAAATGTGATTAGAAAGTAGGCAAATGGGATGAAGAAATGGGGTACCTTGATTGGTATCAAAAATATATATAAAGCATTTGAAAACATTAATTTATGAAAATAATGTAGAATCATGTTGGGTTGAAGTAAGCTTAAAAGGTACAAAGAAAATATTAGTAGATATTGTGTATTTACAATCTATTTAGTTAAATGACTAATTAGATGAATATTTAACTATTGTTGGTGATTTTAATGATGCTGATTTTTATTTGTATAACATCAAGAATCTTTATTGATTAAAAAAAAAACTTGGTTGATTAAATTAAATTAACATAGTATAACTATGTTAACAATTTTAAGGGAAAATTATTAAATCCTGTTTTTAATATTAAGCATAATTTGGAATATAAAGTGCTAATTCGGACTCTATTATCTCTTTTTTCATGTCATCTGTTATTAGATATTATAATAGATGTGTTTATAAATGGTTGTTATTGTTGTTTATATAAAACCATTAGAAACTTTGGAATGTAATTTATACAAAAGTTGAACCAAATATAGCTGGGAATAAATGTATTGATATTTTACAAAATTGTTCGGTTCAGTGTATTACATTTAACTGTTTTCAGAAATATCCTAAATCGTTCTCTAAAGAATTATATAGAGGTTTGCACAAATTCAGCATGTGTATCATAGATTGTATAAAATAACTATTGATAATGAATTATATACAAAATTTAGTATACATTGTATGCTTATATTAAATCTTTTTTTGAAAAGTGTTTATGATGATAATTTAAATGATGTTGAAAAAGTTTTTAAACAAAATCTTCAAATGTTTAGGAATTATATTAAAAATATGAGAATTAATTAAATAAAGATTGCAGATAAATTTTTTATCAACCTTCTTTGAATTATTTGACTCATCATTTTCAAACACCTATTCTAATACTTAGGCTAATCTGTATCTGATATTAATTTTGATAACAAAAGTTATTAGAGTATAGATGTTAATTAGTGATAGATGGAATCCACAAACTTAAATCAAAATCTTTTTTGGGCTGTGACAATATTCCTAATTTTATTATTAAGGGTTGTGCTGATGATTTGGAAGCTTCTTTGCAGAATGTCATCAACTTATTAATTAATAAATATAATATTCTTGACAGTTTTTAAAATATCTAAGATTGTATTTATTTGCGAAAAGGAGGATAATTTCTTAGTAACTATAGGACCATTTCTAATCTATCATCCTTTAACTGCCCACTTTTCAGCTTGGCTTTTTACTAAATGAATCTAATGATACCAATTTAACGGTATTATCTGATTATATTGCATATGCTTTATCTAAGCAATGACAATTTGATGGCATCTATTTTAATGTCTGTCATTTGATAGAGTGCCTGACAATACATTAGTTTATGAGCTTAAAATGTTGGGATTTACTTTTCATTTAATTATATGGTCTGAAAATTATTTGATAAATATTTCTTTTGCAAGTATGAATACAACTTTTTTTCAACAATATGATAAATGTACCATAAGGTGGAATATTGGCTCCATTTCCCTTTAATTTTTTATGTATGATATTAGTCAAAACATAATATAAAAATAACATGATATTTATTCATGCTGATAATAAATATTAATTCTTATTAATATTAATTCTTATTAAGCGCAATGTCAGCACGTAATACTTATATAAAGCTAAAACTTTAGTACATGCGCCTTGGGTGCTTAATTTTAGCAAGAGAGACCTCTACAAATCATAACACGAGATTCGACTTTATAAAGATAAGAGGGACCCTCTTATCTCTAACCTATTTTTCTTAATTATATAGGCAAATCTAAAGCATTTTGATTTGGGAGCATGAAGCTAATAAATTCTTCACTGATTAAGTCCACTATTTCTATTAAACATTAACATTCGCGAAATCTTTCGATTTACATAGAGTCAATATTCAGATATTAAATTTAGAAAAATCATGCTGATAATGTAAATTTTTTAAAAGAATTGATATTGTGAAGATCCTATTGAACTTCAGAGTGATATTAAACATTTTGATGATTGATGTAAATTTAATAATAGTAAGAAAAATATAAGTAAAACAAGTATTACTTTTTCATAGTAATAAAACAGTTAAATCTTAGTATCATTATAAGATTGATACAAATTCAATTATATATAAAGAAGTTATGTTTTATAAACATTTTTAAAGAATATATAAAACATATTATAAATAGAGTTCATAAACAAATAGGATGTATCTTGAGATATGAAAGAGATCTTTCCTCTTATATTAAATACAAGTGATTCTGCAATCTCATTATCTTGTTAATATGCAGTACAATTATATAGAATCTAGATTTAATTTATATTGAATATAGAGTTCATAACATGGAGAAATATTTATCAGATTAATAAATTGTGGAAATTTAAATGTTGAAACAGCATTAATTGTCAAAAGAATAATTAAAGACATGATAATGTTAAAAAAATTATTGATAGAAAAGTTGATATTAGTAAATGTATTAAAAGTATCCAGTCACTTGTTAATTAATCACATTTAATATTAAAAAAGTAGTAATTTACTCTTAAATAAATCTTCTATTATGAGTCAAGTTTAAGAATGCTTTATCTTCAGGAATGTAATATATATACAAAAAGTATTAAGAGCAAAGCTTTATTAACAATAAAAATACTGTAGTGTTTAGCATGCTTTCAACAGATAATTGTCATATACATAGTAATGCTTGTAGCAGAGTTGGGGGAATACGACCCTTGTTGAAAGCTAAATAATTAGCATAATGTTTCCATAGTGCATTAATTAATTAGAGCAAGCCAATTTTTGGAAAAGAGAATGCAGAATTTCTTTCCTTTTGATGGCATAATTGGTCTTAGAAATGTGTCAAGTCTCCTTGATCTTTCGCTTGGCTTCATTGCTTTCCAAGCAAACATTGTTGAAACGTGAACTTCAATTGATGGCTGGAATTAGTGAAATGCTAAAAAAAAAAAAAACAGATTTAGTGTCCAAATGTGTTTTTGCCCTGTTATACATGTATTTATGTTGAGCCAATTGGATAGACAGATTAGCCTAAGATTCACCACATTAAACAGATGAACAGGTAGAATCTTGGCATTTGATTTTATATACAATTAGAGAATGAAGGTCTAATGATAGTCTATCATTTGAATTATTGATTAACCTGTACAAAGGGGGGGAATGCAGAGCCTATTTATATGGGTAGGAGTGATAATTTTATGAATATAGATTGCAAAAAATATATAACCAAAAGTTTATTATAGTGATATTTTTGTAATTGTTTTATTACTATTATCAAAGAAAAAAAATTGAACAAATATTGGAAATAGTGTACTTTTTTTTTTTTTTTTAAGTGTCATAGCATCGGCCGGGACGCGAACCCGCAACCCGAGCAACTGCCTGCAAGTGCAAGGCAGTCACGCTATATTTCTAAGAAAAAAGTATACAAATGCACAGAATAAACATCAAATAATATTAATAAATATTATTATTAATTTTTTTGAAAAGTGACTGGTGAAAAATCGTCATTATTATCATATTGTTATTGCAATATTATTACATAATACATTATTGCATATTTTCTTTATCCACAGAGTTGTGAACTGATCTATTTATACAAGTCAGTTTTCTGTATATTTTATATATAAATTTTACAACGAATTAATGGGAAGGTTTGTTTGTTTGTATATATATATATGTTTTCCTTTAGGTTGATTTTCACTTGAAAAGGTCTATTTGTAGTAGATGAAACCATGGTTGTGTAAGGATTTTGGTAAAATTTTGAATTTAATCTAGTATTGTATTGTTTTATGGTTCTGCATATATAAGTATGTATATCTGTGTTTAATTGATTATATAAATACCCTTAACTAAGTCAAAGAAAAAAAAAGAAAACGGAAATCTTATATTTTTACTTAGAAATTGATCTTTGGGAACGGAACTGAAATGGTGTTGAAGAATGAAATGCTGAAGTATTGGATTTTTTTTTCCTTTTTTTTTTCAACATTTTTTCAACTTGTTTAGTCAGGTTTAACTTTCTTCAGTTAAATGTAGTTAATTTAAGCGTATTTTAGAATGCATATATATAATAGATGTATATCAATAATTAGTTGTTTTTTTTTGAAATTATATCAATAATTAGTTGTAAAGAGAAAAACTGATTTTGCGTAGTGTACTATGTAAGCTATTTAACACAGGAATTGTCTTATTAATTAGATTATAAGACCATTTATTTATTCGAAGAGAAAAACAAGAGAATCTTTAGTATATTCCACTAGCATGTATGGAAAACGGTATTGAATACAATATTATCCAAATAGAATAAATAGAATGATTAAAAAGAAAGTCTTCACTAGTAAAAATTGTAATTATAAATATACAACTTTTTTCGCATTAAATCGTGAAGCTATAATTATACTATAATTTTTATTTTATTTTAAGTAACACTTATAATTATACTATAATGTATAATAGGTCTGCTTAGCGCTTTCGAGATTTAAAGTTGGAATCTCATACTCATAGCTTTGTGAAGGAAGACTGTTGTGATTTATTGCACACGTATGCAAATGAGTTTGAATTTTTAATTAGTTAGACCGTTGTTTGAAGAGAGAGCAAAGCATGCCTCTCTTCTATTAATGAAACAGAGATCATTTGCTATGTAAAAAGCTTCATTAGTATTCTGGGACCACCAAGCAGCTACAGGCCATGTATTTGTACCCAGTTCTGCCCAAATAATTTGTACAGAGAAGAGTGATGCCAAAAGAAAAGTTGAAGAAGCTTTTTACATAGCAAATGATCTCAGTGCCATTAATAGAAGAGAGGCATGCTTTGCTCTCTCCAAACAATGGACTAACTAATTAAAAATTCAAACTCATTTGTATATGTGTACAATAAATCACAACAGTCTTCATTCACAAAGCTATGAGTATGAGTTTCCAACATTAAATCTCGAAAGCGCTAAGCAGACCTATTACACATTATAGTATAATTATAGCTTCACTATTTAATGCGAAAAAAGTTGCATATTTATAATTTCATGATTTAAATATTGTATCTACTAAGTTCACTACCATTATTAAAATCATATATTTTGATGTTTTTCCTAGCATTTTTTTTTTCTTCAAAAACTTTTATTCTTTACTGTATATTTTAAATAAAATACTGTATTTTTTTTAGAATCATGAGTGATAATTAAAGAAAAACCATCATAAAGTACTTTTGCTAAAGGAAAAAATGAAAATTTTTGATTTAGTAAAAAAAGAAGTCTTCTTGAGAAGTGAGCTTAAAGAAATAATAAAAAGGGAATTTGTGTTATTGTTGCTTGTGTGCTTGAAACAGTTAAAGTTATAAGCAAAGTAAGTAACAATTTTTTGATCAAAACTGATAAAGTCTTAAACTATTGTTGAACAATGTAAGTCATAAAAATGTTCCAATTAATACTCTTGTATTGCATCAGAAAGCATTAAATCTTTACCAAGAATCTGGAACATCCAATGCCAAACAATTCTCTATAAGTAAAGGATGCCTGTATATAGTCTACAGAATACAATTATGGAAAATGATCTGATGATGGAACACAGCATTATTTTACATGAGAAAATCACTGAAATATTACAACAGTTGCAAGATGAGTTTAGTGACTTAATAAGGAAAAGAAAATAACTTTCCATCAAAATGTCAAAACACAATTATTATACGGTTCTGTGCGCCCCAAAAATTTCAACATCTTCCTAATTTGATATTCTGATACATCAACAGATTCAGAAGATTAATAATCCAAACACTTCCATTGATTATTTTACATATATATATATAAATTAAGTTTTATTGCAATGTTATTCTTTAATGAATTTATTGAACACACAGCTCTGTAAATATATATATAAATGTGTTTCCTCAATTTCTTATTAATAACTACCTTAATATAAAACATCTATTTTATATATGTGTACATGTTGAGATATACTATGTTGTACATGTATGGTACAGTGAATATGCATTATAATCTAATCATTGTTTATCAACAGAAAGTTAGCTATTTTATGCTATTTTCATTGTATGGGGCTGGAACTTGGAACAAAATATAGTGTAGTTTATGGCCTCACTATATATCTATTTGTTTGAAAAGGAAAGTTTTAATATATTTATTTCTCAGTCTTTTTATTTATGAATTTGAGACTTAGACACTTAATAGTAGAGCAATACAAAATCAGATCACTCAACAAAATATTAAAAAATTGTATATTAGGAATAACAAAAAGAAATTGAGAATGAAATACATGAATGAGAGAATTAACAGCTTTAATTGATGTCATTAAAGAATTAAGAGACTGAATTGGAACTGGGCTAGACATATTGCTAGAAAAGATGATAATTTAGATTGGGTTTTAAATGGATTTCAAAAAATTATAAAAGACTCAAAAAGATAACATATATAAACAATGAGGATTGCCAATTCCTCAACAAGCTTTATGATAAATGCTTAGCCAGAGCCAGCACTTAAAATATCTCTGTCAGGAACCCCCCCCCCCCGACCATGGTTTCGTGCTTTGGCATTCCTCAGAGAGGTGTCAGGGTAGGTTCAGACCCTAGATCTACAAATACCAACCCAAAGCCAAACGCTTATCTAAAAGTTATCTATTGAGTGGAAAATCTGAAATTTTCAGACAACTACATGTCTTCAAACCCAGCTATCCAACTCAAATAGCTATATGGGGCTGATAGATCTTCAGCCATACCATATATTAGTAGTCTTAGTAATATAACATCACATAAGACTTAAGGCAGAGACTATAAATAGTCAAAATAAGAGTCATAGATCACATGATTTTATTCTCTTAAGCTTGTAAGTTATAAACAATGAGGATTGCCAATTCCTCAACAAGCTTTATGATAAATGCTTAGCCAGAGCCAGCACTTAAAATATCTCTGTCAGGTCCCCCCCCCCAACACCTGACCATGGTTTCGTGCTTTGGCATTCCTCAGAGAGGTGCCAGGGTAGGTTCAGACACTAGATCTAAAAATACCAATCCAAAGCCAAGCACTTATCTAAAAGTTATCTATTGAGTGGAAAATCTGAAAATTTCAGACATCTACATGTCTTCAAACCCAACTATCCATATATTAAAATCTTCTACTACTTCATCACTATGAGAACTTGTTGGGGCATAAACCTGAATTATCTGCATTTGGTATCTGCTATTAAATTGTATAACTAGTCTTGCCATTCTGTCCGATACACCATCAATCTTCACAAGGTTGTTCTTCCACTTTTTATTTATAATGAATCCTACTCCATTTGTATTTCTAATATTTGTGCCTTTATAATAGAGTACATGTCCACTTTTTAAATCAATTGTCTCTTCACCTTTTCTTCTAACTTCACAAAGTCCAATAATATCCCATTTAATATAAGACAGTTCTTCTAATTCTTGCAATTTTCCTTCACTTGAAAGTGATTTGCAGTTGTAAGTACCTAAATAACAAGTCATCATCAAATGTTAGCCTGAGTCTACAATCAGGGGATTTTTAGCACCCTCGGCCTTCGGCTACCATTTGCTGCCTTGGTTGGTGACTTCACAGCCTCCTGGGAATAAGGGCGGTGAATTATTTTTGCCTGTCATAATTGTATATATCTATTGGGAAAAATATTTATCCTTTACACAAACATTCCTTCTGCCTTATCAGACAACTGAGAAGAAAGACCATGGTGTTCCTTGATCTTAAACTCAGAGGTAAAAAGCCAATAAACTCGCCATGCTGGCTAATGCGTGTTGGTGAGCAGCCCGTCTATACTTGTATACTATATAAATAATCACATTATAATAACAGCTGCTATGACAAGAATGTATGGAGTGGACATCAGGACTTTCCCTGCTCGGATCCTTTAAGGCCTCCAAGAGGAATCAAAGGATCTCCTTTCCGTTAATAGCAAACTCCTTTCTGCAGCCTATTTTATATATGATTTTCTTTTATAATATTTGTAAGTGAAGAATTATCTTTACAATCTATCGAACATCTAATTGTTCACATGTTTTGCTTTATCTCTATACATACTTTCAAAATCATGGTGATATCATCCTTTGTGTTACTATATTTATTGTCATTATCTTTCAACTCTTCAATTTCTTTACCCATCCTCCTCCAATTCATAGATTTTTAAAAGGGCTAAATGTAGTCCGTAAAATATTTTCTAAAGAAATTGTTGTGATTTCTTGGTAGATGCCAAATTGAAAACTTTTCTTGGAAAATTTTTTGAAAATGACTTTCTTAGAAGAAATTAGTTTTTTTGTATTTAGCTATATATATATTTTGCAGAAGGGTCCAAGCCTACATCTCTTTTTAATCAGCTTATAACTAATATCATTATTATATAATTACAGTCCAATACCAGATCTTTGTACCTTGACAATCAGATTTTCTTGAATTCAGAATCTTCATGGAGAAATAAGATTTTAGTCCATTTGCTTTATACTGAATGAATAAAAAAATATCATGGTCACTTTTCTGATCTTACCATATTGAAAACCAAAAGCGAAACATATTTTGTTAATGTGACCATACTTTTTGCCATCAATGTCAACATATATAATTTAACGCTATCATGAATTGCTATTTCTTTAAAAAGTGGTTTAAATTAATAACGAAAGAAATATTTTTATCACTTGTTATTACTAATTGATTTATATTTTTTAATGCTGATCTTTTCTTTTTTTAAAAAATATTTTTATGAGATTTTGTTTTCCATCATATATTATAATCATTGTCTTCATTTTCTGTAATTTGATAAGAAAAATATTTTAATTTGATCGTTTAATCCTTTTTGTGAAATACAGAAATTGCAATGAAATAATTTTTTAATAGTATATTTTTAGTGGGTTGGAAATCAAACTAAATAGGTTCAAATTAATTTTAAATGAAAGTGAATGATCCATTTAATGTCAGAGCGTTTACTTTATTCTGATCTGAATTGAGCGTCTCTATGCAGTTAAGATATAGATCTGGTTTTATCATTCATTTGTCATGAAATGCAGCAGTACAATATCAATATTTAGATAGTTACTTTCTTCTAAACTTATCAAAATGGTTGAAAGCATTATTTAATCAAATACCAATCAGTATAGAAATACCAGCTGTCATAAAATCTTTTTAAAATCTTTATATAAAAATTAGAATGTAATTTTTGCTTTGTCTTACAATAAAGAAAATAAATAAGTAAATAAGTTTGCTGTAACTAGACACTGTAATTGATCAGTATATTTTTAGCAAAAAGCAATTTATTTTTTTAATGGAGATGAACATTTCTATAATATAGCTAATAAAATTATAGCCACAAATTGTATATAATTATTAATTCAATACTTTTTTTTTTACTTAATTAAAAAACTGGGATAAATACTTTTTTTTTACTTAATTAAAAAACTGGGATAGTTACCGTTTAGAAATAGTTGATTGGGAAGTCAGGTCACTATTTAATTCAAATACATGAAAATGTTTTATATAATGGTCTATTGTTTCAATTTTTTCTTTCTTTCATAAATGTTAAATTTTTTAAAGCAAACTATAACAATTAAAAATATTAACAGGAGCCATAGAGGTCAAGAATATGGGGGAGGGGGTAAAACTTTTGCTAACATTTTTTATCTACAAATTTTTTTTTTTTTATCAATTCTGAATTGTTAATTTTTTATAATTTTAATTTATATTTAGAACATTTTTCTTCTCATAAATATTAAATTTATTAAAGCTGAGTGAAAAAACTTAGTTATTTATAAGTCTATAATAATTAAAATGCTGAAATCAGAAAACATTTTGGTATTGTGCTTCTTACAAAGATAATGTATATACACGTTTGTAGTTAATTGAATTATGGTTCTTTTCAACTAATTCATAGCATATACACAATATATATAATAATCCCAGTGCATAACGCTATACTGAAATAAATATACAAATATTAAACATTAAATCACCCTACATGGTTAAGAAATCAATACCGCCCTCTGTGAACTAATATATAAATACATTAAATAATATATATGTATTATTATGCTTTTAATATTTATTAATAAAATAAGAAAAAAATAACAATCATACATGTACATAAAATTACTAATTTGTAGTTTAGAAACAAAAAAAAAAAAAGAAAGCCAACCTATTTATAAAACATTTTAGTTTATATAGTTAGTCTATTTTAACACCACCTAACATTAATATTAAATAATATTTCTGTAATGTAATTTTCACTCCACAACTCTCACATCTTGTAGAGGGATTTTATCACAAACATATGACCAAAGATTTAGTGTAGTGAAAATTACACTACAGAAATACTATTCATTATTGGATAATCTCTAGTGTAAATGAATGACTAATAAAAATTATAAACATTAGTATTACTTTCTATTGATTAAAACGGAAGCAAAAAAAATAATTATTTCATTTGGTAAAGGAACCTCATTTAACCCTTAAACCGCTAATTATATTATTGGTTGTATGAGGTAAAAATCAAATCTTTTAATTGACCAACTCACAAACTGAAGACAAAGCCTATTGTTAAAACATATTCGCCTATAATATTAAATTCAACTCAGATACGTTTATAAAAAGTATATTACTAATTTTTCAGGTTATGAAGAGAACGAAAGTTCTTTCAAAAATAAATTGCTATTTATTTATTCTAAAATATTCAATTTCGGCAACATAAAAGCTATAATATAAACAAAAAGGTTGACTTTTATGTTATAGAAAAGTAAATATTTCTTTTTACTAAATCTTAAATATTTTTACTAAAATCTTCAATATTTTTCGAAAATAATTTTGTTTTTTTAGTATTCTCTCTGAAAATAATTTGTAATTTCTCAAAATATTCTTTTATAATAATTTAAATCATATTCGAAATGAAAATCTCAGCGTTTTTCTTTATTTTCTTTGATCAGGTGGTTTCTTTGTTCTTTCCAGCCAATCAGAATGTCTTTTTCGGCTGAGAGCATGCTAAGAACCAATCACAAGTAATGTTCTTTCTTTGTTTAGGTTTAAATGCGTTTTTATTTATTTTTTTACTTGTAAAATAATTCGGAAGAGGGCACCATCTTACAGAACTTTTAAAAACCTATTCAATACCTCTCTAACGAATATTTTAGCATAAGAACTGGCAGAGTTAAAGTGACGTCAGATGTCGACGAGGAACTTCATAAGAGGCAGGAAAAGGGTTAATGTGGTCACAAGAAAAACAGTTTTTAAATATAAAATTTTCAACTTTTTTTTTTTAAAGTTATATACACCTGGGTCTCGTTTTACGCGATAGATAGGTTCCTCAGAAAACACGCGCAAATGAAATTGCGCAAAAATAGACGTAACTTACATTGAAAAAGGGGGGATGCGGTCTGTGATTTTTCAAAATTCGCATAAAAGCAAAGCACCAATGTAAAATTACTTTAAAATTCGCGCAAAAAAAAAAAATAAGGAAATAAAATATGACTAATAAAAAATTTCAAATTTGAAAAAAATTGATACAAGACAAACTTTTTTTAACTATAATATTTAATTTTATTCAAAATAATACATTTTTATGCATAATTTACAGTACAGTAATTTACATTTTTATACATGTTTAATTATTATAGCTATTTGCCGAAAAACACGTTCGTTTGCAAACAACTAGCACCAACTTCACACTCATGTTGTGTCAATGGTTTTCTGGTGACAACGTAATTAGTAATTAATCTTTGAGACAATGATTTTATTAATTGTTTATGAAACTAACAACTAAAAATTAAATTCTTATTTTTGTCTTTAATTTTCAATTCCGTTTAAAAATCAAATTTCACATCATATTATTTCAAGTCACCGTAAGTAATTTTTAAATTGTTAATTACAATTAAAAATCAGATTTTAATTTTTAATTGTCAAATTTAATTGTGCCCACTGCTATTACTGATCTTTTAAAAATAAAACTTGTGGACACTAAATGATTAATAATTGATTACGTTCTTTTTTAAAAAGCAAAAACAGAATGTGATTTAAAATGCAAAATTAACACGCACAATGTTTGAACAAATTTACATTATAATCTTGTAAAATTTAATGTGTGTATACATAAAATGTGGAAATCATGATTTTAATTTCATTATTGCATAAAATCTTACTATTATAAAGCACTGAAAATATTGAAATTACTAAGTTGAAAGTCGAATTCCAATAATGTGCTATTACTTTCAATATAACGTAAGTGCACAAAATTTATTATTTAAAGTAATAGCGCAATATCGGAGTTCGACTTCTGCTGAAACACGAATCGCGTAACTTCAAAATTGTGTTAAATAAGTCCGCATAAAAAGAGACCCAGGTGTATATATTACTTGTCTACAAAATTCAGTGAACTCCAAAATGGGTAGTAATCGTCATCATAACCTTTTATTTGTGCAATAAGGGCATATATTTGTATAACTTTTATGCTTAACTACATGTGTAATCTGGAGATGTATGAAACTCCTGTTGAATAAAAGTATATAAAATGTTAAACTTTTTTTTAAAAAATTTTCTTTAAAAAACTTCGCTATTTGAAAACCTACAACAATTAAAATACTTTACAGATACTTTTAATATTATTACTATTTTTTTTTAAATTTTGTTACTGTTATATTTTAAATTATTAAAGTAGTTTAATATTTGTTTATTTTCCTTTGTTTATTATGTGCAGCACATTAACTTAATATTGAGGTGCAAATCGAGGGACAAATATTAGTAGTTCTGAATAGCAGGAATAATTAAAAGTGTTTTTATTTATTTTAGATATTTTAAATTTAGAATAAATATAATACATATTTTTTACGATAAATGAGAAATAATATTGTGTATTTAAGAAATAGAATAGTTTTTTTTTTTTTTAAATCGTTAAAAGATATATATGACTAAATGTGAATTGATTATTATAAATATTTATTTTTATTCAAGATTCAATACTACCCAAAATATTTACAGCTACAAAGACTGTTAAAGTGAAAATATTTTTTTTTTTGCAACTTTTGATTAATGTTTTTATTTATGTATTTGCATTTCACTTTAATAAATATTATTACTTATAATTTGCCATACCTATGACCTGATTGAAATCCAGGGTGAAAATTATGAAAATTTATTTAATAGCTCAGGAATTTTTTTTTTTTGTTTCTTCAGGTAGCTGATCTATAATTTATGTAGATAATCATTTAGTATTAATCGAAATATGAGTTAGCTATTTTTAGCAAGGTGGAAAAACATGCTCAAACTCTCTTAATTAAATGTGACAATTCTAGTAAATAATGTTTTATTTTCACTATACTTCCATGGGAGCAGTTTTTGCCATATACTGGATTATTTGAAGATTGTTTTATCTAGTCATATAAATAATGTTTTCAGCGCTAGGGTTAATATATACATACAATTGCTTTTTTAAATATTCAAATTCATTATTTTTATCAAATTATCCACAATTCTTCACTGTATACATATACATATATCATTAAAATCAGTCAATACTTAGACAATATCAATAACAACCAACAATCTCAATCTGTTGTCAAGGCAATATCAATAACAATCAACAATCTCAATCTGTTGTCAAGGCAACCTTCTTTTAACAGTAAAGGTACATATATATATATAAAACCTCATAATTTGTTGTAGGGCATCCAACTATTATGATCACAATCTGGTTTCAAATTCAGAATAGGTAAAACTTGAAATTCGTTCATGTTTAATCAGTCTTATTATTTTGTTTCCCAGGTAGCTATCTAGTTTATAGTTCACCCTACTTTAGTTGTTGGTTAATATCAGCCAATAAGAAAATGACAAATAGATTGGCATTGGTGTATATATCTTCTTGTACAAATAAAAGACTCTACTCACCATTGTAAGTAACTTTAGAAATAAAAAAACTGTTGGCAATATATATATATATTTAAATGATGAAACAAAAAAAAAAAATTGAATTTCTTTTATTTCAAAAACTTTTTTTTTTGTGTGAGTATGATCAAATCAATTGTTTTAAATGGCGCTTATTCATCTAGTGATATACAGTAATTGCTTTTATGCTGGTCTCATTTAACAATAAATATTAATAGCGTTTTCTTTTTTTAAGATAGACTAAATATGTGAATGTTTTTAAAAAAACGTTTCCACTTTTATATTCAATAGAAAAAGTAAATGAAATGTTTCCTATAATATAAGTTGGCTTTTTTTTTGTTTACTTATTTGTGAATTGCGACATTTATATGGATGCTTTAATAATTTTATATAGAAATTATTTGTACTTATATTATTATATAAATTTTTCTTATTTACAATGAGGAAGTCATATCAAGAAAAAAATATTCATATATATATTGTATATTACGCTATTAATTTTAGATAAAAATCTTTTAATTAAGTCAATTGTATATGTGAATGCATATCTGCGCCTACTATTGGTAGAGCGACAATCCTCGGCATTTATTTCCAGTATTTCAGTTTTTTATTAATTAAATAAAGTGTTGAATTAATGAGTGATACAAAAGCTTTTCCACTTCAGTATTTTAGTTATACTGTATTAGGATTTAGCTTTAAAAAAATTATTTTATGTTTGTTGAGGGAAAAAATGTTTTAAATATAATTTAGAAAAATTTCATCATCTGGTGAAATTGGAGGAAATTTTTCATTTAGTAGGGAAACTTAACTAAAAAAAAAAAGATTCTTCAACTCAGGAGTTCCTGCTAGTATTTTTAATTGTTGTAATTTGTTTTATTCAGCTTTAAAAAAAATTTATTAGTCAAGCGTTGTTAGCCGAGAGGTTATCGCACCCGCCTTGCAAGCAAGTAGTTGGTTGCAGACGGGTGTGGGTTCGCGTCCCGGCCGATGCTATGACATATGAAAAAAAAAATTATTAAGAAAAAAAAAATGAATCGATTGTTTTTACCATTTATACAACAGTTTTGTTATGAACTTAAATTGAGTACTGACCTGACATCCACAATAAATTAAATAATGTTACAGTAAGTATTACTTTTTTTTTTTGTTAATTAAGTAAAGTTTTGAATTAATGCATAATGTAAACATGGTTTTTCTCTTCAAATTTTTATAATGATTTACATCTTACAAATTGGGAAGCATAAGAATTGTTAAAAGTCAGAGTGTCTGATTTCTTGAATTTCTTCAGTTTAAATATTTATTTATTTCAAGCACATATGACAAGAGTTAATACTTCATCCAAAGTTGATATTTCACTGCACATGCGCATGAAATTGAGGTTGATGAAATTATTAATAGTATAGATGCAGTATTTAAAATTAAAAAATAAAGATGTGTTTTTGAAGCTGTAGAGGGAAAATACATTTTAACAGAGCCGTCTAAATGTTACTGATATTCAATAGCATTGGATTTTAAATATTATAAGAATAGATTCACATTCTGTTAAAATGATGAGTAAAATACAAATCACACATGTTTTCACACTGTGATGCCCTGCAATGAATTGGGAAGATTTTGCAGAAAAATTAAAGGTAATTAATTATGGAGTAATTGGAGCTAAAAGAAAAAGAGAGTGTTTAGAGTTAGAATTGTAGAAATAATAAGTTGATTATGATTTTGATGACACAGAAATCCTGATCAAGCTAAAGCTGCTAAAGCTATGACATTAAACTTGTACTTCAAACATATTTTTCAGATTGACAGGTATGATATCTCCAAGATACACATTTATATTTCTAAACTTTACATATTTAATCAGCAGTAAAAATCATGTGCTATTAAAATTATCAGTATTATGAATATTCATATATATATATATATAAACTCTATGATTGAGTTTACATGCATAGCGTGTTAATAAACATATGTGCATTTTTTTATCATTATGTATTCTAAGGTCTATAAAAATCATGTGTATAAAAAAAATTATAAAGTAATTTAAAATAATAATTGGAAAAATTAAAATTGTATTACAATTCTTTATTTTAAAATAAAATCAACTACACCTGGGTCTCGTTTTACGCGATAGATAGGTTCCTCAGAAAACATGCGCAAACGAAATCGCACAAAAATAGACGTAACTTACCTTGAAAAAGGGGGGATACAAACTGTGATTTTTCAAAAATCACGTAAAAGCAAAACACCAATGTAAAATTACTTTAAAATTCACGCAAAAAAAAAATAAGGAAATAAAATATGACTAAAAAAAAATTTCAAATTTGAAAAAAATTGATACAAGACAAACTTTTTTTAACTATAATATTTAATTTTATTCAAAACAATATATTTTTATGCATAATTTACAGTAATTTACATTTTTTAATACACGTTTTAATTATTATCACTCTTTGCCGATAAACAGGTTTATTTGCAAACTGGTAAAAAATCAGATTCTTTAAAAGAGAAAATACAACTAGCGCCAATGTCACTCTCACGTTGTGTTAATGGTTTTCTGGTGACAACGTAATTAGTAATTAATCTAACAACTAAAAATGAAATTATTATTTTTGTCTTTAATTTTTAATTTTAATTGTGCCCACTGCTATTACTCACCTTTTAAAAATAAACTTGCTGACACTAAATGATTAATAATTGATTACGTTCTTTTTTAAAAAGCAAAAACAGAATGTGATTTAAAATGCAAAATTAACACGCCCAATGTTTGAACAAATTTACATTATAATCTTGTAAAATTTAATGTGTGTATACATAAAATGTGGAAATCATGGATTTTAATTTCATTATTGCATAAAATCTTACTATTATAAAGCACTGAAAATATTGAAATTATTAAGATGAAAGTCGAATTCCAATAATGAATGTGCTATTACTTTCAATGTACGCAAAAATTATTATTTAAAGTAATAGCGCATTATCGGAGTTCGACTTCCGGTGAAACGTGAATCGCGTAACTTCAAAATCGTGTTAAATAAGTCCGTGTAAAAAGAGACCCAGGTGTATTAATAATACCATGTTGCTATGGGAACCAATTGAAAACTTTTAGATCACCTGCTTTAAACAAAAAAAGGGAATCATTACTTCTTCATTGTCACTTACAAAGTGGAAATCAAGACAATTATAATGATTGTTTTTTTAAGTTGATAATGCATTCTTTGGGATAAAAACTTTGAGTGCTTTACTCATATATTTCCAATAGTGTAACTGATTGTGAACTGTGAACAAAGGAATACCTTAAAATTAATTTCGATTCTGCCAGTCTATTAATTACATATTGATGCTGAGAATGGATGACATGATATAAGGAAACTTGTCCTCTAATTAATTATCAAATGGAAATAGTCTTCTATAAACTGATTTGTTAAACTTTTAATAACAGGAACTACATGGGAATAAACTACTATTAAAATAAACCATGAGACATTAAAATGTTAATATTGCTTGCACACATTTAAAATAATGATTTTGATGACCATATATCAATATTCAAGCATTGTTAGTCGAGAGGTCAGCACAACCGCCTTGCAAGCAAGCAATTGGTTGCAGACGGTTGGTGCTGGTTTGCCTCCCGGCTGATGCTATGACATATGAAAAAAAAAGTTAATTAAACATGAGATCATGGAGACATAACTAGGTAATTGAATGAACTTAATATAAACTTTTCTTTTATGAATTATTATGAATCAGCAAAAACCTTTCCTATCACATATGCTCTTCATACAATCTTAGATGTAAGTACAATTTTTTAAAAATATTATTATTCTATTTGTTAATTAAAATTATTGTTATTGTTAGTAATTTTTGTTCCTTGTTTATTTCTCATCCTAATTCTAAGTAGATTATTTTATTTTGTGATTTAATAATATTATTCATGTGGAGGGGATAACTAGCATGAAACATGATCGGATTTGCATAAAGGTTTGTTTTTTTTGTGTGTTTCTAGCCAGGTTATTATCCATGTCTATTATAAAGCAGTCAGTTACAAATATAATTTATATAGTCACTCCATCATGTTCACAATCATCCGTTAGGTATTCATAATTCCCTTAGACTAAATTAGTTTGCAAATATTGTTTTTATTATTATTAATATTTTTTGATCAATTACTATTGTTAATAAGGGTGACTACCATTCTAATATGTATATGTATTGTAAAGGTCAAAACATGTCTATCTTACTAACATATTGCAGAATTTAAACCCGGTTCATAGAACTCAACACTAAGAGGGTTGCCTCCCAGAAATCCCAAGTTCAAATCCAAAGTCCAAACTCCACAACGCCCTCTACGTGATAACACGTTTGATGCTACTAATAGTATAATTTCATGCTGGTGCCGGTGATCAGGGAGAAAATAAAAGAATCTAAATCTAAAATAACCCTAGGTTCATTCAACAATAACTTATAGATGTGCCCAAGATAAGTCTAATGTGCTATGTAATTTACATTGCACCCCAAATAAATAAAGAAAAGAAATAAATTTACAAATAATATTTTAATAATTAGATATAGAAAATAGTTTAGCTATATAAATTGGATAGCTATATACATAAACGACAAGATGTCTGATACCTTGTACTTGGGTTCATTTAGATAACGTGTCTAAAATATAGTGACACAGAATGCATATAGTCACGTAAAGTCTAACAGAGTTTGAATATTCTAAAATATTTATAATTGGAACCTTAAATGGAGATTGAGAGTCGCTCGTGAAGTGATTAACTAGACTATAAGATCGAGTTGTACTGAACAGACTTGAAATTTATTTAACTAATCAAATTCTGTTAAATAATTAATAAGGGAAATGTATGGTGGTGCCAGCGAGTATATGCCTAGGAGGGGTGCAGTTTATGAGTATGCAAGTTTAAAATATGATGAAAGGTCTTGGCATGGATAGGTATTTCACCTTTTATTTGGGACATCTCTAGCCCACTCACAGCTCAAGCCTGGTCCACACCCAGGAGCTTCGTAACTGTGGGGACATGCGTGAAATAATTCCCATGTGCCATTATAGCACAGTACTGGGAACCACGGAGTAAAATAAGGGGAACGGATTTAACCGGTGATGACCTTTGCCAAAGGTAAAATTCCAGCACCCACGCATATTTACTAGCAACACAGTTTAATTTTAAAAGACTTAGTAAAACAAAGGGCAATTTATTAAGGAACAGAAATAACTTGCTCTCCACTTTCATATTTTAATGGCCAGCAGACTCTCAACAAAAAACTTAAGATAAATAAATATTTATTCTAACAAAGTTATACGCAAGAAATACTTTAAAACATATATAAGAGATGGGAGGGGGAAAATGCGGTTTATAAACTAAGATGGCAACCACGCATTATTTAACTTCCCTACGTAACTCGCATTTGCCTAAAGAAATTAATTAGATCTTTCATTATAATACATTTAAATAAGACATTTACAAATATATATATATATATAGAAAATCAACCCAAGCACAAGTTCAGCATGCATTAATAAGAAAACACTTGAATATACAAAAGTTATTAGCTATATAGCATGGAAGTTTCCGAGATCTCGGGTTGATTTTAATTACCTTGTTCTTTCAAATCTGTCCGTGGGCATTTCCAAATTTGTAACAAAGTTCTTAAGTAATTATGAGTTTCCTTGGTTCATTGTTCCGCAGCAGCAGTTAGTAGATTTCAGGAGCAGCATTTCTTTGGGCTGGATCAGTTGGGCTTGATGATACAGTGACATTGGATTTTGAATGACGAACGGCCAAGGCACAGGATCCAGAGGGAAAGATAGCCTACTGTCCCGTTACCCTGACATTCTGAGGTTAAACGATTTTAAAACTAGTTCCAAACTAACCAACAAGCCGGTCAGTCCGATAACGCAAATAAAAGCTAATAGAAAATCAGTTTTAGAAAATATAACTTCTGCTGTCACAATATCAGGCAGATTAATTAATAACTCTCTCTAATAATCTAATACAATCAATCAGCCCTATGTATACGATCTCCCTGATGACAATCTAACCCTGCGGTGATAAAATCCGTTTGTTAAGTTATTAATACATTTCAAAACACGGACTGCATTTTCTAATTAAAATCTGTTCGTAAACACTGTTTTAATCTTATCAAATCTACTAGTAAAACTGGTGCCAATATGGTTAAAATTAGCCACTATTGTTCTTTCCCTACCCTCACTGATTTAAAAGAAAATGGCATGTTTTTGAAAACTAACTAACCCTTTACATTTATAAAACTCTCTTTTTGAATTTAATTTCGAGAAATATTTATCAGTGATATTATTTTATTAAAGGCAAATAATTATAGTGAAATAACATCACAAAATAAATCGATTCAAAACAACAACTTTTAAATAAAATATTTTCATAAATTTTAAATATTATCGCAGTATGTATGTAGATGAGAATATGTGATCTACTTTACTGTACAAGCATATATATGTAATATATCTCGACGGTTTGAAAGTAAAACCGTTTAAGACAATTTTTAATTATTATAAAACCCCGGGCACCCCATTAGGCATATAAATTTAGGCGGGATTTTGGTAAATATACCCAGTACACACACAATACGATGAAATTAGGGTTTTAAATAAGGCATGAGGGTAGGAAACAGGAAGGCAAGGTGAAACTAAGATTGGTAAGGCATATCTTACTGTTTCAATACATATATTGATATAAAGGGATTGACTAAATTGATTTGATATAGGTTTAATTTTGCAGCACGGACTGCATATTTTATTTATTTATTTATTTATTTCTTTTTACATGAAATGTACTTAAATATTTATAATTTAAATGATATCTAGAGAAATGTAAAACCATCTTTTAATGAAGGAAAAAATTCAAATTGTATTAGAGATGTTGGTAAAGGATATTGATGTCTTATCTATTGTTCAAAAATTGCTCATGAATAATAATATTTAAATCACCTGAGATAAAGAGGGTATGATATATATACATATATATATATCATATCATCTAGAAGGAAAGTTTTCTCTAGAAACAATATTTAGAACTTGAAATGAAGATTTTCCAAAGATTCAAATAAATTGGTTCAATAACCAAAACATATGTATAGAATAATAATTGGGACAAGAGAATATGATAATTTAATTGAAGAATCATATTTATTCCATCACATTTAGGAAAAGAGTTTCTTTGATCAAATAGTCTATTGATTATCAAGCAAATATTTTCAGCGATTGTTAAAAGGATAATGAATGATTGACTTAAATCATAAAACGTACCCAATCTGTGAATGCTATTTTATGCTTATAATGCTACCATAATGCTCAGATGCATATTGAATTCTACAATATTTGTTTTATACTTGTTATGTGGTTTTAGGCACAAATTGTTCCTAACATTTCAATACCATTTATAAGCACTGGTTTCTGATATATAGTAGGTTTTATTTTTCATATCTTCTTACAGTGCAGTTTGGATATTTAAGTAGATGACAATTTTTATCTTTTTGAAAATCAGGCAAGTTTTTATCTCATTAACAGACTATTAAGTACTTTTGTCAATTGCTGTGCCCAAATTACTGACAGACTCAACAAGTGGTGGCTAGTGGAAGTCAACTATAAATAAGAAATAAGCAGTGCTTGATTAAAAGAATATCCTATTGCCTAGTAAAATAGAAGTCTTCTTTTCCTCTCTCATTTTTTTTTCAATTGCTTAAATTAGTATAGGGCCCAATCATTTCATGCTATCAACCATCTCTCTATAATAAATTGTGATAATGGGATTCAGTATTTGTGTAATCATATTTCCATTCTTTAACTACATGCACAGCTTTTCTGACTCCAATTTCACCTGTTATTTTAAACTCGTGAAAATTAAAAAAGTATAACAAGACCAGCTTAATAGGTTAAAGTACTTAGATGTGATTTTGCTTGAGGTAGTGCAGTCAGTAATATTTTTTTTTTTGGAACTGGGACAAAGTTTCAGTTGGCATATTTTGTCTGATTAGGCAGTCCTACTTAGTGATCCCCTGCCTACCATTGAAATGGAATGGCCTGTCTCACCGAGACAGGCTACATTGTCACGCTTAACAGATTACTTGTTACAATAATAGTAATCATATCACTAATAGTGGTAAAGTAGGAACAGTGGTAATACTAGAAATAAGTATTATAAAATATTAAATAATTATAGCTGCTCTTAATGAAAGTTATCTGTCAGAATATGTGGATGGCTACAGGTTTTTTTTGGAATGGTGGATCAGTCATTGAAAGAAGAATGCAGACGGAAGGATTTGCTATAAAAATGAAATTTAATTTCTTCTATTGTTGGCCTTCCTCATTGTATCAATAAAATGCTAAAGTTGTTTGAACTTCTCTTAGACAATGACACTAGTATTCATTTCAGTAATGTTTATGATACAATTTTAGGTTCAGAGAATTCAAAGAAAGAAAAGTTTTATTTCTTGTTGAATAGTATTATTATAATAATACCATTAAAAAAGCAATTTTTTAGTTGGGACTTTAATATTCATGCAGATACAAATATTAGACTAAAAGTTGTTGGAAATATAATATTGGTGCTGTAAATTCAAATGGTCTGGTGGTATTTAATTTTTGCATAACATCTGGATTGACTTTTGCAAATGCTTTTTTTAGACAGAAAAAATATTGTACAGGAACATGATTGAGTTTGAACTCATATATCAATGACATTTAATAGATTACATTATAGTTAGGAGTTGGAATACAGAAGTTTATATTATATAAGCATTTGCAAGTGTATATTGTTGGATGGATAATAGATTAGTACACCCTAAGATTAAAGTTATAGATGTATTTAAAAATAGATTTTAAAGTAGTCATATTCACACAAAAAAACTTTGTTTGTTCTTTAGACATACCTTCTGTATGCAACCAAATTTCAGTGGTTATTCAACCTTTAAAATTGCTAATTTGGAACCTTCATGGTTGTCATATTTTAAAAGCATGAAATTGTTTTAAAGAATAGTTTACAGATACAAGGAAATCTATTCTTGTGTTCTGTAAATGGAGTCTTAACAATGATTTTATTATTAATAATTTGGTTAAAAGCAAATGTCACATTTTTTGCTTAATAAAATAATAAATTTAATATGGAACTTCGTAATAAATATAAAAATGTGAAGACAGAAGTTCAATAACTATTAAGAAGGCTTAAAAAATGATTGGCGATTTAAAACTCCAAGAAAAAATATATACATTCGCTAATCACGGTTACTTTAGATCTTTTTTGTTGCACTGAAAGCAACATATGGACTTGAGAAGCAGTGTCACTATCCTATTAAATTCAGTAATGAGACTCTCTTTATGACAATAATATCTTGAACAAGTGAAATGAGTATTTTTATCATCTTTTCAATAATGATTATAAGATATGAGATGATGACTTTTAATGATATATTTATTTTATTTTCTCATTTAGATTTGGACAAAGATATCCAGCTTTGTGAAGTCAAAACAGCTATTTGTAACTTTTAAAAAATGGAAAGGCTTCAGATTTTGTTAAAATATATGGAGAAGGTTAAAATGTGATGATAAGATAGCTTCAAATATATTGGAATTTTGCTGTTTTATCTTAATGATGCTTCTATTAATCCAATTTGTAAAAAATAAGAGTGAATACAAAAGATTGTAGTAATTATCAAGGATTTCATTTTTATCCATTAATGCAAATTATATATATACTTTCCATTATTTGCTCCCAGTCATAGTTGAATGGGTTGTCAGAGTTTCACTGGTTTTTTGGCAAGGATTTTGTTGAGTAGATTGTTTCCAATATTAGATGAGTTACCAGAGATTTATTGTGGTTTGTTGACAGGTAAAGATAAATACATGAAAAATGTTAGTCAAGGTATTTGATTCAATTACTCAAACAAAACTATGGCATTATTTGAAAGTAGTTGGTTGTCTATCTGAAATTCGTTTATAGTATACATCTTTTACATGAATGGAATAAGAGAAAATGATCTTACTGCTGTCAGAAAATTTGAGGTATTTGAAATTAAAACTGGTATCAAACAAAGATATATACTTGTTGCAACATTGCTTTGATTTGGGAATTATTTAAACACAGCTTAACGAAAAGAGATTGAGATGTGATACAGGTTTGATGGAGGAATATTTAATTTTAATTGATCAAAAGCAAGAATTTCATTTTCTTAGATTGTTGATTTTCCATATGCTGATGATTGTGCTATTTTTGTCAGTTCAAAGGATGATTTATAGAATGTATTTATATTTTAAATGCAAGATTTAAAGATTTTAATTTAATAATTAGTGATTAAAGATCTCAATTTTTTATCCATCAGTCATAGAAGATCATCTTGAAAATGTAAACCAATTTAAATACCTAGCTAGTTTTGTAATTAGGAAGATTGATCTAGATATTGAGACACAATACAGATTCAATGTGCTGCTGCTTTTAAGAAGTTAAAGCTGGATTATTTCATCGTAGGGAAATAACTATTGCAGCTATGTTCACTGTATTTAAAGCTATTTACTTAATTTATTGTATAGAAATGGGACTTAGAGACTCTATCTGCACAATATAAAGACATTAGGATGCTCTGTAAAAAATTTAAATGCAATAGCAAGATCATAAAAACAGTCAATAGATTCTCATTGTTGGATGTGATACGATAGAATCCATTATTGTAAAATTATACCTTTTTTGTATTGGACATGTAAATGCACGAATAACACAAATATTTCTAGAAAGTGTTTTTTATAATAAATTTGAACATGATTTTTATTAGAAAGATCCCATCTACTATATAAAGATCTGAAACACATTCTGAAGAAGCACAATATTGATTGTTTTTATTAGGGATATAACAGAAAATAAAACACTATGGAGAAACAGAATTAGTCATTATGTTGAAGCATTTCAGAAAGATACAATTTTTTATAGAAAAATTGAAAGATAGCATATCAAAACATTAAAGAAATAGTAAAATGGTCTGGCATATTGTATGTGTGGACATAATTGAGTTTAACAATTTGGTTCATATAAGCAAAAATTCTTTTTTGAGCAGCTTCCCCCCCCCTCTCTTTTCTTTTTGTCTTAGAATTGCAGTACTTATAAATGGTTACTATATGTATATTTTGTATGAACTACTTTTACTATTCTTTAAATTTGATTTGTAAAATAAATATATATTACTTTGTAAATATAGGGGGTTTGAACTCAGACTTTTAAGCACCTTTCAACTATTCACCTTATCTCATATCACTGATACACATGATCACACACATGTAGAAATGATCAATAATCACCAATATATGTATTTTGTGCTGAACCAGCACTCATTAATTGGTCCAGATTATTATCTCTCATATATATATAACCAGTGCTTAGTTTATATTAAGATAGCAAATCTTCATATTTTAATGGACAGGCTTCAATATACTCCAACCTCCAACTCTTCAGCCATCCATATCATTGAAAATCTGATGAAGGAAAGCCCAAATCCCATGCTGATGCCAATATTGTTGTTATGCCCATGTTGACCTCAAGTCACTCAATATTGACATTAGCATGGGATTTGGGCTTTCCATCATCAGATTTTGGAGGTGGGAGTAGATTGAAGACTGTCCATTAAAGTATGAAAATTTGCTATCTTAATATAAACTGAACACTGGTTATATATGTATGTGAGAGATGATAATCTGGACCAATTGATGAGTGCTGGCTCAGTACGAAATACGTATATTGGTAATTATAGATCTTGTTTACATGTGTGTGATCATGTGTATCAATGATATGAGATAGTGTGGATAGTTAAAAGGTGCTTGAAAGTCTGAGTTCAAATCCCTTATATTTACAATTAAGCTTCAGGTAAATATTACTTTAATAAGTATTTTCATTTCTGTTATAAATAATATCAAAATATTGTCCTAATATTTTATGTTACTGTCATTTTATCTATTTTTTATTTATTTATTTCTAACTGATTTTTATATTATTTTGTAAAGCTCTTATTTTATTATATTTAACTTATTATTAATCAAATGCATAATCAAATCAAGATATATAATTAGTTTCAAACGATTTATTTTCTCAAGCCCTTTTTTTTTTCATTGTAATTTAATTTATAAAGTTTATTTCTAATTATTGGATAGTTTCATTTTGTTCTTTTCTTATTCTTGATAGTTGCTACAAATTAAACCTTTCAAGTAAAGTTCTTTATGTCTATTCTAATTGATTTTTCACCCCCTTCTTTCTGTTAGTCTTAAAATTTAGTTATTATTCAGAACCACGGTTGTTTTTTCTGCAGTTTTCTAGTGTCTAAAATAAGATAGTTTAAACTTTATCACTGTTTTAATTTTTAATTATTTGTAGAAAAATTATCAGTGAACTTTCAATCACAATAGCGTTTGCTTTCGTTTTGTCACTACATATATGTATGTTTAGATATTTTATTTTTTAAGAAAGATCTAAGGGATGGAGATAGGGGGTTGCACCTACATAAATAAAATTGTTTTTGTTTATTAGAAAATAATTTTTGTTTTTTATTTAGTGACATTTTTCTTTATTTGTGAAAAAGTGTCATTTTAATTATTTAATTCTAGTAATACATTGTACAGGCTTAAACCTGTATTAATATATGGAATATAGGCGGGATTCGAACTCAGACTTTCACACGATCCACTACTCTCAGTGCCATCTCATATTGCTGACCCACCTGATCACACACATGTTAAAAAGATAGTGGGCCGTGTGAAAGTCTTAATTCTAGTAAATAAAGTTTTGATTTTAATACTCTTAATTAAAATTCGGTAAAATGTTTAAAATTATCTTGCTAAGACCTAGATGAGAAGTTACCAGTAATTATTTATATCTAAGATTATCAAAATAATATCATAGTAATAAAACGTTAAGACTTTTAAGACAGAGGCTTGAAGTAGGAGGAAGAAAGTACATATAGGCCACATGAAGTCTATTTTTTTTTTTTTGTAATTATTTATTTAATATTTTTTCAACTTGCAAATTATTGAATCCATGGATTTTGTGAGCGGATTTGGTAGATTTACAGTAATACATGACCCTGTGTAAAAAAATTGTATTGGAGAATTGACTAATTATGTGTTCAATCAGAATAGCTTTCACTAAAGTGAATATAAATCAAAAATGTTATAAAGCATTGTCATACATTTCTATCACATTGCAGTTTATTGCAACATAATTGAGAGTTTATTTGTCTCATCAATGTTTTAAAAAAGCTACTGAGCATTAATTTTCATTTTTTTATGATTTAGTTTTTACGTTCAATATAATTGTGTTTATTTGCCACATTTTTCGGGTGATCACCAGTTTTAGAAAAAGTTACTGGATAACAATTTTTATTCTATTGTGGTGCTGTGAAGTATGCTATATATTTTTAGATACCCCCCCTTACATAAAACATTTATAGTGTATAATAACTCATGATTGTCGTCAAACCTTGATCATAATACAATAAATACTTTTTGTTGTATTGTAAGTGTACAGTAACTTTTCAACATGCATATACATATACATTTTGTGTATATAATAAGCATATTTAAATTAAGATTATAATTTAGCAAAATTTTTAAAAATTAATAGTATTAATTAAAAATTGAGAAAGCACATTTGTATTTATATTTTCAGCACTGTATGTGTTCAATCGTTCACAATTCTGTTTCGTCGCAATTAAACATGTGTTCCAAATTTTTTTTTTTCAATAATTTTTTTAAATTGTAATGAAAGTTTTATTGGCAGATCCATCTGTTATTTTAATGTTTTTAAGACTGTAACAGTTTCAGAATCTATACAACCACCCCCTATTTGCAATGAAAGTTTAGAATTGGTGTTCCAAATTCTTGACTAAATTTTTCACAGAGATTTAAAACTTTCTAACACACTACAAGATTATCAACCATAATATTCATACAATTCATATCATTTAACTTTATATTTAAACTTTTTCCATTTTAACCATAAAATTATCTCTTACTTTAGTTATAATATTAGCTGTTTCAGTGGCTGACTTTTTTACTTTTTCTTATTAAATCATTTTTTTTTTCCTCATTTAGTGAAAGTACTTTATGACTTTTTTTGTATTTTTAACTCATTATACTACCATACATTTTACTATAGATATAATACATATTGGGTATAGTATAAAACTTTTTGAAAACAAAAATGCAAAAAGAAAATTCTGTGCATGTGCTTTTTAACTGTGGAACTGAACTGCATTTAAATTGTGAAGAAAATACGATTTAATAATCCACATTTAAATTTTGAGAATGTTAAATTTAGTTAGGGAAAAATATACCTGCCACCTTATCAAGATTTATAAAATTTAGTAAATTTGTAAATATCAATGTTTTTAATTATTTATTTTTTTACATTTTTTTTTGCTATTATTATAATATAATTGATGTAATGTGATACAATATGGTTTGTGGTTTCAGCATAGTAAAGATTAAGCTTTTTTTTATGATTATAAAGGTTGTATATAGAGCTCGCAAATAAGCTCTTAACAAGCTTTGCAGAAAATCCCCAACCCCAGACCGGTTTCTGCTATTGGCATCCTCAGTGAGGTGCTAGGATATTCAAGCATTAGATTAAAAATTCCATATAGATGGACTGGAAGACATATGGATGTCTGAAAAGTTCAGATTTTTTACTTAATAGTTATACATTAAATAAAGTGCTGGTTTTGTCCTGATATTTTTAATCTAATGCTTGAATATCCTAGCACCTCACTGATGATGCCAGTAGCAGAAACTGGTCTGGGGTTGATGATATTCTGCAAAGTTTGTTAAGAGCTTATTTATGAGCTCTATATATAACATTTGTAACACAAGCTTATTAAATCAGGCCATGTGACATCTGACTTTATTTTTTTGTGATGATTTCAAATGTATGTCAGTACAGCAATTAATTTGTGTATATTTTATGCTTATATTTTTGAAATATGATTATGATACACTGAAAGTGCTTAAGTTAGGTAGAATTGCAGTATTTTTTTTTTTATTCATTGGATATTTCATAAATTATATTTATACATGCTTGCCTCAGTTTTAGTGCATCTCATAATTCTTAGTATATCATTATGTATCTTTTTGTGTCCCAACCATATTCTATGATTATTTCACTTTTGTCTGTATAAATTAAGCGAATGTGAAATTTACTATAGGATATGGTTGAGACATAGGTGGTAATATATAATGATATATTATATGTATGGATATATTAAACGTTAGTTTATACGATAAAGCAAATCATATAAAGAAAAATGATTATGTTGGTATATTAAACTATTAAATATGCATGCATACACATCTTCAAACAGATTTTAGTAAACTCACACAAATATATATGTATAGTTATGGAGAATGACTTGTGAAAGAATTATTAAGACTGTTGCTTCACTAATGAGTTTTTATGACATCCATTATATAAATTTATCAAACTACTGGGGAAAGTGCATTAGAATGAAAATTTAGCAAATAATTATTAAGTGATTGCTAAATTAGTTAAATTAAACTAAATTAGTCAAATTATTATTTTTTTCACAAATATTTATTTTTTTAATTTTAACTTAATGTTTGAATATGTTATAGGCAAACAACTTTGCAAACACACATTTGCTTTTTATGTAAAGAATCATAATGCATAAGGCTATTCTTTTTCTTAATTTAAAAAAGTCTTACAGAGTAATTAATTAGATTTATTATGTATTTGTAAAGTAATTGTAGACTATAAATTGTTAAAATTTAAACAGCCATTCATTTAATAGAAGATAAATTGTTTTTCTTAAATATTAAGCTGATAAATTAAACATGCATTCAATTGAACTATATATAATCAAGTTGTTGAATATATTAAACCATCAAACATCACATGATCACCATCTCTATACTAGCACATAATTTGTTGTAAACAAAGGCAAAACTCCCCATACAGTAGTGCCACCCTGTGCCAAACAGAGTAATCAATGGATGCCAGAAGGCTTGTGCATAAAATCCCTATCTAGTGCCTACTCATCCAATATCCCCAGACTAGTTTCTGGCTTGTGGCCATCATCAGTGAGGAGCCTTGGATCTGAGAGCACTGCACTTAGATCTTAGGATCCATATGACTATATAAGCTATTGAGCTTAGATTGAAGATATTAACAAGGTTTTCAATTTCATTCTCATAGTTTTGTAGTAAAGTAGAGTTAAAAGGTGGCTGCTGGAGGGTTGCATTAGATCCTAAGATCTAGGTGCAGTGCTCTCAGTTCCAAGGCTCCTCACTGATGAAGACCACAAGCCAGAAACTAGTCTGAGGATATTGGATGAGTAGGCACTAGATAGGGATTTTATGCACAAGCCTTCTGGCATCCATTGATTACTCTGTTTGGCACAGGGTGGCACTACTGTATGGGGAGTTTTGCCTTTGTTGAATATATCTCATCTTTCTTGGTGAAGAAACTATTCAAAAAGTTGAAAACTCTCTCTTAAACTACAATTTTCAGTTTTATTGTTAGAGATAAAATTTATGTTATGTAGAGCAAAGAACCAGACTTTGTTTTATATATTTAACATATACTTTTTATAGAATCTATTTTTTGCCTATTCCATATCTGATGTGTTCTGATTGTATTTGTCACCATAGACAAATTTAAGATCAAGAGATCATTTCTGTTATTATTATGTATACAAAATGAATAAAAACACCATTGATTCTCTTTCACATAACAACTGTCATATATAGAATGCTTTGGATGTCATTTGGGAATTCAGACTTATATGAAATATCCAAGGACCATAATCACAAGTTTAGATATAGTGGTCTTGCAAGTTTGAGACAAAAGTATGGCAATCTTTGTTAAAGTGTCTTGCACTAATATTTTATTATTTCCTGGTTGCCTACATATCTAATATATTTTACATTTAAAATCTTCCAACATATCTGAACTACAGGGGATTTGGTTTTGCATGAAGATCTAGATGGTATCTATGGTAATATTAACCACAATTGAAATAGAAGGGTGGTTCTAACAAGTCACCAGAACTACCACAAGTAACGCAGATGGATTGTGGACCAGCAATTTTTTTGTTTGGACCAAATGATCTTAAATTTTTTAATTTTTATTTGAGACATGAGATTACTCTCATTGTATATTTTTTTCATTCATGTGGTCCATGGTTTTTCAGTTTTTGAGTTTCTTTTAAAATCAGATTTGTGATAAAAATAATAAATAAAAGTATGGAGAGATGCTAATATTATTATTTTTATTAAATTTTAAACAATCATTATTAGCCATAAAAAATATTCTCATATGTTTAGAAATCTCTAGGCATTTTTATGTATATGGATATTGGCATAAATAAAATTCTCAAATATAAATGTAGCTATATAAATAATTTAAAAAAAACAACAACTAAATAATAAAGTGATAAAGCTGTTCTGAAAAGTAAAACTGATTAAACATAACCAGGACAAATTATGAGCTTTTCCCCTGGATTTGCAGGAAAGAATATTTTGTAGTGCCACTTAAAACAAATTCACGATTTTGTCGGATTATAATAGGAAACATTTATTTTTATCTTTATCTAGTATATATAGATGATATTTCATTATTTTTGTATATAATAAATTGTGCACCAACAATAATGTGTGTTAATAAAGAAAATAATTTATTCTTAAATGTAATTGTTTATTATTTTAACTCGTTTAATTAAGTCAAATGCATTTGCATCTAGTGTACCATACGTAAAATGTATTTGATTTGGAAAGGCTAAATAGATTTGAGGATTCCCCCCCCCCCCATTATTGGATATTTTTATGTTAATGAAGAATCAATTCACTACACTGATATAGTCTACAATATATTCTTTCAAAATTCATATACGATAAGGGGTTTTCCATATTAAATAATCATAAAAAAACATTATTTTTTTAAATTTTAGACGATAATATTAATGAATATAACATTTTTATTTTTTCTTTATACGATTATATTAAGGACTCTGTGTGATTCAGCTTGATAATTTCTTGATGACCACTCGATTATTATTATGAAACCATTATTGTCTAGTATAGTATTTCCAATCATTTTTAATAATATGCTTTTATAATCATCGTTCCAAAAAAAAAGAAACAGTTAAAAGTCAGTATTTGCCTGGAAGTTTGTTATAATGGTGTATTAGATATGATAATACATTGGACTACTTTCATCATCTTTCATTAAATGAATGTCTAGAAAATTTTAAACTTCATTTAAACTTTTCAAATACAAAGAACTTGTTAGCTGTAACACACAAATAGACAACACATGTTAGTCATTATACAGTATTTACAACAATGTATTTTCAATATAATTCAAAATTTTGTCATCAAAATGAAGGGATTCACTATTATTACCTTTGCTGAACAACATTTACATGGAAGAACTTGAGACCACAACCATAAATAGTATTTCATTTCCTCTTAAAATTTGGTTTTGCTATGTTGATGATACATTTGTGGTATGGCTAATGGTGAAGCACAATTAGTCATTTTGGAAGCAACACATTTCCTTCAATTAAATTCACAATGGAATCAGAGTGAGAGCAAAAATTGCATTCTTAGATGTTTTTGTGACAATTTTCCCTCAGAGCAAAGTAAAAACAACAGTTTATAGGAAAAGGCAAATACTTAAGCATATACAGTCAATCACACGAGAAGTACAAAACATGAAATTATACTATCGCTATAAAACAAAGAAAAAGTTTTTTATTTTCAGAAATCAGTGATTTGGAAAATGAAAAGATTTACATAAAACGTTCTTGTGAAGAAAGGTTATCCATCAGCTGTCCTCAAGAAAATCTTTAATAGATAACAAAAAGATACACCAAAGGGGGGGGGGAATTATTGGTACTGTAGTGTATCCATATATACTAGGAATGGCAAATTAAAGGAAATCTGAGGACAATGTAACATTAGAACAACTTTCCAAAACCATACCACACTTCAAGGAATTCTAACTTCTATAAAGCCTAAACCACACAAACTGGAAATGCTGAAAAACAAAAACTGCATCTGTGAAATACCATGTGAATGTGGAAAGAAGTATTTTGGTGAGAGCTGTTATTCTGTTGAACAATGATTGAAAGAACACAAACTAATGGTTAAAAGAGGAAAAACAGATGTGTTTACAGTAGCAGATTATGTATGTACTAATAAATATATGTTCAGGTGGGAAAATACAGAAATATTGGATAGAGAGAAAAAAGTGCTAAAAAAATAAAATTCAAAGAAGTAGCTTATATGACTATGGCAAATAAACCTATGAGTCAACCTAGTGTGGCAATACATAATGTCTCGAAAACCAGTAAAAAATTGAAGGAATTAGGATGATTTGAACCAATCCTTATAGATAAGTATATGAAATTTTTACTGACTATTATCTTTGATAGAATAGCTCAGATCGTTAGAGCATTGCCTTAAAATTCAATTTTCAAGTATTTAAAAGTGTACTCCTATGCTAATATTTCATTTGTCAGGCCAGCAAACACCTGAAGGAGAATGGAAAATAATACTAGTGAAATGTGTAATTACTACACTGTGCTGTCTATTTGTGTGTTATTATTAACAAGTTGTTTGTATTTGGAAAAGTTTAAGCAAAGTTTAAAATTTTCTACACATTCAATGAAAGATGATGGAAATAATCTAACATATTATCACAGATAAAAGTTACATCTTAGTCTGTGCCAACAATTTGCCATTCTCTTGATGATTATATCAATTTTTATAAAAACTGATGATAAAAAATCTTCAAATTGAAGAATTTTTAAATATATGATTAAGTTTAGTATTAACTTATTTAGGTTTTATATATATAGGGGATTTGAACTCAGTCTTTAAATATATGATTATGTTTATTATTAGCTTATTTAGGTTTTGTATATATAGGGGATTTGAACTCAGACTTTCAAGCAACCTTCAGCTATCCACACTATCTCAAACCACTGATACACATGACCGCACACATGCAGAAAAGATAAATAATCAGCAATATACATATTTTGTGTTGAACCAGCACTCTTCAGTTGGTCCAGATTATCATCTTCAACACACATATATAATCAGTGCTCAGTTTATATTAAGGTAGCAAATCTTTATACTTTAATAGGCAGGCTTCAAGCTACTCCAACCTCCAACTTTTCAGCCATTCATGCCATTGAAAATCTGATGATAGAATGCCCAAATCCCATGCTGATGCCAATATTGTTGTTAAGCCCATGTTGACCTCAAATCACTCTGACTTCTTATATATAGGACAGTATCAATTTAAAAACATAGAAGAGGGATGGGCAGAATGCAGAGTTAATGTGTAAGATTTGAAATACAGGCATATATCTGGAATTTAACATTAACATAATAATAATATTGGCATCAGCATGGGATTTGGGCATTTCTATCATTTGATTTTCAATGGTATGGATGGCTGGAGTTGGAGGTTGAAGCAGCTTGAAGCCTGTCCATTAAAGTATAAAGATGTGCTATCTTAATATAAACTGAGCACTGATTATATATATATGTGGGAGGTGATAATCTGGACCAACTGATGAGTGCTGGTTCAGCATGAAATACGTATATTGGTAAATCATGTGTATGGTCATTTGTATCAGTAGTATGAAATAGTGTGAATAGTTGAAGGTTGCTTGAAAGTCTGAGTTCAAATCCCCTATATTTACAATTAAATTCCAGGTATAAGAATGCCTGTATTTCAAATCTTAGGTTTTGTATATAAATTGTGCTACAAAAAAAAAATCAAATCAGATGTCACATGACCTAATTTAATAAGCTTGTATTTACAAATGCTATATATAGAGCTTGCAAAATAAGCTCTTAACAAGCTTTGCAGAATACCCCCAACCCAAGACTGGTTTCTGCTACTGGCATCATCAGTGAGGTACTAGGATATTCAAGCATTAGATTAAAAATACCAGAACAAGCCCAGCACTTTATCTAATGTATAACTATTAAGTAGAAAATCTGAAATTTTCAGATATCAATATGTCTTCCAATCTAGTTATCTAACTTAAATAGCCATATGGGACTGAACTAAGTTCAGATATACCATATCTTTAGCAATATAAAATCGCCAAAGCCTTAATAGCAAAAAATAAAATCACAAAAAATTGTCAGATGTTACATGACCTAATTTAATAACCTTATATTTTCAAATGTTATATATAGAGCTCGCAAAATAAGCTCTTAACAAGTTTTGCAGAATATCCCCAACCCCAGACTGGTTTCTGCTACTGGCATCATCAGTGAGGTGCTAGGATATTTAAGCATTAGATTAACAATATCAGGACAAGCCCAGCACTTTATTTAATATTAAGTAGAAAAAACCAGTCTGGGGGTTGGGGATATAGCTCTATATATGACATTTGTAAATACAAGCTTATTAAATTAGGTCATGTGATTTTTTGTGCTTTTATTTTTTGCTATAATACCAAAGACAAAAGAAATATAGAAGAAACCCCCCATGTCCTTTATAAAATTGTGTGCCCGCAGACAGGATGTGATTCGGTATATTATGGGGAAACTTGGGCCACAGTGAGCAATAGACTGGCTCAGCATATATATATACAAAAGCTACAACTAAAGGAGAGGGCAGCTCAGTATTTGCTGATCATCAGCAGGAGCAAAGCCATAGATTTGAGCCATCTAAAGCCGACATCGTATGAATAGAGAGGAACGATGTCAAGAGGAAGATCAATGAGGCATGTTACATCACCAGCGATGCCATGTCAATCAACAGAAAAGACACGTGCTTCGTGGTCTCGAAAAGGTGGATGTTGTAATTTGCATGCATTTGCATAGAATCAACAGCCTGTAAAAAGGACTATGATTATGGAGCTGTAAGGGCTCCGAAAGCGCTAAATCCATAAAATAGAAGCTTACTAATAATAAACTTATAGTTTCACCTCAGTTATTAATTTTAGTTTATCAGTAATATTAAGGCTTTGGCAATTTTATATTGCTAAAGCTATTAATAGATGGTGTATATGAACTTAGTTCAGTCCCATATGGCTAATTAAGTTAGATAGTTGAATTGGAAGACATATAGATGTCTGAAATCAGATTTTCTATTTGATAGTTGTACATTAGATAAAGTGCTGGGCTTGTCTGGTATTTTTAATCTAATGCATGAATATCCTAGTACTTCACTGATGATGCCAGTAGCAGAAACTGGTCTTGGTCTTGGGTTGGGGATATTCTGCAAAGCTTGTTAGAGCTTATTTTGCAAGCTCTATATATAACATTTGTAAATACAAGCTTATTAAATTAGGATATGTGACATCTGACTTGATTTTTTTGAAATTTTATTTTTTGCTATTAATATTAAGGCTTTGACAACTTTATATCGCTAAAGCTATTAATATATGGTGTATCTGAACTTAATTCAGTCCCATATGGCTATTTAAATTAGATAGTTGGATTGGAAGACATATGGATGTCTTAAAAATTCAGATTTTCTACTTAATAGTTATACATTAGACAAAGTGCTGGAATTGTCCTGGTATTTTTAATCTAATGCTTGAATATCCTAGTACATCACTGACAATGCCAGTAGCAGAAACAGGTCTGGGCTTGGGGATATTCTGCAAAAATTGTGTTAGTATTAATTTATTTAATTAACTTCAAATGGATATTTTTGTTTAGAAATATCTGTAATTTTGTTACAATTTACTTAGTAACAAATTTGAAAAATTTCTGAAAAACTGTTTTAATAATAATAAATTGAATAGTTATTAATGCAAAACTTCAAAACAGACAAATTGCTGCATATTTTTTTGTTATGTTTATATGTATATGTTAAAATACATGCACACGTAATGGTAAAAAATAGTTATAAACATTTGAGTGTTGTATATATGCATGTATAAAAATTATATGTTGAAATACATACATATGAAGTTGGAAAAAATATGTATAATTATTAAAGAGGAAGTCAATCTCCGATAATGTGCTATTTCTTGAATATTATAAATCTTTGCACACTCGCCCACCAGTAAGAGTTTTAAAAACTTAAGTGAATCACTTAAGTTTAGAGAGTAAAATTACAAAATTTTCAGCGCTTTATAATAATAGATTTACATTTATAAGTCATATAAGTCTTATTGTAGATAGTTAAAAATATGACTATCGCCTGCTATAGATTAACTAAATTTGAACAATTTAATATTTGTTTATAACATCAGGCACACAATTGATTCAAGTCCTGATATAATAGTCAGTAAGAGTTGGTGTATATACGAATACGCTCTAAACTTAAGTTTTTAAAACTCTTACTGGCAGGTGAGTGTGCAGAGATTTATGATATTCAAGAAATAGCACATTATCAGAGGTTGACTTTCTCGTTAATAATTACAAAATTTTCAGTGCTTTATAATACTAGATTTACACTTAAAAATAAATATGTAAAATCATGAAATAAGAATAATAAACATAAAGTGGAGCACTAATACAAGTAATCATTGTAGTTATATATGGATCTCCTTTACAGAAAAATATGATTGATCTTATTAATTAGTGTTGTGCATACAAATGTATAGATTATATATTTAAAAAATATCATTAATTATTATTTTCAATATTAAATGAATATACAGTTTATACTTTAAGTTGGTGTAATTTTTCCATGTAAAAAAAAATTGGTTTAAGAATCTTATTAGAGATTTTCAATAAGTGAATGATTAAGTGTTCGATCACTTGGGAGGTCATGATATTTAAGAATCAGAAGTAGCACATTGCGCTTTGATCAAACATTTGTAGTTTTTGAGTTTACTATTCTACTGCTTCTTCAAATAACATGGATAGAGAATTTTAATGAATGTGCTCTTTCACACGCATTATCTTTAGATATAACTTGTTTTCCCATTTTTGAATTTAATTTTTAAGTAGAAATTAACTTTGACTTTTAGTTTTATTCAGTTTTGATCGTAATAATTGTAAACAAATTTATTCTTTTAGATTTGCATCAAGCTCAAAAGAAATTATTTTTTGCTAGAAACCTTTTTTTTTAACTATATATTTATTGAGAAAATTTGTAATATAAAATTGTTAATTGAAATTATATTTTTGTTAAAACAAAAACCATTTAAAATTATTAAATGAGATTATAAACACGTATTCAAGTAAAAACCTAAGATTAAAAATTAATGCTTTTAATTTTTTTTAGAAGTAAATTTAATAAATAATATTGCTGTAGTAGCTCTTATAGAAGATTTGATGTGTGATATTCACTTTTCATCGTCTTAGATAATTATGAGTTGTGGTTTAGACTTTTAAATGTAATATAATTACAATTATAGAAAATGGAAATATTTTTATTTATTTTTCTATTGTGTAATTAATAATTTATTACAAATTTGTTCATTATCTATTAGATGATTATCAATCATAACAGATAAGCCCCGAATTGGGGTAGAGGGCAGAGGAGGAGTCGATTGCTAATTTAATATATGCATACATATAGTGTTTTTTATATTAAGATTGATACATATATTCTTAGAATTTTTACTCATTTCAGCTTCTTATTTATTAAAATATATGTATATATACAATGTAAGGAAATGAGAGGAAATTAAAGAACACAGAGGATATTTCATTTAAGCTATATATGCTTGTTAGCTTCATCCAATGTTATATCTGCATGTGACAGTACTGTTCACAAAGGAAGCTATATAATATTTTAATTTTAACAAATTATATCTAGTAACAAAAATCAAAACATATAAACTAATATGGGGGCAGTGAAACGATATAAAAAAAATACCATGCTTTCTAGAGCAAGATTTTGTTATTTTGGAATAAAATTATTAATTTCATTTTAAATATTGATTTCCTAAAAATCAATTAAATTTAATTTATCAAAACATCACATGATCACCATTTCATATGCTTACACATGCTATTAATGAATACCAAACTTCATACAGTAGTTCAACCAAGTGCAAGCTTTCATAATCAGTGGATGCAGGAAGGTTTGTGCCTAAAATCCCTATCTGGTATTTACTCATCCTTAACCAAATATGTGAAAAGTGGCTGCTGGAGGGTTACATTAGATCCTAAGATCTAGGTGCAAGCTCTCGAATCCAAAGCTCTTAACTGATTAAATCCACAAGCTAGAAACTAGTCTGGGAAGGTTGGATGAGTAGGTACTAGATAGAGATTTTATGCACAAACTTTCCTTAATCCATTGATTATGAAGGCATGCACTTGGTGGCACTACTGTGGAGAATTTGCTACTGTTATTAAATTTAATATATATCGAACTTAATATCATTTTTACTAACATAATAGTATTAATAAAATTGTAATTCCATTATTGAAGTATAATTTAAAGGCAGTAATAACACTGAATATAAAGATTGCCTTTGACTAGGATACTCAATACTGAAATTGTATTAAGATTGTATTTAATGTTTTCATTTGTAAACAGCGAATTAATAATTTGTCCAGATTATGAAAGTGAATGAAAGTTTTTTCAAAATAAATTTTTTATTTATAATTATAAAAATATTCTATAGTAGAAAATCTATAAAGAAAGTTCGCAACCTATTAGAAAATGCTGCGTACATCATTGAAATCTTTAGTTTGTATAAAAGTAAAGAATTATTACTAAAATCTTAACTATTCTTCTAAAATAATTATATTTTCAGTATATTTTATCAAAATAATTTATAATATGTAAAATAATACTAAAAAAATACTCTAAAACATTCATTTTCATTTTGGAAATCAAAATAAAGAACTTGGAGCTGTCAAAATTATTGACAGGGGATCCCTTTTGTTCAAAATGAGTCTACCTTCTCCCATTGTTAAAACTTTAAATTTAAATATTGATTTTTTACTTGTAAAATAATTCTACAGTACATTTTAAAATTCAAATTGACTGTAAATTCGCTATGATAATGTAAAAATTGATGGTTTTAGAGCAACTTGAAGCTGTGAATGAAAATTTTCAGTTGAAACACCCATATGGTTAAGACAAATACTCAATCATTAAAAAGCTTCAATACTTTAAAAACCCATATTTTAATATTACGCCATTTGAATTTAAAGTCATTTATTTTGAATATGATAATCCAATACCATTGACTATCTTTAATACTTTTATTTTTTCTTGTCTAATATTTGTTGGTTTAAGTATTTTTACTAATTTGTTTTGTAATCAGTAAAAAGATTAGATATAAATTTGAATTCATAAATTATGCTTCTGTATAAGTGATGTCATGAATCACATTTTAATCAGTCATTTTCTCATCTTATATATTCATTAATCTGTCTACTCTCTTGATTTATTATTGTAGTGTCTTTTTAATGGTGTTATTCTAATTTTATTAACTATTTTTGTTAATGCTTTAATGCACTAGGTGTGACAATTTAATTCCCAGAAAGGTCATGTTGTGTTATCTGTGACCTAATTGTATTGAAATCACACATGTATTTATTTTTTGACCATGTTTAAGCTAATACAGGTGTAAATTTTAAGCCAACAGAGCTAACTATTAGTTAGCTATTGAGAAGATAATAAATATGTATATATGTTTTAATATAAAAGTGATAAAAATTTTGATCAATGTATTAGTGTCAAATTTTGGGTGAAAAATCAGAAAATGTGCTACTGAAATGTTACAGCTATTGCAAGGGCCATATGGTGAAAATGCTGTGAAGAAATTGATTGTGTTTGAATGGCATAAGAGGTTCAAAGATAGACAAAAAGATGTGATGGTTGAATATAAAGTGTTGGTTTGATGTTGCAACCGATGATTTTTCAAATATGCATCTGCTTTTGAGAGTAATTACAGGGGATGAAACTTGGTGCTTCCCGTATGACTTAGAAACAAAATGTCAGAGCGTGCAATGGTACACATTATAATCACAATTTAATAACAAGTTGATGTGTTTTTTGCTCACAAGGGAATAGTCCACCAAGAATTTATTGAACAGGGACAACGAATTAATCAGCGATATTATTTAAAAGTATTTCAGAGTTTACAAGATTCTATTAAAAAAAGACTCAAATTGTTACTTGACAAGTGGAATCAGTCTCTATGGTAATGCACCAAGTCCAGTGTGCTCACTGTGAAAGACTATTCAGAAAGGATGAAGAATTTCTACTATAATTAATATCTAACAGAATGTGAGATAGCTCCTCACCTTTATTCCTGAAAATGAGTTTCAGGTGTGCTTTCAGGCATAGAAATGCCATTTTAATCAGTGTATAGATGCAAAAAGGGAACTACTTTCCAAGGTGATAATAGTCATTAGTGTAGTCTTCCACATGTATATTTTATAAAGATACATTCTGGGAATTAAATTGTCACACCTCATATAATTTTAAATTGAGTTATATATGTGTGTGTGTTTTTATGTTAAACATGTTTATTATATAATGATCACTATTGTTTTAGTTATCTGAATTTGGATCCAAGTGGTCATGGACACAGAATATTTGCTAATATTTTTATGAGTATAAATTTAGTAGTATTTTCTTTGATTTATTTGATTACATTCTGTGTTATTTTTGTTCGCTATATTTAGTATTATAATTTTATCTAAATTTTATATTTCAGTATTTAATTTGCCCCTGAAGAAAAAGGTTGATAAATTTTGTCAGCATTTTTTCGGTTAGATTTTTGGAAGATCATATGATTATGAATGTTAAGTATAAAGGCTCGATTCAATTGAGCAAAATTAGATTTTTTTTTTCTTGACACAAATGAGAATTGATCTAGGAACTGTTACTTCTTAAGTCGGTTTTTTTTTTTATAAAAAATAATGAACTTTTGAGCTTGCTTTGTGTTTGCTGTCTCAAACTTCACCATTGCTAAATAAATAAAATGAAATTTAAATAATGCATAGCTATACACCATGCTTTTTAAGAGCAAATTCATACTTATATCTAGTTCAATTCTACCATCTATTGCAAAGCATTGTATAAGTTAAGTCAGGTAATGTTTGGATACATTGATATGACAACTTTGGATAGGGATTCAATAAGCACTACCATTTAGCATTTATTAAATATACAGATAGGTGGCTGGAGTAGTATAAATGAGTTTGCTCTTGAATAGAGTAATTAATGTGTTATAATATTTGTTTTTGAAAAAAGATTATATAAAATACTAACACACAGATATAAAAGGTGAGTAGTTTTTCAATTAAATTTGAAAATCACTGCTTCTTCTGTTTTTTGTTATTTTCTCAGTGGAACTTATCTGAACTGTTTGTTCAGCTTAGTGTAATCCATTTACTATATTTTGCAAGACTGCTAAGGATGTTTATAAGAATAATGGATTTAAAACTAAATAACAGAACATCAGTTAGCTTTTTGAAATATTAATAATGAATTAGTAATGGGGTTCCATTGAGCTTAATAAATTTGTTTATACTGTATTACCATTAATAAAAAAAGAAGCAAAAAATAAAAATAGAAAAGATTAATAATTATGATTAATAATAAAATTTAGCAATAGCTTTTATTATATTATTTAATTAATAATTTGATTTTAGATGAGTTAAGAGTGTTACTTATGAAAATGTTTTAAGCTCCAACAAATGAATTATAATTTATCTTGGCTGTAATATTTTCTCATTCTGTGTGTTGCTTATTTAGGCATAAATTATATATTTTTTCCTACTTTTTTTTTATAATAATTAATCTTTGTTTTTTTGGAAACTTTGTAACTATTTAAATACAAATATATTATCTATACTGAAATTAATGTAATTTAAAAGGGATTTGAACTCAGACTTACTAAAAGCTCACTAAGGTTGTCCACTCCATCTTATACAATCAATACACATAATTGCATACATGTGGGAAAGATTAATGCTCTCCAATGTATGTATTTTGTGCTCAAGCATCACTCATCAGTTGGTCCAGATCATCATCTCTGACATATATAATCAGTGCTTAGTATATATTAAGATAGAAAATCTGAAAACTTTGATGGACAGGCTTCAATTTTTTCCATTCTCTAAATCTTCTGTGATCCATATTATCAGATTTTCAATGATATGGATGGTTGAAGCGTTAGAAGATGACGAAGATTAAAGCCTATCCATTAAAGTTTGAACATTTGCTATCTTAATAAATAAAAAATAAAAAAAAACTTATAAATGTATATATTAAAACAAAACACTGGAATCAATTTTTCAATTTTCAGTATACCAACATAAATATATAAATTCAACATTCCTTTTCTTTTTAAAACTTACTATAATTTTCTTTCTCCTTCCAATACAACGTTTCAACTACATTCTGTAGTCATTATCAAGTTTTCTTAAAAATAATAATAATAATAATAAAATAAATAAATAAAAATAAAAAACAAAAATAATAACACAAATAAATAAAATATTAATACATTCCAAATATATAATATTCAATTAAAACTATAATATTATTATAATCTACAAATACAATTATTTACCTCCTTCCCTATCTTTAATTATTTCTTTTAAATTACCTTTATAAATTAATACTCTTCTTATATAAATTTATTATCTTTTCTCTAAATCTTTACCCATTAACATTCTTTTTATAACCCCCCCCCCTTTATAATATATATATATATTATTCCTATATTATCTTATTTTTTATCTCTATTTATTAACATTCTATTTAATACTGGTTTATACTGATCTATATATACTTCCTCTTTTTTTATTCTCTCTTTAAAATTTGTAACGCATTCCAAAGGCCTTATATCAAAATTTTCATGCTTAAATATAAAAAGAAAGATTAAATTGAATAAAAATGGAGAAAATAAAATAATTTATATAGGATTTAGGGTATCAAGATATTTATTTTTTAAAATTAAGAAATTTTTTAGGTATTTTAATAGGAGATATAATACATTAATCTGCCCTGTTTATAAAAGGAAACAATGTTTGGGTGAGTTAATAAATGATTATGATAAAATTGATATTTTAGAATGTATAAATTCAGTATATATAATTAAATGTATGGATTGTGAAAAAAGTAATATAAATATGACTTATATAGGAACAAGTAAGAATAAATTAAAAACTAGATTAAGGCAGCATTTATATGATAAAAAATCTGCTATATATATTCATAAAAAGGAATTTAAGCATGAAAATTTTGATATAAGGCCTTTGGAATGCGTTACAAATTTTAAAGAGAGAATAAAAAAAGAGGAAGTATATATAGATCAGTATAAACCAGTATTAAATAGAATGTTAATAAATAGAGATAAAAAATAAGATAATATAGGAATAATATATATATATATTAAAAAAAAGAGGGGGGGTTATAAAAAGAATGTTAATGGGTAAAGATTTAGAGAAAAGATAATAAATTTATATAAGAAGAGTATTAATTTATAAAGGTAATTTAAAAGAAATAATTAAAGATAGGGAAGGAGGTAAATAATTGTATTTGTAGATTATAATAATATTATAGTTTTAATTGAATATTATATATTTGGAATGTATTAATATTTTATTTATTTGTGTTATTATTTTTGTTTTTTATTTTTATTTATTTATTTTATTATTATTATTATTATTTTTAAGGAAACTTGATAATGACTACAGAATGTAGTTGAAACGTTGTATTGGAAGGAGAAAGAAAATTATAGTTGGAATAAAAACAAGTTTTAAAAAGAAAAGGAATGTTGAATTTATATATTTATTATCATGGAGCTATAATTTAAAAAGAAAAAGAAGTGAAAAGATGTGTATATAATTATATTTATACCAACATAATAAATGAATAAAGCTGTGCCACTGTACTGCTATTGTGGTTATTCCAGATATGGATCCCTCTTTTGGAGTTTAAATAAATAATTATATATCATCATCATTTTTTATTATTTTCAATCCACTACAAGATGAAGATCTTTCCTATTTTGTAAATACATCTCACATATAGTCTCTTTCTAATTCTTTTACAATATCTTGAGATCAAGTTTAAGATTTGAACAGACCATCTATTGTCATCTCTTCTAGCAATATATTCAGCCTAGCTTCATTTCAGTACCTTCAATTTTTTAATGATGTCAGTGAACTATGTATTTTGTTTTGATCTCCTTTTATTACTTTTAAAATATGTCTTACTTCATTGAGTAGCCCAAAATCTCTGTATTACTCTTCTTTTAAATGTCGAAGTCTCAGACCCATAATATTAAGTTACTTCTGCTAAAAGCACTCCATCCAATTTTTATTCTACAATTAATTTCATTTGTTATGTTTCTATCTCTGTTAATAATCTGATCAACATTTCCCGAAGCTTTAAATCATTATTTTCAAAAACAAACATCTCATCTGTGAAATCTAGGTAATTTAAATAATCCTTTTTACTTTTACTCGCTTAGATTCTTATTTTAATCTACAAAGAAGTTTTTGTAAAATTGTTGTAAAAAGTTTTGTGGAATCACTCTGTCAATATACCCTTCTGAATATTAATTTTCTTAGTATCAATATGTAATCTAATCATTGCCAATGCATTATAATAAATATTGTTTAGAATATGATAATAGTGACCCAGTGCTTTGATCATTGTGTAAATGCTTATAGAATCAGATACCTTTTATGATTCAAAAAATCCAAAGCATCTGAAATTTCTCTCAATACTTGTATGTGATCCACTATGCTAAAACTGTTCTCAAGTTCAGCATGCTCTTTAGGTTAAGTAAAATCCAAAGTTTGTTGTAGTTGAGTTGTAATTATCTTGGTAAAGATTTTGTATAGAACTGATAGAAGTTTGATAGATTTGTAATTTCTAAGATTTCCCTTATTACTTTTGTTAAATATCAATATTACTACTGTAGTCTTCCAATTATGTTGTATAATTTATCAGTTAGTCATTTGATATATATTTTTATTTATTTCTTCATCTGCTTTTTTTAAAATATCAATTGTTGTTCTATTATTACCTGGAGCTTTTCTCCTCCTTTTAGATTTGATTGTAGATCTTTTTCCTTTAAAATACTGGTTAATTCAGAAGATGTAATAACTATAGAGGATATTTTGTTTTCTTATTCTTTATTATTATGTAATTCTTTATAAAACTCTTCCATACATTTCATAATGTCATTTCTCTCTTTTTTTCTTATTGCAGAAATAATCTTCATTCCAAAATGTTGGTTTTACACTTTTAAGACAGTTATTTTTTTCTATAGCTTTCTTTGCCAATTAATAATATTTTCTTATATTATTATTATGTCTTTTTTATACCATTTTATAAAATTGTACACATATTCAATTATTCTTTAAGAATCATTTTCTAAAATTTTAATATTCTTGCTTTTTTCCCCATACATTGTCTGATTTATAATAGAAAATTTATTAGTAAATTGTTGCTTTCAGTTAGGTTTTTATTGATTTTGTTCAAATTCGAATCCTCTCCAAAATCTGTTTATATTTTTTAAAAAATTGCAAATTCTAATTTAAATGCATTGGTTTCTGAAGGTTAATAATATTATCTGTTAATTGTGCTTTTCTTAATTATTTTCACTTCTCCTGTTTTATATGAGTTCATTTCTTATATCTCATTAGTTGATCCTCTTGTGTTGAATATGTAGAAACATTACATTCTTAAAAACCCATAGTTTGTGTTGGTCAAAATGTGATTCAATTCTGCTGAACTTTTATTTGATTGTTCCAATGCCTATTTGTGTTTAACATTTTTTCTGAAAGAAATAGTTCACATATACTTTGTTTTTTCTGTAAATTTCACAAGCCTGTGTTCTCTCTCATTTTTATTCTAATGCCAGATTTATCCTCAGTAGTTTTATCTTTCAGTTGTTTATCAATTTTAACATTAAAGTCTCCCATGATAATTTTTAAAATATTGTTCGGCATAATCAAACATAATTTGATTTTAATTTGTACATGCATATACAAATCCTTTAACTTTTTTTTCACAATGAGAATTTGTTTGGCATAAACTTGAATTATCTGCATTTGGTATCTGCCATTCTGTTGAATAACTAATCTTTATACTCTGTCTGATATTCTGTTAATCTTTATAATGTTGTTTTTTAATTCATGATGAATGCCACTTCATGTGTGTTTCCCATATTTATGCCTTTTTAGTAAATAGCATCTTTACTTTTTAAATATCTTCATTTTTACTTCCTACTTTACAAAGTATAGCAACATTCCATTTAATATCATATACAGTTCTTCTAATTCATATAATGTTTTTTCATTTGAAAGTGATCTGCACTTGTAATTATCTAAATAAGATATTATCATATGGCAACCTGAGTTTGCAATCAGGGAATTTTTTTAAGCATCATTCTCCACCTTCAGTTATCAATTTCTGTTTTGGATGACAACTTAACAGCCTCCTTGGAATATGTCCATAATTTAGTTTTGTCTATGTCATACTTATTAATATTTTTTTATTTATTAAAAAGTGTCATTCACACATAATTCTTTCTGCCTTCAAGAAAACTCAGCAACTTCTGAAAAGAATTAGCAGGTAGTGGTTAAAAGACCATAGTATTTTGTGATCCTAAACTTATTGATAAAAAAAGTTTATAAGCTCATCCTCTTGTTAATGAGCTGCCTATCCATGTTTGTTTACTATATGAATAATCATAATGTATTGTAACAAGAAATATGGAGTGGATATTAGGAATGTGGAATTTCTTTAAGACCTCAAAGATGAACCAAAGATGTTCTTGAACAGTAAAGTCCTTTCTACAGTGAAATAATTATATATATATACTTTTTATAGTATTCTATATTTTTTTTTTGTATAATATTATTTCAAAGTTATTAATTCATTATATTAGCACAATTTTTGTGTTAATAGAAATACAAGCTATTGTAAAGTTGTTAATGAAGATATAGAAGTCTTATAATAATTGGCAATAGCAAACAATCTAGAAATTATGAAATGTACCATGGATTGACATTTAATAGAATAAGTGTTTATATATATATATATATATATTGTACCCTCACTTCTCGATATATGATATAATTTAAAATATGTACAATTATCTTTAATATATTTTTATAATATTATAAACTTATCATATTTATTCCAAACTTATCAGGAATTAATTTAGTTCAATATTATATACTAATTAAATAAATATTTAATTAAAATCATGAGACTGTGAAGTGAAGTTCAATTGGAATCAGTTTACATTGAGTCAATGCTCTCCAAGCCTATCTCAATGGCATAAGATACTATTACCTCTTTATTATCTTTTACTAACTCTCAGCATTCTTATGGCTTTTATAAATGAACTATCTTTAATAATAATAGATAAATAAATCTCAATCTATTGTTAAAGAAATATAATTAAAATGATCTCAGGTTCTTCTAATTATCTTAAAGTAATAATACTTCATGTAGATAGGAATGATAAGGGATTTAATATCAAACCTAAATACATCTAACTTATTCTAATAATAATTACTAACAATAATAATCTTTAGGGTATATCTTAATCTTATCTATTGGGTTATACTTTTAATCATTAAGAAAATAAATAGATCATATGCATGTCTTTCATTTCAATATAATATCTTAATTTAAAATAGACCAAAATATTATAATTTAATAATTTGTGGCAATAAATAGTATTATACTTTTATTCTATGCATTATAATTATTTTATGACCATTGTAATATTATATGTTAATGTCAATCAATTTTCTATAAATTATATTAAGAAAATATTGTGTTTCTTTCTCAAATAATAAAATAATAAATTCATACTGTGCAAATATTATGTTTATTCAAATTATCTGTTGTCAAATGCTGTGGTGTAAAATAATGAATTCAACACATCTTTTAAACAACTTAACAAATTTATTTACATTATTTACATTTAAATAAAATTAAAGAAAATAAAAAAATAAGAAAAATAAGAATACAAGTTTTCTTTACACTGTTACTACTTCCATATCATAAGTAGATAATTTATATATTTCAGAGAATGTTTTTATTAATAAAATTAAATTAAGTTTATGACTTTAATTTACATAAAGTTACTATTATCAATTAATATAAGAAAAATTCTATGTAGATATCATTCATATAGCTGTATGAAGTAAACCACTTTAATAATTAAAATGCTATTTCACTTAAGTCCTACTGTTATTTATATTATAGTGTATAAGGCTGTTACATTTATTATCAGTATGACTCAAATATTAATTAATGTATCAACTAATATAACTTTGTAGTATAACAGCAATTATTGGCTATCACTGTTTATTTCATTCCGATATAACGTCATACTACATGTCTTATTAAAATATGCAATACGTATATGTACTTTTAAAAATAATATTTTAAAACTATTCAATAATTTCAACTTTTATAAAGTATAATGTTAAATAAAATTTTATGATTCTTTGCCATTTTAACTCTTACTTTTCTTTACTTATTATTCCTATTCCGTTATAAAATACTACCTACAAAAGTTATTTTAACCCCATTTAATTTCAGAAAAAAATGCAATTTTAAAAAAAAAAATAATAACGATTAAAAACTCCTATACCTCATCATCATTTACAATAAGCTCAATCAAAATATAAATTTCATGTAAACTAACGTAACTCATCTAATAAAAATAAAATAAAATATAGACCTCATATACTCTTACTAACTTTAAAAAATACATAAATACTTCACTAGTATAATAAATCTATTTCTAATATTGGAAAGAAACATTGAAATTCATTCACAAAAATCAATAATTATTTCAATATCATATTACATTGTCAAATTATTCATCAATTAAAATAGCATATTAAAATAAAACTGCTATTTTTAATCTTTGGGTATATTATTTAAACATTATCCATTCATTAATATATATACTTTGGTTGATCTAAAGAAAACATAGTAAATACTCAAATCATTATTATTATTCACAATTTTACCCTAAATAATCTTCAATGTAATCTCAAGATGTCCTCCAGGATTCCAGTTACAAAATAATTTACATTTACCTCAACAATCATTCTTTAAAATATTACGTGTTGTATAATTATAAAATAAACTTATGAATAAAAATTATATTAGTATTTAGTTATTATTTTCTAAAAAATTAAATTCCTTTCCTATCTTTAATAACAATAATTAATTAATATTTATGTTAGTTAATAATTGAGATATTATAATCACGTGTTTTCATTCAGTTGTTATTGTTCTTTTTCCTAGGCAATTTTCACTAAACATTACTTCTTTTCCGGTACATCGTGTTCTTTAAAAGTTTTTATGAAAAATAAAAATTCTTTTTTTAAAAATAAAAAAAATAGTCCATAATAAGAAGAAAATAATAATATTATAATATTTATGAAATCCGGTTCTTTTCTTTAATGAAATTATTTTAAAGTTATTATTCTTAGTATTATCATATTTATAAAGTTCTTGTTTAATTTTTTCTAACTTTAATTGGATATCCACTATTGTTTCATGTACAGCTATTTAGGTAAGATTCTTTTAAAGTCTTCTATCGACCACGTTTAGCTTTAATAATTCAATAATTTATTCTTATAAGTATTCTGCAATTACTTCCGATTTATTTGTATAAAACTATCAAAATTTAGTCTTCTAAACATAAAGACTTAACAAGGAAATATTTATACAATTATTGTTATACTTTATCTTTACCAAGATATATATTTAAATTATACTTTCAAATACTTCTTCAAAAAAGTATTTCTCATTTTTAAAATATCTATTTTATAAAAATTAATTACTATTACTTTTAAATTTATACAAATCCAACGTATTACTTTTAGGCATATAATACTCGCTATCAATCAGTCTGTTAAATTTTAGCAAAAGTCTCAATATATTTTATCCTCATATGATGTCTTCATGATCTTTGCGTAAATTGAGCTCAGTAAGGAAGGATTAATAGGGAACTAAATAAATTACGATATCCATCGGTACTTTTATAAATTATTTTTTAAAAACTACTCTAATAATTTTAAATATTTTTTAGAGCTCTATAATCCAGCTATTTTAAATAGCAACTTTACTTTAAATTTCAATCACAAGTCCTCTCTAACAATTGACTTGGTTTTATAGGAGAAAACTCCCACTTGATTGGTGAATTAAACAATTGCTTGCTAGCTTATTTACATATTTCACCAACAGGATTAAAAATAAATAATGACTATTTAATATTTATTATTTATCACATTATTAAATTCTTAAATTAATATTCATCATTTATTTAAATCCATTAAACATTTTTTAAAACATACTTTCTTACTTTACTTTACGTTTAATTTTTATAAGATTATTTTTATAAAAAACAATCTATTTTATTAGTTATGTTTTAAAAGTATTTTAAAAATCAGATTTAATATTCCATTAACATCTTTATTTTTATTTCATGATAGAAAATAATATTTATAAATTTTATAACAGAATTTTTAAAATAGTTTTACTTTACTAAAAATACTCCAAGATGTGTGGTGGTTTAAATTAATCTGGGTTTTTCTTATAACAAAGCTACAAACGCTTGTAATAATCTAAAAATAAACTAACAATACATTTTTTTTAAAATAAATATTTTTAAAATAAATAATATCTTATAACAACTTTAAAATAATAATTCGATATTATTAAAATCCAACATTAATTCTTCTATTATGTATTACTAATAATTAAAATATTTATATTCATTTATTAAATACTAATTTTTATCAACAATAAATATATGCATTTAATTTTAACTTGTCTTTTAAAAACTTTAACTTTAAACAGCTATTTATTAAATTTATTATGGCCAGTTTTCCCAACCATATACCATTATCATTCCCATTGAAATGTCTCTCTCAAACATCAGCACAATTTTCACATATCAAACACTCATGAATTACTTTAGTTACACTTTTAAAAAGATTATTATAAATAAAATTCACATCATATAGCTAAATATATCTTAAATTTAAAATTTTTTATATAAATGGATACAACAATTTATGGAGACCCATATAAAAGGGCACAATATATATATAATGCCTTATTCAAAAACAGAGATTTATTTATGTTGTTCAGAGAATAGAATTCTCTATAAGTTTTTATTGTTGTCAAACTTGGATATTGGGGAATAGAACAGTATTAATAATTTGATATTTATAAAGCTTTTTGTAGAGAATCCTATATAGTAATGGAAAACAGATAAATACATTCAGAATCAGTTTATATAGGAAACTCTTTTCTTATATAATTGTGAGTTGCACAAATTCATTTATAGATAAATAATTCATACTTAACTTAAATTTATGTATTATGTTAATAAAAAGTTGTAAATTGTTTCACATTAAAGTTTTATTTTTTCTAAAAGAACACCTTCTATGGTTCAGTATTTATTTTTGCATACTAAAAGAAATATTTTATATTCTGCACTATGGCTAATGATAAATATGTTTCTGATTGAAATATAAATTACATTAAAAATTTATTTAAAACTAGAAGTCATGCAGATTGCTTCTCTTTATTTAAAGGGTATATGCTCCTAAATGATCATATTGAAATTATGTAGTTGTCTTAATTTTGACATGATGATTTTATTTTTTGGGAAAATAGTTATAAAAATTGGAGAAGTTGAAGATTGAAAAAAAAAAAAAAGATTATCAGAAAGCAAGTGTGAGAGACTGGTCATTGCAATACTGAATGTAATTTTGAAATTGTAAACAAGTTTCTAAATCCTCATAATACTTAATTGTACTACTGTAAGAAAATTTTTTTAGATTTAAAAATGCTTGGTGACACCAATTACCAACAGTTTTATAAACATATGACTTAATGAGCCATTGCTTAATGAAATTAGAAACTTATTTTGTTGAGAAAGAAATTAAAATAACTTGAACTTTCAGAAAAGGTAAATCAGAGAATAGCTAGCTAGTTCATAATAAGTGATTATATCGTTTTTTTTTTTTTCATATGTCAAATGTGTTGACCGGGTCAGCTGCTTGGAAGGCAGCTATGCTAACCGCTAGGCCACCAACGCTCGACTATTATGTAATTTTTCTGCATTAAATAATTTTTTTAATGCAGAAAATTGTTTATAACAATGGTTTTTAATCCTATTATGATTCATACCTTCCACCATGAACATGAATTTTATGGTTTTCTTTTTTTATTTATCTTTTATTAATAATTGGGTAGTTTGATTGACTACAAAAATTGATCTAAAGTTTACTTGATAATTTTCAGTCATCTGAAGAATTCTTGACTACAATCAGGATCTTAATCTCTATTTAAAAATGAAGTATATTAAAGTTTTAATAGCTAAACCATATAAAACTTTTTACAAATTTATTATAATTATAATATTCATTCTGTGCTTTTTAAGATTTTTGATTTAGTCAAATGTGTTCTTATCATGTAAAAGTTTTATTCCATTTTATATTAAATCAAAGCTTTTTTTAATTTTTTGTTTTAGCTTATATAATTATTTATTGTTTAGTTTTGTTTTGTGTTAATTAGCTTCTATTGTTTATGTTTTTCATTTTCTTGATAAGATTTTGTTAATTGTCTCATTATTTTTTTTTTTCTATTTTTATTAATGTGCGTATATATATAAATGTATTAATTTTAGAGATACCTGTGCTGCAATGGCATATTTGGAATCAAAGCAAGTTGTCCATCGAGATCTAGCAGCTAGAAATGTTCTTATTTCTGAGGAAGGAATTGCCAAAGTAAGTTTGTTTGAATTATGTATGCTTAAATATTGTAACTTTAGTCTTGTATTTTTAAAAATCTTATTGATTTCAAAATTAATGAGCTTTTTTTTTTTTCAAAAAGGAGTGGTTGACATTTAAAAAAAAATTCTCTATTTGTAAACATTTTGCTTTAAATATATATTTTTTATGTTTGTAGTTTTATATTTTGTATGGTACTTTTTAAACAAAACAAAAACTTTATAATTATAGCCGATAAACATTATAAAATATTAAATGATACTACCAACAACAACGTTATATAATTTTGTCATAGAAAATTATATTAATTGATTATAATAATGAATTTAAAATGATTCACTCACCTGACTTTCAAAATCATTTGTATTTTATTTTAATTATTATTTTTATGCTAATAATTCAAATTATTAAAGTTATGGTTCAAATAAAAAAATATATTCGCGATAAAAGTTACTTACAATTACATGAAAGATAATTTCTATCACATATATTTTTTGTACTAATTATAATGTCCATGCATTTTTTTTTTTAATTTATTATTTTATTTCTATAAAAATGTGAAAAAAAAAGAATAGAAAGTGATTAAAACAGTTTGATTATTATTAAATATAAATTAATCGCCATGCATATATAATAGTTTTCATTTTTCTGATATGCTATTGGACAAATAAAGACATTGAAAATGTTATATTGTACGCTTATAATTAATTCTCTTTATTTATTTTGAATTTTTTATAAAATTGCCAAATTTCAGTTTAATACTGTCATCTGTCTGAAAAAAAAAAGATTTTCCAAATGTATTATTTAAGTTTGTATTAAAATAATTCAGTCCCAATTTTTAATTGTTTTATATAGTTTTTAGGATATAAATTCTATGTACATGGTTTAATATATGTTTATAGTGTCTGTATATATCTTATATTTAAAAGTAATAAAGGAGAGAAATGTGCTTAAATTGTGAAAAATAATAAAATAAACCAATTAGACAGGAATTGTAAAGAATAAGCTGGAACTATATTAAAACAGTATTTAAAAGATGAAACTCAATTATGTACAGTTTAAGCATCTTTATTTCAAAAACTCTTGTTTATTGATTGTTTTCAGATAAAATAAATTTATGGAAATGAACCATGCCATTTAAATATATACCTGTAATTATAATGGTAAATGGAGAAATGTTCAGAAATTAAATGTAATGTATTAATTAGCATAATTTAAGTATAAACTACATTAAAACATTAATAAATTAAAAAAATAAAATAAATTTAAATTAATAGTTTATAATTTGTTTGATTATAAATAAACTTTTGTATTACTAAATTTGTTGGTATAATAAAAGTTATGAACATTTTTGTATATTATAAAACTCACCAACAACAACAACAAAAAAGAGAAAATGCTTTAAAAATATTCATATACTTATATACTTTTTAATGAATATTTCTTTAAAAGTATAATTAAATAAACATCACATGATCACCATTTCTTATGCTTGCTTATAACTGTTATTAAAACAGGCAAAACTCACTATATGTATCGCCACACACAGCAAGCTAGAGTAACCCCATTGATTACTCTAGCTTGCTGTGTGTGGTGATACATATAGTGAGTTTTGCCTGTTATAATTAAATAAGTTGAAAATTAAATTCATTATGTTTTTATATACACTTGCTTAGAAATATTTTTTTCATTATATGTGTGGCCAAAAATTCATAATAAAGGTTTTAACTTTTTTTTATACTGTTGAGAAATTTGATTAATATAAAAATGACTACTTCATCAACATTTTCTTTTAACATTTTTAGGATGATGGGTCAGCATAGAATTAACAAACTTTTTGTTTTTAGATTTTATGCATAATTGAATTTCAATAATAAATAAACTAATATGACTTTAACAATTCAAATTTTTCATACAAGAACTGTATCATGATCATATATATTGTTACATTGAATGACTGAGTGCATTTATGCTTAGACATTTAAATTATTATTATATTTTTTCTCTTATTTGATTAGAATATGAACTTTTAACATCTAATGGCAGTTTTGTTTTCAGATATTATATAGTTTCCAATCAATATATTTATTCAACAGTGTATAGATAAATTAAACTTTTATATAAAAAATGCTATGATTAAAAGTACATTTTTTGATCAGTTGCATTTGGATATTAACCCATGTGTGGTTTTCAGACAAATACTGTAATTGAGCTAAAATAGTTTCAAGAGCAAGAATTCATTCATATCGCACTATGGCAAAAAAAAAAAAATTCAATACATTTAATTATTGAATGATTTTTACAATTGGGAACTGTTATATATTAAAATTTTAATCTTAACTATATTGTCTAGATGTCTGTATCTATTTATAATCCTAGGTAAGAGAAATAATATTGTCTGTTTTTTTTTTTATGTCATAGCATCTGCCGGGACGCGAACCCACACCCGTCTGCAACCAACTACTTGCTTGCATGGCGGTTGCGATACCTCTCGGCTAACAACGCAAGACAATTGTCTGTTGGGAAGAAAATATATTTAAATGCTTATGTAACAGGCTTATAATAATACATCCAAAAAATAATTTTATTTTTTTACTTGTTTATTATTTTTTGTAAAATTACTAAATATTTATTCCTTAATAAGTACATGATATTTGTATTTAGCAGATGTTTTAATATATCTGCTTTTTGACATAAAATTGGCTAGGGAAAATTTATATGATATAAAATAGAAATATCTTCTGACAAATAACATTATTTTTTTAAAATTAGAAATTGATTTATAATATTTCAAAGATTATTTTCATTATATAAATTTATACTTTAACAAATTTGTCTTAAATATACAAATTTTATGGAGAATAAATTTTTAAGTACATTTTTGTTATTTATGTTTGTTACTTTTTTTTTAATTTGCAAAGTTGGTATTTTATGTTTACGGTCATTTCAGTTTTTGAACTTATGATTTTATTGAAAATTGACAAAATGTAAAGATTTTATTAAAAATGAAAATGTATAACCAAGGGGAAATATGAATAAAAGAACAAATAAGATACAGAAGTGTATTCCAAAATGAATTATTTTTTTTTTTGTCTGATTAACACACGGGTTATATGTGGCACTTTCAACTTCAATGTCTGCTATTAATGTCTAGATTTTTTTCACTTGTTAGAGCATAAATTTTAATATAAAACTTAGTTTTTGTTACGTGTAAGTTCTAACTATAAAGCTTGATGTCAATAGCTACATGGCTTTAAAAAAAATTAAAGAAAAGAAAATGTTTTGAACCAAGAAAAATGAGTAAAGCAGGGTCTAGTCATATTAATTAGAGTTGAAAGAATGCTAATATATATGTACTGTATTGCCATTTGTTTACATACAATATAGTACATTTTATTTATCTTTCTATTATTTATTTTTATAACTTTATTATATTTTAATTTTGCAATATGTAGGTGACTCTTATACTTCAATTTTATTAATTTTTTGTAACTTTTGAGAGCCAAATAATGAAATGACACACTAAATAGAATAAAACTGCATCTTATCAAGATCAAAAGCCATTATTTTAATATGTTGATAGAATTATTAGTTCATGCTTTATTCCAGCTGCAGTCTAAAATTATGATTTTTACTCTCGACAATTTACTTCTATTTATTCATTGTTTTTAATTTTCAAAGTTAATATTTTACTATTTAGACCAGCGTTTCCCAACCATTTTTAGCTCACGTACCACTTGGTAGTACATCACGCTAAATTGTACTACTTCGTAAAAATGATTGTATTTCGTGAAATTTGTTATTGCGAGTGTGTTATTTTATTTGCATTATAAATATTATAGGGTGACCATGTATGTATTCACACCTCATAATAAGACAAATTACATTGAAACATGCCTAAACGTCATGCCAGATTATAAACTGACTGAAATTATAAACTCACTGTAACATATTTATATGTATGTGTTTGTTCAAAGTTTCATATTTTTCCCAGAATAATTTATTAAAGATTATATTATTACATTAAAGGTTATTTGGTATATATTTTGTTCAAAGTGTTTTCTAATTCCTTCATTTGGTTTTCACGAATTTGAGTCGATTTTCTCTTTTTCGGAGCATCTTGCTATTGGTTGGGCCATGGAGAGGATAAATCCAGCATGTTTTCTTTATATTGTTCAGCATGAAGTTAATAGGATTAAAATTTTGATGATTAAATACTAGCTTACATCTAGTAATCCACAATAGATGATCAAGAATTAATGAGAGTCTAATTTCTGGGTATGATCCTTTTCTGATTCATTCTTTCAAATTAAATAATTTAGATTGATTTGCCTTGATCCGACTCATTATTTATCTACTATTTTGTCATATTTCGTTTACTAATAAATGGTTTTAATAAAAACACAAAATTATAAAAAAACAATTAATATATTTTCTTATCATAATCAAATATTTTTATAAAATAAATTTAATGAGATCTTTGTGCTTATTTCGAACAACATAATTTTTTGAAATTTGGTTCGAAAGATGCGAGGTATACCCTTAAGTCTACAGCTGCTTTCAATCTGTTTCGATACTTATTTTTTAAAATAATATATGAAGAAAAAGCTCTTCCTACTAATTCCATACTTGTAAACGGTAATAATAATTTAAGAGCTTTCTCGGAAAGTTGTTCATATTCTTTAATGTTTAACCAAAAATTAATTAGATTGTGTCGTTTGAATTCTACTTGTAAAGTTCTGTCACATGATAATTCTATTAAATTTTCTTTATCCTTTATTGATAATGATGTAGCTTTTTCTAAATTTTCTGCATAGAAGGGGTTTGAAATCCAATTATCATTTGTGAATTCGGGTTTTAGAAAATATTTCATGAAAGACAATTTTAATCCTGTTAAATGTGCTATTATATTTTCTCGTATATCTTGAGACAGACTAACCTTATTTTCAAACAAAAAATATGCAGACTTTCGAATACTTCCAGTTGATTGTTTTCGATACTTATATATATTACTGTTTCCAAAAATCTAATTTCTTAATCATACTTTCAATTTTATCATTAACATTAAAGATCGTTATCGACTGTACATATTAACAACTTTATTGTATAATATTATGAATTAAAATAATTTTTATGAATTATAAGAAAAAACATTTCTATGATATTTTTATGATTTAATTTTTTTTTATGTCCGCCATTATTGATTATTTTTCGTGTACCACCTACCAGCAACTCGCGTACCACCAGTGGTCCACGTACCACAGGTTGGGAAACACTGATTTAGACGAATGTTATTTATTGAATTCATGTCTAGAATGAAAAATGTAAAAATTTGTAATTGGAAATAAATTTCACCTATTTCAACAATACAATAAAAAAAAAATGAAAATAAAATACAAAACACGTATCAGTTTATTGATTTAACACACAATGTGAAATGATAAGAAGTTAATATTTTCTAACATTTTTTTCTGTGATAAGCATAGAATAACATTTTTTTTTACTTATAGATATCGTACAAAGTTGCAAATTAATACTTTTTTTTTTTACAGTTTATGGATAAGTTAACTTTTTCATAAAATAGTATGTTATAAACATGATACTTTTTGACTGTGTGTGTTGCTATTTTGGTTAACTATTGCAATTAATTGTTCTTGGACATTAAATCTTATAGCATTTTTTTCTGTTCTCATTTGTTTTGAAAATGAACATTTAGCATAGTGTTGTAAATTTTTTAAGTTTTTATTTTTAAGTTTTTATAATGTGCACAGTTTGAAATCATTATGAATTATTTTTTTAACTTTTTCATTACTATAAGCAAGGTCATATTGGCAAATCTAATAATACTTGAAAAATAAAAATTAAATAAAAATCATGTACACAATAGTTTTGTTTATTTGTAAATATTTTTAAAAAAGTCAATTTGTTTTTATTTCAATTTTAAATGATCACTAAAATACTTTTTAATATAACCTTTTTAAGAAATATATACACACCACTTTCTTATGCATATTATTGAAACTTATCAACTTGTTTTAACATATTTGAAATTTTATATAAAAATATTTAGAATCTTATCTGCCAACCATTCTAGAATTACTTTGTCAGTGATTTATAGCAAATATACAAAATTTGAATAAATTCTATTGGACATAAATATATTAAACTGTGATTTTAAAATTTTACCCAAATAAACAAATAAACAAACAGAGATTCTAATTTAAATAAAAGTATTTAAAAATGTTATCGAATTTTAGTAATTCTACATTACTCACTTTATTTTTTAAATTTATTTTTTATGTATATTATAATGTATTTTTTCTTCATTTTTAGATATATGTACAACATATTCATACATCTGTAAAGTACAAAGTTTAATCTGGAAAAGTCTATAAAATATTTGTACGATGAGAATGAATTAAACTAATGCAAATCTGAATGTTACAAAAATAAAATTCAGGATTAAAAAGTATTATATTAAATTTATATTATATTATTGTTTCTATATTTAATTTCAACATTATATATGAGGTTGGATAATTTAATTTTGCTCTTATGTAGGAGGATTTTTATTTTATTTTGATTGTTTTATGTAAAAATTTGGAAAAGGCATGCTGAAGTGTTTAACATCTTTTTCTTTCTCTAAATTCTAAGAACGTTTCATATAATATAATATTGATTATTCCAGTAATGATAACATTTTTTATTTTTATGGGTTTCTTTGTTTTAACTTTTTTCTTTTTAATATTCATATTTTTTTCAATTGGTTTTCGTCTGCAATATTTTATTCTTCATTTTACTTATCAGTATTATAAATTGATTTTATTAAATTGTTTTTTTTTTTTTTTTTTTAGAAAAATCATTTCCTCAATAAAAATGAGCAACTCTCATTAATGAAGATCTATTTAGGAATAATTTTTTTTAAATGTTTTGTATATGTAGTTAAGCATGCTCTTTCTTGCATATTTGTTGCCATTAATAAAAACATAAAATTTCTGGATCTAAAATTTTATCCAAATTACTGTTCATATCTAGTTATTTTTTTGCAATTTATGTATTAATATTATCATCCAGAACAATTTTGTCTACATATATATTTGCTCAAAGCTGTATATTTAATATTTATGTCTTTTTTTATATGTACTGAATTTCTGATATTTAATTCCAAATGTGATTTCTTTTTTCTTGATGTATTGCCTATTGTTGTTTAGTCTAATTCAGTAATGTTTTAATTTTTTTTCATTTGTTCATCCTACTTCTAATTAACTTCAATTTTAATATTTAACTATTAAGCTTTATTATAATATTATGTTCAGTAAATAATAAATTCTCTTTATATGTATAGGTTTCATATTTATTTATGTATGTGTGTGATGTGCCTATTATTAGCATAGTAGCACTTCATTTTGACTGGATCTCACTTTCCATTGTTTGCATATTAAATGTAGATAGGTCAGCAGCTGTTGCTAGGATAACAAAAGTTTTAATCTTAAAATGTATCTTAAATACTAAAAATTCTCTTGTTTTTATTAATCTTCTCAAATTCTTTTTTAACATTCGTCATATTTTTAACTGATTGATTTCAATTTTTTAAACATGCAGTAAATTCATATTGGCATCATTAATTTTGAGGCATTACTAAATTAATCTTCACAATATGGTATATTAATATTACTGCTGCACAGAAAAAAAGAAAGACAATCAAAGGTTCTAGATTTTATCAAAACTAAATTATTTTACTAAATAAAAATAATAACTGATATTAAAAGGGATTTGAATATGGCATAAATGAGTATTTTACTACATATAAAAATATACAAATATAAAATATCTGTCAAGAAAATACAATACTTGTGAGTTTTTAAGTAAACTAAGATGAGGACAGTCTGTGTTTTCAATAAATCTACAGTTTCAGGGGTCTGTTTACAAAAAAAAAAATGACTGCTCCAAAACATATTTAATAATTACATTTTATTTTTATTACTGTTATTTTAAAAAAAGAGATTGTAGAAAAATTAATTATAATATTTACAGTTTATTTTCTTTTTTTTTGGATTAACTTATTAACAGAAAAATGAAAAAAATATATAAATACAATATTTACACTCTATTCATGTTGACGGCATGCAATTATATCATGACCGTTAAAATTCTCTACTAGCCCGAAACGCAAATTCGCGTTGTCACCTTTAGATTGCTCTAACTCAGCCATTTTATGAGCTACAATGATAAATATATGCTCGATTTTAAGCTTAGAGCAAGGCCTGTAAGATGCTGCCCTCTCTTGAATTATTTTTCAAGTAAAAATAAGCTGCAAAAGAAGAAGACCACTTCTTATTGGTTGGATAATCTATTCTCAATACTTATTGGCTGATGATTTTGATAAATATTTTTTCACTGCTGAAAATGAAATATATGTTTTAGAGTGTTTTTTATTATTATTTTTCGTACATATTGTAAATAATTTTCATAAAATCGAATATTTCTAATAAAAATATAGTTATTTTACAAAAGTAGTAAGGTTTTATTAAAAATTGTATACTTTACACGATTGTAAATTGAAAAAGAAACCAGCCGTAGTACCAATTTTTGGCATCTTGTCAAGAGTTTAGATTGCTCCAAGCTGTTTATTTGATTTTCAAACAAAGATTAATGTTTTAGAATATTTTTCTGGCATTATAATGTATTTTTGGTGTATTTTTTTTAATAATATGCTGAAAGTATAATTATTTTGAGAAAAACGTTAAGATTTTTCCTAAAAAATTCTTAAAAAATTCGTAACAGCAAATCTGGGAGGGATTTAAATGACATTTACATTGCTTCTAATTTGCTCGTAATGTTTTCTTTGATTTTTCCGCTTTTGAATATTTTTATAAAATACAAATAAAAATATATTTTTGAAATAACTTTCGTTTACTTTCCTAACATTACAAATAATTAATATACTTTTTGAAAACAAAACTAAAATGAATATATATTAAAAGATGAAAATATTTCTATCAAAGAGTTTGTCACTTGACCAATTAACACCAATTAAAAGTTTCAGAGTTTTACTTCACTTGTCTAATAATAAAAATGATCCATGAAAGTGTTAACAGATACTTTTTGGGAAGGCAGGATCTCTTACCTTTGGAAATAATCCACTGTTACACACCCTGTGACAGGAAGGTCCCAAATTTTTATCTGACAATTTACTAAAAAAATTGCTGACAAAAAGAAACAGAATACGACAATCGTAAGTGCATTTCGTCGCTGCCCATGTTATAATATAAGTACTGTATAAAAAAATGAAATAAAACTTCTTGATGAAATTTATTGGAATTTACTCCTTTTTAAAATTTAACAATTGATTTATTAATTTTATTTTAATTTAACAATTGACATATCTTTAGTAGATTATAGGCCCTTGAAACTGTACATTTATCAAAAATACAAGCTGCCATCTTGGATTAATTGAAAACTCATAAGTACCGAAAATAGGAACACGAATTAAAAGGGATATATATTTGCAATACAATCGTTTATGTAAAAGTATATTTAAAACTAAGTAATAATAATACTAAATTACTTTATAAATTTAACTTTATTAATGTATTCGTCAAAAATAAAATTTTCACCCATGTACTTTGCTTTTCAACTTTTTTCTGAGCTGAAAATCAATAATAATAATAATAAATATACTTTCAGTTTTATTACATTCTCTTGAAGGGTTAATTTAAATGAAGATTTTTTCTTCTCAGCAAACCAACAGGAGATTGTTTTTGGATTATTTCAGAGTATTCATTCTATTTGATGTTTTTACGGATGAGTTGGTTTTTTTTCTTCGAACTTCACTCTTTTTATGGCACTTTTCTTTTGAAACTTAAACTAAATTATAGCTTTGGTAATTATAATTACTGAATATCAAAGTTCAATTCTTGCAGTTGTCATTAACTTTTTATACTTTTATGTTTTTTACCTAAACAAGGCAAAACTCTCCACACAGTAGTGTCACTCTGTGCCAACTAGAGTAATCAATGGATGCCAGAAGGCTTATACATAAAATCCCTATCTAATGCCTACTCATCCAATATCCTCAGACTAGTTTCTGGCTTGTGACCTTCGTCAGTGAGGAGCTCAATAGCTTATATAGTCATATGGGTCTGAACTCAGTTCAGCACCCATACATTTTGGTATCTTTGGTCTTTAACAACCATAGCCACCATATCCTATTAGGCAGGATTGGTGTTAAACCATCAAGCATCTCATGATCACCATCTGCCATAGTGGTGGCTATGATTGTTAAAGAACCAAAGACACCAAAATGTATGGGTGCTGAACTGAGTTCAGATTCATGTGACTATATAAGCTATTGAGCTTAGATTGAAAATATTTTTGTGTTTTCAATTTCATTCCCATAGTTTTATAGTTAAGTAGAGGTAAAAGGTGGTTGCTGGAGGGTTGCATTAGATCCTAAGATCTAGGTGCAGTGCTCTCAGATCCAAAGCTCTTCACTAATGAAGGCCACAAGCCAAAAACTAGTCTGGGGATATTGGATGAATAGGCATTAGATATGCACAAGCCTTCTGGCATCCATTGATTACTCTGGTTGGCACAGGGTAGCCCTAGTGTATGGAGAGTTTTGCCTTGTTTATAAATAATTATGTGCTGGTATGGGAGATGGTGATCATGTGATGCTTGATGTTTTTTTACCTGCTATTGATCAGTTATATTTATAGGTGAGAAAGTTAATGTGGTCTTCTTGCAGATTCCAAAGACTTTCATTAGGAAAATTTCAAAAGACGTCAATCTAGGCAAACTAGAATCAATCTTACACATCAATGCAGCTGGTACACTTGATTAAGTCTAATATTTTTATTCTTATATTGCTATTAACACTGTGAAAAATTTTTATTACACTGTTTTTTTAATAATCAATAACTATTTTGTATAATAATATTACTTATTTTTTCCCTTTACTTTTACTTGCTTTACTGGCTATTTGTCCTGATTCTCACTAGCATGGATTAAATTGGCAATTTTTTTTTTTTTCAAAAGTCAATCTGATCTGTTTTTTTTTTTTAAATTGATGGTTTAAATACTTTTCTCAAGCTATGATGCAATAAAATCAAACATTAAGATTTTTGTTTTTAAAAATATATTTTACTGCACCTAGTTGATTTTCAAACATTAAATTATTTAATTATGACCATAAATTAATTATGTTTTATTAACTTACAAATCTAAAAGCAGAAATTATGAATAAGATAATCTTATTACAAAACAAAATATGATTGAATTTTTACATTTCATTTTTTTTCAGTTTTTTACATTTTACATTATTTTGCATTTGTTGTTATTAAGGCTAATTAAGTTTATTTAATCTTTGATATTTGATTTTAATTAAGTTACAGCGTTGTCACACTATTGTAATAATATTATTTAATCCTTATTTTCAAATAATTACATATGTGCATTTTGTCAATGTTCATTTCTACTTTTCTTTTTTTAAGTTTTAAATACATATGCGCTCACACACACACAACTCTAATGTTTACACGCGCACACATATATATCAATATAAAAAATTTTCATAGTTAAATGCATGATGAAATCATTTATTTTTAATAAAATATATATTTTTTCTGAAATGCATAATGCCATTCTTAAAATATTTTAAAGATATACTAACAGATGTCCATGATTTTGAAAGTTAATATTGACTTGATTGTTTAAGTTAATATTGACTGTGCAAGATAATTTCTAAGTTATTTTGATAAAATCATTTACAGACATATTCTGTATTTTTAAAATTCTTTATTTGAACTATTTACTATTTAGTCAGAATATGTAAATTTTGAGATTATTTGGTTTCTTGCGTAAAGTTTAAAGATGATCTTTGCTTTTCATCTAAGTATGTAAATTGTACAAGAACTTCTGAAGATGGTTTTGGCAGATATACAACAATTTTCTAGTAATTATAATCAATTTGATAATAATGAATGTCATGCAATGTCTATACAAATGTATGTTGTGTTTATATACATTAGCTTATACCTTTACATATACTTGTTAATATATTTTGAATGTATTTTTTATACTTTTTTTTTTTTTGACATTGTTACATTTTTAAGAACTTTAAAGATATCTTTGTGTGGGTGTTAGCATATATATATGTAATCAAAAAAAAAAAAAGCAAAAAAAAAAAAAAAAAAGCAGGTTTCTTATTGGTATCATTTGTTTTATTAGTCTAGCAAATTTATTAAAGTAACCGTTCTCCAAATCTAAATATGAAATTAATAAAACTTTTGATAAAATTCCGAGACAGTTAATATTATTGGCTTGTTAAAAACCTTTTTGATGCAATTTATATGTTGTAATGCTTTTTTGTTAACAAACAGAATGTAATAAAAGTCGATGAGAAAATTATAAAATTGAAGTTTAAATGTCTGGAAGCATATAATTTAAAAAGAGTAAAGGATAAATTCATTGCGTCAATTTTAAGAAAACATCAAAATAAAACCAATAAATCCAAATATAAAATTTATCCCACAGCAGTTATCCTCCCAAGAATCTTTGCAAACGTGAAAGTTTATAAAGTGAACCATCCCTTCAGATTATTAATACTTTGGGTGCACTTCTGCAGGATAGCCAAAATAATAGCTGAATGAATGGCTTATAGATTGCTTAGGATTCGATGGATTTAATCAAGTCTCCATTTGATTGTGTTTAGCTGTTAAAATCACAAAAGTTTAACCCCTGGTATGAGCTTGCTTCATTGGATATACAAGCACAAGTGCGTGTGCGGCGCAACTGCTCCCAAAAGCTGTAATACAAATACAAATAGCTAACTAAAATATTAAAACAGCCGAGCGCTTTCAAAGGATCTTGCCTTCATAATCATAGCTTGCTTACGTTTAAATTTATGCAAATATGCTAATTCCATCTTTTTGATAGAGAAAAACACGTGTCCTTCCTGTTTATGGCATCGCTGTCGCGAGAGATAAATAAAGCCTCTTTGATCTTTCTTTTGAGGTCATGTCTCTCTCTACATACAATGGTAGGATTGTCCGGAATGCACTCATGGTGACTTGTGCACTGGTGCTGATAAAAAACTGAATAAGTAGAAGGATCGTTGCAAGCTCTATTGTACGAATACCTGTGTTGTGCCAATCGTGTGGCCAGAGATGCCCTGCTTTCCCCATAATATGTGCCTTTGCAATGGTTATTTGGACAAGCAATGTTGTATACTGTATGGGGGGTCTGTAACAGTGGAGTTTGATCTTTGGTATTGTTAATAAGATTGTTAGAATTTGGAGGGGTTCGAAAACAGAGCTGATATTTGTTGTTAAAGATGGAATGTAGTTTCTTGTGTAAATTGGGTATGTATGGAAGTAATAACCTGGGTTTATCCTGTGTGGCGTGAGAGTTGAGAGGTTTATTCTGAATGTATGAGATTTTTTTGTCGATGATGGATTGTCTGAAGCCTAAATTCAGTAGATCATTTCTATATTCTGCTACATATCATGTCCACAATTCATAGACGTAATCCATAACAGATTAGTTTAATTAGGCTTTGATTTGAATAAGACTAACTTTTTTTAAATTATCAACACTCTTAAATGGGTGGTGATACCATGGTTCTGTTTAGTGGCAGATTTTATATAATGGAGCAATGTTATCCCATGAGGTTGCCAATTAGGGAAGTAGGGTGTAGCCTTGTGTTAAATAAATTTGAGAAGATGGTATTCCCAGACACTTTGCTACCATTTCCACATCTTTATATATAAGCTACATTAACAATGTGTTAATTTATGCTGAGGAAAAAATTATCATTGCCACCATTCTATAATAATACTAATGTATGTATTAACCTTCCGGTGTAATGCAAAGATTAAAAACAGTTTGCTTTGAGAAATTTAATGTTAGTTTCAGAATCTCTCCCAATCTAATTCATTTATTAAACAATACTAAAGATAAGTTGCCTCTGGACCAGGCCCTCCAGATCATCTACAAAATTAGTTGCAACAAACCTACTTGCAATGCAATTTATTATGTTGAATCCAGTGTTAATAACACCACTAGGTTAGCATATCATTAGTGTATATGTATGGGCACATGAAAACAGACCTCAACATAAAATAAATATTCCTGGAGCATGAAATCAATTTTGGTCACAACTTCAATCTGTTTAACATCAAAATAGTTTGCACAGAATGAAACTATCAAAAGAAAAAAATTTAAAGAGGTGTGATTTATCACCAACAACACCCATGCAATAAATAAAGATTTATGTGTTGCTTTATCATGCAAGGCAAATATGTAAATCTACCAATTTACATGCTAATTACTTTTATAGATTTGTTCTCTGCTTTCTCTCACAAATCTGATTTTATCTAGTATTATGAATATGATCTGCCAGGTCGAAAGCATTGCTAGGCTGTAGTTAATTTGTAATAGTGTTAATCTTTTATTTGTAGTGAACTATGCTCTGTATTGAATTATAATATATAAATTTTATTCTTTGGCTAATAGCTCAGAAACTGACATGACATTTGAACAACCAAATAGTCTGAATTGAGCACAATAATTTCATTCATTTATCAAAGTATATATATTACTAAACTCTGTTGATATTCAGAATTACTTAAACCTCTACAGTCTATATTATGCTAAATCAAATAAGACTTTATTCATATTCATTATTTTTCATTCATAATTAAATAATTTGTAAAATTCGATGGGATTTATAGTGGGAAAAGTGATTTTAAAATAACTATCATTAACACACAGAATAACTGCTGCATAGTTTTGCTATATAAAAGGAATTGAAAAAATTTGAAAGCAAAGTAAAAACTAATTTGTATTTTTTTTCTAATGCATATCTTTAATTCAGAGATAATTTAGTTTTTTTTTTTTATAAATCTAAAATAATTTTTTTTCTTGGAAGTTGGTTTAACTAATTCATGGGGTGGTGGATGATGATGAAAAATTGAACTCCAGCTACTTTGATGTTGGAGATCATTTAATCTTTTGTGCTTTTAACGTTACCTAAATAAGTAAATCATCTTTAAAGAACACTAATCAAAGAGAGAGACTGTAATTTATTAAAATGATAGATAAATTTCAGCAAAGTACTATCTTATAGATAAATGTAGTAATTTTTTATTTTTCTGCTTATACAAATATATTTCTATATAAATAAAATATTTAAGAAACATTTAGACAGTTTTCAAAATGGCAAATTGAAGTACAGATTTCTGTTTTGAAAATGAAATTGTTTTTAAAATTTTATTTTCTTGATTTTTTTCTTTTTGCAAAGCTTTAATGTATTCTGTCTTTGTTAAAGCAGTGTTAAAATGTGTTAAGTATTAATTTCCTAAAAACCTCAATGGGTTCATCGACACTCTTCTGATCCAGGGATCTCACAACATTATCCTCACACTCCTAAGTCACTTTCCTGCCAACCTTGTGCATATCATTATCACACTCACCAACACTTCTCCCAGTGGCAAGCCCAGGTCATGGACTTCATTCATTGGCAACATCATACAAAAGACTGGCTTTGTTATGCCATCAATCAGCAGCAAACTAAAGTACTGGGAGGTTTTCAATCAGGCTGCAGACTTCTCCATTGTGTCCCCAACATTTCTCAAACTTACCAATGCTCAATTAATCCGCACATTCAAAAGGTGGTCCCTTGAGGCAAAATTCCTCAATTTCCTCCTCAAAATCAATCTTTACTCCCTTCCCACAAATCAATTTTTGGTCAACTGTAGGGGTTTCACCAAGATATCTCCCATATGCTAGATCTGTAAAACTGAGAATGAAACCCTCCAGCACTTCCTACTTAAATGTCCCTTTCTGCTTGGTGTGAGAAATGTCATCAACTCCTGACTTTCATCGCACAGGAATGCCATCTTCAATCTCCAAGAATCCATAGAAACAGGGGTGTTTGCAGCTATTAGACTATCAGTTTTCCTCATTTATGCTCTCTGGTTGCTCCGATGTGACATTATCTTTGACCAGAGAGTACCCTCAGTGAACCAAAAGCTCTTGGACCTAATTTGCTGTCTCAAAACCACTCCTCATAGACACTTGGGCAATCCTTCAACTTGCATCCTCAGCCTCTGTCATACGACTCAATTACGAAGACATGCATTTCGGACCAGCCTGGACTACACCGTTTCCCCTTTCCACTTCCCATTCCCTTTTCACATGTATCCTTCTCCTCTTACCATGTTGCTCCTTAAATTTCAATTTATTTTATAATCACTCTCTTGTAAACCTTTTCTAACTGTATCTATAGTATTTTTTTTTTTTTGATGAAGAAACATCACTGAGAAAAAAAAGTATTAACAACAATTAAAATATGTTGGTATATAGGGTATATGAGCATAAACTTTCACATGACCCATCACTCTCCACTCTATCTTATAACACTGATATACTTGAACACATATATATTGAAAAAATAAATAATCACCAATATATGTATTTCATGCTAAACCAACAATCATCAGTTAATAGAGTGGAGAGAGATGGGTCATGTGAAAATCTGTGCTCATATACCCTATATATTACATATATTAATACAGGCCTATAATAAACCTGTATTTCAGTTATTAAAATATGTTAGGTAAATTTTAATAATAATTTATTGTTAATAACATTTACGGCATGAAAGAATAATATTTTTTTTACATAACTGTTTAAATTCAATTATCTTAATGTAGTTATAAAAACATATAATAATAAGACTTATAATAGCTAGTATTTATTAGAAATGGAGTAATGATCGCTAGTTCTCCTATTCTGTTGATTATTCAACTATCGTTTTTTATTCTATCATTTCAGTTATAATTTGAGGTTTGCTTCACCTGGATATGATGTCAATTTCTTTTGGCTTCACAGCTGTCTTTTTCGGTGGCATTTTAATCAATATTTAGCAGTTTATTATTATCTTACAAACTAATGCATATGCACTGAATTTCTACAAACCTACATGAATCACCCTGTAGCTTTATATTAACTAACTTAATTTTTGATGAGGTGTGCAGATGATTGGCTATTAATTTGCAGCATTGATTTATGGCATCAATCTTCAAAATAACTAAGATGTTTCCTAATTTTTTTTGTCTCTCTTTGCTTGATCAAAATTTATTTTGAATTCCCATATTGATAAAGATTTGTTTTCTACTTATGTAAGGTCTGTTGTAACTTTATTATCCTAACTAGTCTTTATCAATATATGGGTACTTAGTAATGATGTAGTTTTATCACAAACTATTTCAATCTTTTATTTCTTAATTTTTTTTTACACTTTTATTTGAATTACTGGATACTCTTTGTTTAATGACTTTGAATAATGTATGAGGAACTATTTTCTGTAATAAATTTTGTTTATTGATTTAGCTTTTTTTTTCATTTGCATTAAAACTTCTGATTTTTTTTTTTTGTAATTTTAAATGCCAGTGTTTGGTAAATATGATTTGCTGTGGAGTTAATTTATTACTTAGTTCTTCATTTCCATAACTGAAACTTCTTTTTTTTTTTTTTTTAGTATTGGCTTCCAAATTTCAAAACCAATATTTACTTTCCTGGAAATCACTCCTTTCCTTCTGTCAAACACTATGACTAGTTGTATTGATTTCAAAACAATATTTTTTAAAAATGATATGACCTGATCAAAGATCGAATCTGATAGAGATGCCTATGCTATTGTGAACCAAATGTAATTCTAGAATCCATTAATAATTTTACATGTAGATCATAGTTCTTAACTCTCATAATAGACTGAGCTTTTTTAATTTCTTTGTATAATCTATTGTTTTTTTTCTTCCTTTTTTTTTTTTTTGCATTCATTAAAATGAAATCTTTGTAATATCACCAGTGTTAGATCACTTACGATCTCTCAGCAGATCCTTGCTTATTTAAGTCACAAAGGATGAGTCAGAGTAGATTAAGTTTATAATATCTCATGTCACTGATTTACATATGCTTATGAAAGTTGTAATTTTATATATATTTATGAATCATATAATTTTGATTTGGCCTGTTTTCATAAAAAAATTTCATCCTATTTAAATATGCAGATTTGTTTTTCATATAATTTGTTTTTAATGATCCCATTTTTGCCATCTTTAATTTTTATTCTATTTTAATATATAGGGTATATGAGCACAGACTTTTACATGACCCACCACTCTCCACTCTATTTCACAACACTGATACACCTGAACACATATATGCTGAAAAGATAAATAATCACAAATATATGTATTTCATGCTAAATCAGCAATCATCAGTTGGTCCAGATTATCATCTCTACACATATATGCTATAAGTGCTCAAATATATATTAAGATAGCCAATCTTCATACTTTAATGGACAGGCTTCAATCTACTCCACACTCCAACTCTTCGACTGTCCATCCAATTGAAAATCTGATGATGGAACGCTCTATCTATTTTAATAGAGAGAAAAAAAATATTTAACTATGTTTTTTTTTTCTGTTATGATCTTTAAATCTAGTTTAATGATGGCCTTTAGCAAAACCTCAGAGTAAATTTTTTTTTTAGTAGGCAGAAGAAATTCTTCTTTCCTCTATTACAGTCCTTAGTTTAGATGATGTTGTTTATTAGTAAAGGATTCAAATTATATTAGATAAGATATAATAATAATTTCTGAACATTGATAATTGTGTGTAATATTTTCCATATCCTTTAGTTTCAATTATATTGCATAGTCTCAGCTACAAGAATAGCCTACTCATTATAAATATATAGTGATAAATAATTGACAAAGGTGAAAGTTTAATGAGTCCATTCAATAATGATCATCAATTATGTTATTCATGCTGATTATTGAAGTATCATGTTTTATTCTTATCATTTAGTTATTGCTTTATGTGCAGGTTTGCCAGATGTAGATGTTCAATTTGTGCTAAATTCACAGCAAACTTGCAATTTTTGTAGTTTATGGGCATCCTACAAACTGATGCATGCATGCTCTATATATGAAAATCCATGCACAGTGTGTTTTTATTTTGGATTTATCAGCCTTAATTTTGATTGGTTTGCTAGTCATTTTAATTTTGTCACTTTGCAGAAAATCGCTATAAAATCTATGTTTACGATTAAAAGTGCATTAAATGAATTCTTCTTTTAAAATATAGAAGTAAAGCTATTTTATTAACATTATGCATTTTTTAGTAAGAAGAAAATTATCAGAAACCATTGTTTTAATTAGCCTTACAAAGAAAATAATCTGATCAGGTCATCAAAAAATAATTTAAAAGCAACCCTTTATTTGTTTTAACTAATTTCTTTAACAAGTTTAATATTATAAGAATAAAATAAAATAAAGAATAAATATAGAATATATATATATTAATGGTTGTAGTTATTATATATATATAAATATATATATATATATATATATATAGGAAATAATTAATAAATATAGAATGTTAAAAAAGGGTAAAACATGAATGGTAATAATGTAAATTATAAAAAGATATTATAAGATGTGTATATAGAGTGTAAATTATATGTTCATTTATATTTATATGTTTGTATTATGTTGTAGTTCTGAAGAAGATTGCTGAAACTGTAAACTGTAAAAAAGGTGGTAAATAAAGCATTGTGTAATAGTAGTAAAGTGAATGAACAATTTAGTATTATATGGTATACATTTGGCACTGTAATTAGAAAGAGTAGTTATTATACTTCTTTGACAATGTTAAGTATGTAAATAAATCTTTCTATTACACTGAAATAGTTTGTCAGATGCATCATTTCATTACTTCACTATGCTTAGCTTCATTGCTTTACCACTTACTATTAACAATTATAAACAATTAGTGTATTTAGAAATCTGAATATTTAGCTGATCAAGATTTTGTTGATATTAACTCATATGATAGCTTTATAAATGTGGGGAGGGAGGGTGCTGGATGTTCTAGTGTTGAACTTAAATTTATTTTCGGCAATAGTTTTGCTTATACTTTTGGTAACTAAATGGTTTCTGTTTGGTGATATATTTTTTAATGTCATCTATTTCAAATCGGTCATGCAATTGATGACTTCCATTGATCTTATAATTCTGAATTAGTTCATGGATTTAAATCTTTAAAGACATCATATTTTAATACATTGGATTTTTATACCCACATCATCTTCACATTATTATTTAGTATAGGATTAAATAAAGGTAGAATTAAGTAATTGTGATTTTTGTTAAAATGTGTCAAATCTAAAACTAATTTTATTTAGTACCATATTTTAAAAAAACCATTGTATTAAAAATATACCTATTTCATGGTACATTATTTACGTTTCTCTAGATTTTAAATCTGATATTTTATAATGTTGCATTGCTTATTGAACTCAGATCATTAATTTGTATAGAAACTAATTTCCAAACTATTATTTGAAGTTGCTGCTAAAGCAAGGAAGATTAAGTTTAAGATAAATCAAGATACATAGACAAAGAAATATTTCATTGCATTTATATGCACCTTATAACCGTTACCATTATTATTTAATAGTAGTAATTTGCTTTGCTTGAAATGTTCCAAAATTAATTATATTTTATTCCAGTCCTGCCCCGACAAAATCATTTGCAAACGTATATTTGTCTCTAAAATAAACAATAGATTCACTCAAGGACCTACAACACAAAATTATTTCTAATAGAATTATACATTAACCTTTTTCAAATCATTTCTTTTATCATGAACTATTAAAAAGCAAACACCTATATTTTTATATTGTGTATTTTTATTATATAAATCATCTTAAACTATTTATTGATTAAAACTTACAAGAGCATGTTTACAATTTATCATTAGCCTTCTCATAAATGATTATCTTTTTTTTTTTTTACATTTATTGTAATAATAAATCAAAATATTTGTTAATCATTACTGCTGTATTTATTCTTAAAATCTTTATTATTTAAAAGTTGCTGGTAGTAATTTTCAAAAAGGAAACATCAATTTTGTAAATATATTCCACTTATATATTTTGTAAATTTTACATAAATAAAGCGTTACAATAAAAAAAAAAGTTTCTGTCAATACACGTTACACACTATCCTGAAACCCCTGGTTTAAATCTGTTTTGAATCCAGAAATGTATTTAATCATTCATCTGTAATTGTAAAATGTAAAGTGTTTAAAATTAAACATGTTAACCCAATTTAAATTGATTTCTTTTATTCTCCTCATTATAAAGAAATTTTTCTTTAGGTAAGTTTCTGAAATTTAATATAGCATTTTAAATAAAAGTTGCATTATTTTTTGTTTATATTTTAAAAATAAATATTAGAAAGAAAATTCCAAACTTTTTTGATTTTATATTCAGTTAATTACAATCATTAACAAATAAACACGCATTATTATCAATTCAACACTTTTTATATATAAGTGACTGATATAATCGTGGTTTAACATTAATACTGCTATCATTTTTCCCCTGGTTGTATCTGTTATTAAAAATAAACTTTTAACTTAGAATAACAATTAATTTCGTTTTTGAATATCATACAAATTTACAAATTATTTGCACAACTTACATATTTAATTTCTTTACTACCATGTGTTATTATTATTGTTACATTTTTTTTTACCATTGTCAAACTCACTCCACTCACAACTTTGACACCATCCACCTCAGATAAATTCAATAGTGATTATTACTAATCATTTTCTAAACTAGAGATAAACTTTAAACCTCAGTTAAAGATTAATATATCTGATTTTTTAAATTTACACAAACACGGAGTTATTCACCATTCTCTGTTCCGGGTGTAATATCTTTATAGATATAATAAACACCGCCATACTTCCCCATTCTTTTGAAATTCATATAAATAAAGATATAATAAAAGACAAATGACCCCCAACATGCATTTCGTGTTGAACCACAACTCATCAGTTGGCCCAGGTCATTATCTCCCACATATATATCTCTATTATATGAAGAGTATTTATCTATAGTAAATTGTTACATTTTTATTTACCATTGTCAAACTTATTCCACTCACAACTTTGACATCGTCCATCTTAAACTGTAATCATCTGTTATGATTCACTGTAGAGTGGTAGCCCGTGGAATTCAAAAGTCCCTGGATTATGGTCCAGCTATATCACTTCTGCAGCTCATCCTTTTGATGACTTCCTGAGCATTAAACCATTCAATTTTTATTATTATTGAAAATTACTTTTTCGTATTGTATAATTGCAAGTTTTTTGGTTTTATATGTCATATACAGATGATATCAATGTTTATTACAGGTATTTACTTAACATATAGATAAACATATTTTGACCTGATTTTTTTAATAATTCAATTTTTCGATGCTATAAGAATTATATATTTATGTATATTTTTAATACCCCATGTTGATAGATCTATTTAGAAAATAGTAAAGTTTAAATTTATGTAGTTCTTTGTAAAGTTCCCAGACTATTTTTTATAGAAATATCTTTTTATTATTTATTTAATTCAATTAATACTATCTTTTTCTGGAAATTAATTTTTTTAAAATATATAATTGCATAGTTAATTTTTTCAAAAGACTATGTAACATTTGATTGCTGAAATTATAGATTAAACTTTTAACTGCCCTATTTAATTAGTCCAAGTGAAGTCTTTTCTTCTTCTTTTACTTATATTATTCAATTGAGAGTCAGTCTTGGAACTTTCAGCTCTGAGCCTGGCACTCTATAACTACTCTACATACTCTCGAATAGTTTGGTTTCCCAATTATGTAATTAGATTATATATGTTAAAAAAAATTGAAAAAAAAAAAAGGCAAATTGAAATTACATGTACATTTACACATACAGTTATATATATAAACTAATAATCAGCTTTTCAAGCTAATGCACATGCACTTTGTGGATCTTAACAATAAACGAATACTCTCATTTTCCAATACACGATAAAGTCTTTGTGAAAGAATAGAATGAATCCACCTATTCTTTCAACCCAAACGTTTAAGTATGGGCAAATCTTAAGTACTGGAAATGAGAGTGTGAAGATATTAAACAATCACTTTAAATTACTTTTACTATGTCTGAATGAATGACACCTGCAAAATTTATTAGAATTTACAATAGGTCATTCTTAAATGAAATTAAACATATGTAAATGAGATATTTATTTTATATACCGCAATGTTTTTGAATTGTAATAAACTAATAATCAGCTTTTCAAGCCAATGCACATGCACTTTGTGGGTCTTAACAATAAATGAATACTCTCATATATATTATATCATTATCCCAGATTAGCTTTAGGCACTATTTCGCTTATTATTTCTAAATAATACATGGGCAATTTAAAAGTATTGCATTAAATAATGTTTTAGATGACTATTTATTAGTCTGCATTATAGTGACATGTTTATTTCATGTTTAAAGAGGTTTATTTAAACTTCATTGTAACAATATTTCATACTCTGTAGTCAAGTTGCAATCTTTAAGTGTCCATATATATTCAATGGATCATTAGTAAGAATGGATTTCCATTCTTGCTATTAAAAGGTGTGAAGGTTGCCTTGACAGCAGTTAGAGATATTGGTTGCTATATTTACTGTGAATGTTTAGGTGGTTACTGGTTGGAAACTAATTATATCATTATCCCAGATTAGCTTTAGGCACTATTTCGCTTATTATTTCTAAATAATACATGGGCAATTTAAAAGTATTGCATTAAATAATGTTTTAGATGACTATTTATTAGTCTGCATTATAGTGACATGTTTATTTCATGTTTAAAGAGGTTTATTTAAACTTCATTGTAACAATATTTCATACTCTGTAGTCAAGTTGCAATCTTTAAGTGTCCATATATATTCAATGGATCATTAGTAAGAATGGATTTCCATTCTTGCTATTAAAAGGTGTGAAGGTTGCCTTGACAGCAGTTAGAGATATTGGTTGCTATATTTACTGTGAATGTTTAGGTGGTTACTGGTTGGAAACTAATTATATATATATATATAAATTAAAAATATTTAATTATTTGTTTATATGTGTTATTGTTTTTAATTTAATACTTAACAATACTGACTTTTATTAAAGTTTATATTTTATTAGCCTTTTATTTTACAGAAATGTAGGCAATGGAAGTTGGCAATTACAGTGAATTCACAGTACACCTGGGTCTCGTTTTACACGATAGATAGATTCCTCAGAAAACATGCGCAAACGAAATCGCGCAAAAATAGACATAACTTACATTGAAAAGGGGGGGTGCGGTCTGTGATTTTTCAAAATTCGCGTAAAAGCAAAGCACCAATGTAAAATTACTTTAAAATTCATGCAAAAAAAAAAAAATAAGGAAATAAAATATGACTAATAAAAAATTTCAAATTTGAAAAAAATTGATACAAGACAAACTTTTTTTAACTATAATATTTAATTTTATTCAAAATAATATATTTTTATGCATAATTTACAGTACAGTAATTTACATTTTTTTATACACGTTTTAATTATTATGATTTTCTGGTGACAATGTAATTAGTAATTAATCTTTGAGACCATAATTTTATTAATTGTTTACGAAGCTCGCGATATCCAGACATACAACCATTTAGCTCTCGTTGGAATTTAAGAGCACGTTAATGATTAGTGTCATTAATAAGAAAATAATAATTGATTACGTTCTTTTTTAAAAAGCAAAAACAGAATGTGATTTAAAATGCAAAATTAACACGCACAATGTTTGAACAAATTTACATTATAATCTTGTAAAATTTAATATGTGTATACATAAAATGTGGAAATCATGATTTTAATTTCATTATTGCATAAAATCTTACTATTATACAGCACTGAAAATATTGAAATTACTAAGATGAAAGTCGAATTCCAATAATGTGCTATTACTTTCAATATAACATAAGTGTGCGAAATTTATTATTTAAAGTAATAGCGCATTATCAGAAATCGACTTCTGGTGAAACACGAATCGCGTAACTTCAAAATTGTGTTAAATAAGTCCGCGTAAAAAGAGACCCAGGTGTATATACTAATAATTTTTATTAGCTATTCATTAGACTAGAGATTATTCAATAACGAATATTTCTGTAATGTAATTTTCACTACACCACACGCAAGGTAGGGACTAGTTTTTATTTGTTTTTAACACCTTGTGGAGGGATGTAATAATAAATATATGACTAAAGATATGTGAAAAAGATATATGTTCCCCACATTGCATATTTCATGCTGAACCAGCACTCATCAATTCACCCAGACCACAATCTCTTACACATATCTTTATCATTATTCAGTGTATATATATAATATTACTATTATTATTATTCAATATCTGTATTTTTTTTCCAAAGCAATATACATAATTATATAATTAAATATTTGTAAATACAGTAACTAAATAATTAAAAATTTTATCCACTTAGGAGCACTTTTGATTATCCCAGTAATCTTTGTCAACTAAAACTTTGAAAGGATAACCTTCCCACAATTCCGTGATCTTAACGTTTGCTGCTTACCTGTTAATTAAGTCATGTTTATTTTTTTTATTATTATTTTCAATTTGCAATATTTTTGCATTATTAAAATTGAAGTCAAAACCATAAATATATGATTTATTATAGTCGTAAAAAACAGATGCTGAAATATTATTATCTACTATACAATTTTGTTTCGATTTCTGAACTCATTTTAATAATATATATATATATTACAATTTACTACAGTTTGATTGATAAGTGTCATATGTGCTACTCTCACAACTTTGACACAAATCACTTAATGAAAGTGTATTAATAATTTTTAATAGTCATTCATTAGACTAGAGATTATTCAATAATATTTCTGTAGTGTAATTTTCACTATATCACCTATGCAAGATAAGGACTGATTTCTATTCACTTTTAACACCTTTTGGTGTAGTGAAAATTACACTATAGAAATATTACATAATATATATTGTGTGAGATGTATACAATGCTTCAATTATACTTTACTATCTAAAAATGTAAACAAACAAAAAAAAATGTTGAAAAATGGATATCATCTAGAGGATGTTTAATCACATTAAAAGTTTAACACTTCGATATTCATTTTAACTTTTAAAAATATAAAGATATAGTATATTAAGTTTTTTATTTTATTTTTGAATGAATGTGAATAAATGAACACAATATTGTATATATATGTAAATGTGCTCCCTCCATGTTATTATTAATAACTACATTATTATTATTTTTTTGTTTATACTATAGTCTTAATTTGTATATGCATCCTATATACATAAAAAGCATCTATGTTGTATATACATGTGTGTGTAAATTACATATACTTGAAGTTCAGTAAAGTAATATGTACTCTATTGAATCAAACTTTATCAACAAAATGTGAACTATTCATAATGTAAGTAAGGCAAAATTGGAACAAAATATAATGCTCATTGTGACTTTATTTATTAAATAATTATTAATAATTTTTGTTTGAAAGAAAATGTTTTATTTTAAAACCAAAGATTTTTTTTTTCCAAATTTTTAGACTGAGCTTTTTTAAAATAATGTTACAATTGAAACATTTAATTAAAAGCATGTGATATTTTATAAATAAAACAAGTTAATTAATAATATATATTTTATTGTGAATTATATGAATGTTTATAATTTATATATGTTTTCTACATTATTTACTTTTTTATTATTAAGAATGGTGTATTCATAATCATATTTATAATGAAAAATCAATAAATAGATGATAACTGATATTATATTCAAAGCTATAATATCTACCATTCAACTTAAGGTAAATATTGTTATTGATTTCATGATGTTGATATTCCAATTATTGAGCAAATCAAAGTGAATTTACTTTTATCTATAGCTAAAAGACTTAATATGAAACAAATTTAGACAATATGAAAATGAAAGTGCATTTATTGCTATGCTTAATGAATTTGTCTCAACTTAATATTTCCAAGGCATAATCATAAAATACTTATTTTTAATAATCTTAAAAATGATTAATGTCATTATTAGTATTCACATATTATTAATTTACAATGTAAAATATAAAATAATATCTTTACAATTATAGTTTTATCCATTCACGATCCAATAAATATTAAGTATAACCAAATTTATTTAAGTATTATTTATGTTTGCAATGAATACTTTTATTTTCACATTTGTTATCTAAATTCATTTCCACAAAAGTTTTTCAATCAAATAAAAAATTGATAATTGGGAGACATCCTAGCTTAAAATATTACTTAACATTTCATACTCAAATTTTTTATAACTGGTAATTAAAACTGAAATATTATATTAGGTTAAAATCTATACTTATTTTTCAACATTCTTCCACAGACATTGATACAGTTATCTTTTTATTCACTGTCTATCAGAAATATTAACTTAGTATTTATCTGCTATCTCAGCTAACTAACACATCCTAAATTGGTATGCAGTAACTGTATTGTTATTTTTTTTCGTTTGTATATTAAGAAGGATGTTATAAATATAAATACTTTTTTTTATTTCATAATGTGTTGATTTATCTTGGCCCAATCATGCACATACTTTTTAAAAATTTATAATTTTTATACCTTACAGGGTATGCTGCAAAAATGACTCTCGTCATAGTATATCATTAGTTCAAATTATTTCTTTCACCTGCTGATTATTACTTTAACAGAATGACAAGATCAGGTTTTTCTTGATTTTTGAGGATTTTTATATCTTTTATCACTAAAAATATCTAAATATTTTATAATAACTGAAAAACAGGCTTATATAAATGTTTTATGAATATTTTTTGCCGGAAATTTTTTTGCTCACAAAACTACTCAATAAAAAGCTACTTTTTTTCCCCCCATGTGTCATAGCATCAGCCGGGAAGCGAACCCCGCTAACCCAGGACAACTGCTTGTAAAGCAGCTGTCACTGACCTCTCGACCACCAATGCTTGACAGCTACTTTTCAATAGTTTTCTCATCACAATTAACTTCTAAAACAGCCATTAAACTATATGCATGCATATATGTTACTTAGACTTTGATATAATTGAATTGTTGATCTATCATTTATTGATTTACATGAAAATTCTGTTACAACTATATTACATTCTTACATAACTTGTCTATATATTTCTTTTCATATGTATACATATAAATTTTGCCATCTTTATAATTGCAAATATATTTAATGTTAATTGTACTAAGATACTGTAATTCTGCTATATCCGTCATGTGATCACCTTCTAAGATCTAGGTGCAATGCTCTCAGATCTAAGGCTCCTCACTTATGAAAGCCACAAGCTAGAAACTAGTCTGGGGATATTAATTTAGTTTGCACTGAATGGTACTACTGTATGAAGAGTTTTGTCTGCTATATTCACATGATTCTGTAATCCCATAGTTTGTAAAGTATATATATATATATTAAATAAAAACACAAATAATTAGTAGTTCGTAAATTTTGCATACATCTGTTTGCAAAAAAGCTTCATGAATCAACTTTTAATCAGTCATTTCCTTGTTTTATGTACTCAATCATATGATTATTGTTCTTCTGTTTTGATTTATTGCTGTTTTTATAACTACATTATTCTATGCTAATTACTTTTGTTGTTGTATGGTATTGGGATCAGATTGTCCAAAGTTTTAAGCACATATATAAGGCTTGGAAAAAAATGCACAAGTACAATGGAACTACATAGTGGACATTTAATTTATTTCACAAAGAGCACTGTAGCTCTTGTAAGCTTCTTTTCTATTGAATACCGTAAAAAGTATTTCTGCATTGTTTATGTAACTTTAAAGATTACTTTTCTTCATTAAAAAGTTTCATTTATTATTTATAACAAAATAAAACATTTTTAACAATTAATCGTTAATTTTGCCAGTTTAATAAATAATAAATTAGTTTTTGTTGTTGTTTACTTTTTTTTTTTTTTACAAGTATATCCATCTAGTTTTAACACTTGGTAATGATAATACAATGGCTGGAAACAGTTTTACAAATTTATTATTGCCATTGTAGTTAATGAATGCCATTGGCACATTTGATTTTCATTTGTTTATATTGTTATTGATGTAATAACATTTTTTATGCTCCTGCAAGCATTATATTCTTTAGGGGGATTATTCTTACTGCTAATACTTTCAGACATAATTTTTGTTTTGTTTTTAAAGAAATAGCATAATGTCAATTTTTAATTTATTTGCTGTGAAGCATATTCTATGTATATCTTTAAGTCTTTTTTTTTTTTCTATTTTATTTTTTTATATTTATCTGGATTTTTATTGTAGTTTTTTCATTTTGCTTTTTTGAAATAATAATTCTAACATTTTTTTCACACATGGTTAGTTTATTTTCACTAATTCTTAACAATATATATATATACTTCTTTCTGATTATTATTTATACTCTAAAATAAACAGGCAAAACTCTCCATACAGTAGTGCCACTCAGTGTAAGATAGAGTAATCATTGGATGTCAGAAGGCTTGTGTGTAAAATCCTTATCTAGTGCCTACTTATCCATTATCTCCAGACTAGTTTCTGGCTTGTGGCCTTCATCAGTGATAGGGAAATTATGCACCCACCTTCTGGCATCCATTGATTACCCTGGCTTGCACTGAGTGGCACTACTGTTTGGAGGTTTTTGCCTGTTTTAATAACAGTTATGAGCAAGCATAAGAAATGGTGATCATGTGATATTCTAAAATAAAGTAGTGCCATTATTTTGCTGTTATTATTTACTTTTTGTGTGTGAAGATGGTTATGTTATTCATAATTCTGGATTCATAAATATTTATTTATGTTCATCAATATTTTTTAGTAAATAAAAAATATATCATATTGCATTGTTCCCAAATAATGAGATCTTATTCTTTTTTTTCTCTGTATCTTATCATTCATTTAGTTTTAAAGGATTCTTATAAACTTTTGGTGAACATTTATTTTGGTATAATAAAACATATATGAGAACTAATGATTCATATACAAACAGACAGATGAATTAATCCCTTTATATAAATAAAAAGACTAAACTATGCGCCTGAAAAAAACAATAGTAGGGACCTCTGCAAATCTTTAACACAAGATTTATTTAAAAGACAAGAGTTTTAAGGTTGTAGCCTTAATGTATATTACTTTAAAGTAACGAGTATGCGCTTTATAAATATAATTATTAAAAAAGACTTTTATGTAATTTAATTAGCCATGCATTTTATCACACACACACACACACACACATATATATATATATGACTGCTTCAGTTTTCTTTGATCATGAAAAAACATATAAGTATAAATTTAAATTTGATATTGAAAGTGTGAAAATTTTTCATGAAGAGAGAAACCATAATAAAATAAAAATTAAGGAGGCAATTTTTATAAATAGGAATAAAATGCATTTAATAAATAGACAAGCTGCTAACCTTAAAATACTGGGATTCATGGGATTTGAATTGATGTTGTTTGTTTCTGTTTTCTTTTTAATTTAATGGCAGTTGAGACAGGTTTAAGAAATTAATTGAAAGTACTTCTCTAGATTTAAAGACTTTATAATAGAAAGTACTTCTGAGGATTTAAAGACTTTATAATAGTTCATTACAGTTATATTTATTATTTTTATTATTATTACAAGTTTGTTCTAATTAACAGACATTTTATTTATATAATATATAATATATATTAATAGAAAACTGTTTACTAATTATTGTTAATCAAGATTGATGCTAATGATCAAACCATGTATGACTTATATAATTATTTTATCGCACTTATACATGATACCTAGTTTATATTTTGTGATCATCATGCACCAAAACATTCCTTAAAGTTTTGTATTCTATTCTTATCTATAAATTTTTCTTTATTGGGTTTGAACTATGCCATCCCTTTTTGGAATATCATTTTTTGTCACAAAATGAATAATTATGAATATTCTGTACTCTCAGGCAATGTCATCCCAATTTTACACCATTAATATTCCAATGCTTCCTCTGCTCTGAACCTGATTACCCAGGATCAAGAGCAAACTATTTAGGTCCATATATATAATGAGACTATTTAAATAGAACTACATCAGTTAAATATATTGATATAACACAAACAATTATTTAAGGACCTTGATTGATGTCTATTATTATAAATACTAATTTTATGCAGATAGATATCATTATGATCTTTGAATATGTATACACTTTGGAAAGAGTATGCAGGTAAATTATTTTGAAAATTAAAGTTTAATTACAATAAGCGTTAATCTCATGCTCCTTCAAATTTTAAATGCAAATTATATATATATATAAAACAATATTTATTCATAATAAAATACAATATTTGACATTCTCTCTTATATTTTTAATAATTTTTATCAAAAAAATAATAATTAACTACTTTAAGATGTTTGCTACTATGTTGAATTTTAAAAAAATTGATTTGATACCAGTTTTCACAATAACTTCAGTTTTAATAATGCTAGAACAAAAAAACTTTATATTGATAAAACTAAGGGCAAAAATTAGGCTAAGACAAATAGTGATTACCATTAAAAAAGTAAGAGAAAAAATTTCAATATCCAAAAAAATTATTACTTTATTGTTTATTCATAATTTCTAATTTATCATTAACTAAGTTCAAAATTACATCTTCAGTGATAATTTCTTTGTATTGCTCACAAAATTCTCATTCAAACTATATATAATACTTCTTATGTGCTTCAGAACTTACAAAAGTAGTAGCATAAAAATTCTTCATTTTTATATTGTACCCCAAAACTTAAAAAACCTCAAAGCATCTATAAGAAAAATATTCAACCTAATAAAAGATATAAAACAAATCATTTCCAGAAGGTGAATATGCATTTGTCATCATAGCAATTAGCTTCTTGTCTATCTAAAACTAGAAATTAAAGGCTACCGTTTGTATCGATAAAATGAGTCTCTTCTCTTAATTATATTTTTTGTGCACTCGAGTAATGATATCTTGTTATATTTATGTTCCACAGAGATATAATTTATTTGCATATAGCGCATTTGTTAGCTGTAGACTTGGAAATAATATGATGCAAGATGTGGCAAAACTACTGACTCTACAGTATGAACACCAAAGCATAGTCAAGAATATGGATTTGATTCTTTATCTGCATACAATTCCATGTGGTATACATAACCATTGTGGCTGTCACCACACACCTACCATTTGAAACCTCTCTTTATTGGAGTTGAAGAGTTTATTTTATCACATACTAATATGCCCAGTAAATTTTGTGATTGCTTCATCAGCTGCAACCTTTCTGTGCATCTGATAATCAGTCTTAAAATTTAGATTGCACTGCTCTATAATTTATATATATATATATATATATTGTGCCCAAGTAATGATTTATATATATATATATATATACAATATATATATATAAATCATTACTTGTTATACAAACACAGACATGCAAGTGGAAACACTAATACACTAATACAAATATCAACACATTTACAAATTATTAAACCTTGTGAGAATCATTATGTCTATAAAATAAGCTTGCCTCAAACCTGAATCAGAGCCCCAAAATTACATTGTAAATAAATTTCTACTTTCATTATATTTGATTACAAGTATAATTTATATACTAGACAGACACACTAGTATAAACACAAATACATTTATCAAATAATACAATTTAAAATAATAATAATCAATTTAATAAAAAAAATCTAAAATTGAATACTTACATATAATATATGGTGTTATATTTATTTTCAGGATGAAGGCCTTGAAAATGCAAATTCTTCAAAGCATGTTGAATCCATTTTATTATTAACTTTGGCCATTGAAACAATTATGCCTTTGTTTTCTCTGTACAATCTAATCCACTTGAGCAGAAAAAAATTAAATGAATTTATTATTAAAAATATTAGTAAAGAATCAGAATTTTATCTGATATTAACATCATTTTAAAAAGGAATTTGAACCACAGAAAATGATGGTATTGGCACATGTGTAGTTCATTTGGTTTTCCCACAATTTTAAAAAGAAAACTAAGAAATTTTAATTTCAAACGAATGAGCGGCAACCATGCTAACTTTTATGAAATAGTACAAAATTTAACACTAAAAATAAATATATTTTATAAAATGAAATTATTTATAATTAGACAGTTTTCTTGTTTACCCATACATTAATACCATGGCTTCTTTGTTAACTCAATAAGTTTACTTTTAATCACAGGTATGACTTATGCATTTGTAATATTTTACAAATGATGAAATTCTTAATTGTTGATTAGCATTCATTTCTTACTGTTTACCTTATGTCTTCTTAATTGTTTTCTAATCAGATGGTAGGCTTAATAAACTGCAGGCAATAAGAAAACACTTCCATTAACTACAAACAAAAGTTATACTTTAAAGAATCACCTTTTTTAGATTTGTGATAGGCATTGATTCATGATTGAGAGGGACAGATTATACCATATTATCCATAGCACATTTTTTGGTATTTTTAGCTTATGACTTTGATAATTTTCATTCTTCAGAAATTTATCATTATATGGGGGAGGGGTAATTTAGAGTTTAAAAGTACTCCCAATAGCCATATTCCTTTTAATACAGATAACTACCACTTAATTAGTGTGGTAATAAACAGTAGCTGTAATCCAGAACTTTTTCTACATATTTACAGGATTGCTTATACTTGTTTTAGTTGCATGATGTTATTTGATAGAAGTTGTGTGCATTTTGTCTTTCAGCAAGTGATTTTTTTATATTTTTGCTTCTGTATATATTGAGTTAAATATTTCCATGGATTGTTATTATAATAAGAATAGAAATGAGATTGTGTCCATGTAAACAGAGATAACTTTTAGCTTTTGCTTTTTCCAAGAAACTATCAATTATTACTAATTGACAAATCAAAAAAGTCCAACAAAAGAACTATTATAAGTTACTAAGAAAACTTGTTTAGCCTCAGGGATTATCAATTAGTAGTAGTATATATATATATAGCTATGTCAGTGCTTATGAACATATCTTGCTAACAATTTCATCTTTAATTTTTTCTTGATATATTTTTTTACATTTGTAATTAATTACTCCTAATCATACGTTTTTGAATTAATATTTGATTACATCAAAATGGATTTTCAAAAAGTATATATTTTTTAAAATATTAATTTATTTTGGACTTTTGTAAGTATATATTGTGATGATCACACATACTGCGGTCACACATGTATATGTAAAACATACAAAACTTAGAAATGTTCGGGTTGGAAATAAATAAATAAATAAATAAAGAAAAAATGAGCTTAAAAGTTAACAAAATCAAGAAAGGTTGAAAATTAATAAAACAAAGGAAAAGAGAGGGAACTAGAGTTACCAAGATCGTTATCTTTTGCTATTCAAAGTCTGAATTTCGAGAAAAGTAAAATATTAAATTATAATATTAAAAGCATAAGCTAGAAAAATTAAAGCAGAAAAGAAACCTAAAGAAAACATGTAGTAAATATGATTTTGGGAAAAAATAAAGTTTAAAGGAAAAACTTCGGTAGCGTGGAAAGAAAAAAAACCTAGAATTTAATATGTTCAAAAAGATAAGAATTTATGTTTCAAAGTACACCTTTGACGATAAACGAAATGCGGGGTTATGGAGTATAGTTAAAGCATGAGTTTAAATAAAAATAAATGATCATCGAAATTTAAATTTAAATGAAAAAAAAAAAACATATACTAAAATTTGTGTAATTAATTAAAGAAAATAAAGAAATAAGTAAAATGTAAATAGTGCTATAAAATCATATAAAATAAGTTTAAATATGGCCGAAGGCATAGCATGGAAGGTGTCAACAACAAGTGGAAACAATCCGAAGGACAAAGGACCATTGGAATGTTTTAATTAAAAAGGAGGTTAGGTGGAAAGCTAGAGAGATTGTAGGAGAGATTAGAGCTTGAGACTTCGAGTCGAGAAGGTGAAATTTTGCGGCTCCAAGAATCATCCGATATAAATAGCCAATATGACATCTACTATCGGTACCTCACATACTATGGCTGGCTAAGGCCTTCATGATCGCTGGTCGATCCGGACCGTCTGTACCAATGGTTCTGCTATAATGTAACAACTGCTGTAGTAACGCCTGCCTGTGGATTCCTGTAGTTGCCCTGCTTGTGATGCCTCGTCCTCCGTGCCTGAATAACCAAGAAGCTACACACCGCCAAATATGATAGGCGACCGTCTCTCCTAAAGAAGTGAAGAAAATCCACGTGACGGTCGACCACATCGGAAGGAACTCAAAGACTAAACCCTAGGTAACTTGAATATTATTTTTATAAATCGTCATAAGTGCACTTAAATTCAATAGACAATGGCCAAATGCCTTTCCTGAATGACAATGACATTCTCTTATGATAGACAGTGAGTCTAACGATTATAAATGTGAAAGCATTTATAAGAATTTCAATTAGTTATTTTAAGTATTCATTTATTATTAGAATTTCAAATATTTATTCCTTATAGCACTATAAAAAATATAATATGTTTAAATTTATGTTAATATTTCTTATGTTTTTTTTTATCAAACCTAATTATTTTTTATTATTAAAAAAATGTATTAATTCATCTTTATCTGTCTCGCCTCGTTCTTCGCCACTCCAAAAAATAGTTTAACATTAGAGAGGGGGGGTAACTATTATTCATGTTGATATTCTTTTTTAGTTATTAAATTAACACGTGAAACGTTGATGGTGCAGTGTTTTAGCCCGTAAAATTTATAAATTAGCCAAGCGCTGTAACAGTAATATCTTACAGCAGTCGGGAGAAAGCTGATCGGGAAAAATAATCTGGAAACTATATCCATATAGCTGACAGATTCGGTCAGATACGGAAATCGATTCGTTTATTTCCGTATTTCTCTCTGCTTGAGGTAGCGGAAAGTGGACGATTTTTGAATTAGAAGAATTCCCCATTACATGTTTTAAGTGAAAGGGAAGTTGGGGATTTTGATCGTCCCGTGCCCGTTACATATTTTGGGGGCCCAGTCCGGGATTTGAAACTTCTGCACATTGGATAATCACGTGTTAAATAAGTTATAATGTAATAAAATTTTCTAAAATAAAATTGTTTAATATATGTGGATTTAAACATATAAATTTAGTGTTGCAAGTTAAAGTGGCGAAAAGCGAAGACGAAGGGGATAAGTTTTTTTTTTTTATGATACTCTGTACGAGCATTTCACGTCAAATGTGTACAAAGAGTAGCGAGGGGGAAAATTTTTTTTTTAGTAGTACGAAAGTTATTGAAATGAATAGTGAAAGATAATCTCAAGCAATAATTAAACAAGTATAACGAACAAAGAAATTATAATGTCAAATGATTACCGCCATATAATATGAATCGTTTTGAAGAAAAAAAAGAATAACACAAAGTTGTATAAAATTTTAATGCTAAGTAATAAAAGAAATAATAGTTGCACAACTAATTGATGGTGAAGAAATATAAATGTTATTAAATAGTCGTATATTCCAGTAAGTTAAAGTTAGAAAAATAAATGTGTATAGTCTCGTAGGAAGATAATGAAGCGTATTTAGCTATAATGATAGCGATCAAAAATATAGATATCGTGATGTTTGTGTACCGAAAAAATATAAAGTAGTTAAAGTAAAAGAAATAAAACAGTTCAGTAAGGGTTAAATCATAAATGAGAGATTTTAAAATAGCCACGTATCACCGGTGAATTGAAAAAAATATATATGTATGATTCTAAATATTGTGTCTCAGTCAAGCCGAAATAAAATATTTATAATGGTTAATGAAAATATTCGAATGTATTTGTTAAGTTAAAGAAAGTATGTACTTACGATTTTCAAGGTAGTGAAAGGAATATAATTTACAAAAACGTTTTATATGTAACGAAAGAGATTATCCCAGTGAAGAAAATGTATGTGTGACTTTGTGTTAAAACGACCGTAAAATAATTGAAGTTTATAATGAAATATTAAAATATATGTCATAGGTGCATGTGTCTGGAAACACAGTTAAATGAAATTTTATTTAGATATATCGTCAACAAATAGAAATAAGTATAGTAATGAATTAAAGTTGAAAGAATGTAAACAGGCATCATTGAATTAATTATAGTGAATCAGAGGTACATGAGCAGGGAAAATCGAGGACAAAGGTGGACAGACAGTTGGGCAAGTCTAGGGCAGGCAGACAAGAATAGGAACCGGAGTACAGATGTTTGGGTTGGCTAGTGATCTAACTGCTAACTGAATAAATCACAAATATTAAATCGTTGGTCAAAGTAAAAAAAAAAGGAAAACAGAGAGTCAAGAGAAAAATTTCTTTATATAAATATAGCCATAAGAGTTAGTAAGCCATATTATAAACATAGATTAAGGGTTAAATAAAATTATTATTCATGAATACGAGATCCCAAGCTAAAATGGATTTTCAAGAAAAGGAAGTGAGAGAAGGAAGTGAAGATAAAGAGATGAAAGTACCTGGTAAAATAAGCAATAGTGATATCATGGATATGCTGAGGCAGATGAGGGTCGATCAACAGCAATTCGTGGAAGAATACCTGAACCGACAGGAGAGAAGAATAGAAGAATGGATGATCAAGGTCGAAATCGATAGCCAGAAAAGAATGGTGGCATTCAAGGAAGAAGTAAGAAATGAGATCATCCAGCAATCAAAGCCTAATGATATATGGGCTGGATGTCACCCAGAGATGGAGATGGAGGAACAAAGGAGTATCGGGCCGTGTGGATATGCGAAATCTGAAACAGTTGAGGATAAAGTTAGAGAATTAGCAGAATTGGATTGGGAAAGGGATATAGGACAGCAAGAAAAGGAGATAAGACCGGGAGATGAAGAGATGGAGGTAGTGAGAGATAATAGTCAAAAGGTGATGATGAGCGGGCAGGAGAGTTTAGGTCAAGTGGCAAAAGTAGTAGCCAGGTTAAACACAAAAGTGGAAGAATATGTAAAGAGTGCAGCCAATAGCAGCCGTAACGCCGATATAAAAGAACTACCTGTTATAAGAAATGACTGGGATCCTGGAAAAGAACATTGGACAGAAAACCGAGGACATTCTAGGGAGTGGAACCCAAGGGGGCTGGAAGATAGACGATGTAGATGTAAGATTGAATGGAAGTGGCCATACAAATGGACAGAGGGCCAGGAACTTAGGGATAAACATCCGCATTCCAGAGGAGGCAGCGGTGATGTAAATCGAGGAAGACAACCGCCAGATAAAACGTAAGAGCGGTCCTAAATAAAGAAAGAATTAGATGATGACAAATTCAGAAATGGAAATGGACCTCGAATCAGGGAGAACGGATAGGAATACGGAAGCTAATGAAAAAAAGAAATGACGAGCCAATAAATGGCTAGACAGTATGAGGGACTTTAGGAAAATGATAAAGGATAAATTAATTAGTAGGATGGGGTCGTAGATTGAGGTTGATGGAATGTAGGGTCAGATATTTGTAGCTTGATCCTGTTGCAGTATTTGGTTTTGCCTTCTTCATTGTCATGCGTGTTTGGTCTGCGGTGCACCAGATTTTATCACAGAGAACCCAGGGACAGAGATCCCATTCTCAATGACTCACTGGATTAATATTTCCAGTTAGGTATTAAGCACATATATTGTGAGTCAATGGTCCAGAGACCAATCTATGGGGAAGAACCCTTTATGTGAATATAGAGCTTTCAGAAATATACTGAGCTCATGGATGAGCTGGATGGAAAGATGCCAGCCTCCCAACCCACCTCGATAATAGTGGCCAGAGTTGGCACTTAGAGGTTCCTTATTGCATAAATGCGATGTATGAACAGGTTTAATCGGATCACAGAGATATCCTGTGGATTCAAACCTGTAGATACGAGTAGTGGCAGAAATGAAACGCATGCATGGCAATGTCAGGATTAAATTGATTTGGCTATACTGCTTGGTTCAGCAAAGGAAGGGATAATTTACCTGGTCGCCTCTCTAGAGATTAACCTCATCCCTACATCATAGTAGCAATGGAAAAAGGAAAGAGTTTGAACAATAGTTGGGAGCATATAGCTTTCGATGCATAAGGTTAAATTTTTTTTTTGTCGGAAAAAAAATTTTAAAGAGGGGAACGGTGTAATGTGATGATCGCACATACTGTGGTCACACATGTATATGTAAAACATACAAAATTTAGAAATGTTCGGGTTGGAAATAAATAAATAAATAAATAAAGAAAGAAAAAACGAGCTTAAAAGTTAACAAAATCAAGAAAGGTTGAAAATTAATAAAACAAAGGAAAAGAGAGGGAACTAGAGTTACCAAGATCGTTATCTTTTGCTATTCAAAGTCTGAATTTCGAGAAAAGTAAAATATTAAATTATAATATTAAAAGCATAAGCTAGAAAAATTAAAGCAGAAAAGAAACCTAAAGAAAACATGTAGTAAATATGATTTTGGGAAAAAATAAAGTTTAAAGGAAAAACTTTGGTAGTGTGGAAAGAAAAAAAACCTAGAATTTAATATGTTCAAAAAGACAAGAATCTATGTTTCAAAGTACACCTTTGACGATAAACGAAATGCGGGTTTTATGGAGTATAGTTAAAGCATGAGTTTAAATAAAAATAAATGATCATCGAAATTTAAATTTAAATGAAAAAAAAAAAAACATATACTAAAATTTGTGTAATTAATTAAAGAAAATAAAGAAATAAGTAAAATGTAAATAGTGCTATAAAATCATATAAAATAAGTTTAAATATGGCCGAAGGCATAGCATGGAAGGTGTCAACAACAAGTGGAAACAAAGAATCCGAAGGACAAAGGACCATTGGAATGTTTTAATTAAAAAGGAGGTTAGGTGGAAAGCTAGAGAGATTGTAGGAGAGATTAGAGCTTGAGACTTCAAGTCGAGAAGGTGAAATTTTGCGGCTCCAAGAATCATCCGATATAAATAGCCAATATGACATCTACTATCGGTGCCTCACATACTATGGCTGGCTAAGGCCTTCATGATCGCTGGTCGATCAGGACCGTCTGTACCAATGGTTCTGCTATAATGTAACAACTGCTGTAGTAACGCCTGCCTGTGGATTCCTGTAGTTGCCCTGCTTGTGATGCCTCATCCTCCGTGCCTGAATAACCAAGAAGCTACACACCGCCAAATATGATAGGCGACTGTCTCTCCTAAAGAAGTGAAGAAAATCCACGTGACGGTCGACCACATCGGAAGGAACTCAAAGACTAAACCCTAGGTAACTTGAATATTATTTTTATAAATCGTCATAAGTGCACTTAAATTCAATAGACAATGGCCAAATGCCTTTCCTGAATGACAATGACATTTTCTTATGATAGACAGTGAGTCTAACGATTATAAATGTGAAAGCATTTATAAGAATTTCAATTAGTTATTTTAAGTATTCATTTATTATTAGAATTTCAAATATTTATTCCTTATAGCACTATAAAAAATATAATATGTTTAAATTTATGTTAATATTTCTTATGTTTTTTTTTATCAAACCTAATTATTTTTTATTATTAAAAAAATGTATTAATTCATCTAAATCTGTCTCACCTCGTTCTTCGCCACTCCAAAAAATAGTTTAACATTAGAGAGGGGGGGGTAACTATTATTCATGTTGATATTCTTTTTTAGTTATTAAATTAACACGTGAAACGTTGATGGTGCAGTGTTTTAGCCTGTAAAATTTATACATTAGCCAAGCGCTGTAACAGTAATATCTTACAGCAGTCGGGAGAAAGCTGATCGGGAAAAATAATCTGGAAGCTATATCCGTATAGCTGACAGATTCGGTCAGGTACGGAAATCGATTCGTTTATTTCCGTATTTCTCTCTGCTTGAGGTAGCGGAAAGTGGACGATTTTTGAATTAGAAGAATTCCCCATTACATGTTTTAAGTGAGAGGGAAGTTGGAGCTTTCGATCGTCCCGTGCCCGTTACAATATATTTTTTATAACTTTTAACTGTTTATAGTTATTAATTATATTTGTGTATTTACATTGCTATTCTTTTCAAGAAGAGTATACATTGTTTACTTTGAAGCCTTTTAAGCTAATAATTTAAAAATCAGAGAGTGTGAGATATGTATGACATTGATAATTATTCTTTTTATAGCGTTTATAGAATAATTAATTATATTTTTACATAGCACAGTTTTATAAATCTTTCAATTCTGTATTTGATTTTTTTAAAAACTAATTTTCATTCTTTTAATTAATATTTTTTCTTTTATTTTGTCAAATGAAAAAAAAAAAAATTTCTTTCTCATTCTTTTTAATTTTTTCTTGACATTCTGAATGCATATTTTTTTATTTTAACAACTTTTATCACATTCTATGAATTATTTAAATGCACAAAGTTAAATTAGAGACTATAATAAATTAATTACAACTACTAAATGTATGAGATTCCCCCCCCCCCTGAAAATACCAAAGCTATAACACTCAACAAGTAAAGATCATATCTACTAAAAGACTAAAAATGTAAATCTCTCTCTTCTGAAGCATGGCAATACAATTATATATAAGGCTTTGGGTTGGTATTTTTAGATCTAGTGTCTGAACCTATCCTGACACCTCTCTGAGGAGTGCCAAAGCATGAAATCATGGTCAGGGGTTTGGGGAGGTGTTCCTGACAGATATTTTAAGTGCTGGCTTTGGCTAAGCATTTATCACAAAGCTTGTAGAGGAATTGGAAATCCTCATTGCTTATAACTTACAAGCTTAAGAGATAGTGTCATGTGATCTGTAACTCTTATTTTGACTATTTATAGTCTCTGCCATAAGTCTTATGCAATTTTATATTGCTAAAACTACTAATATATGGTATGGCTGAAGATCTATCAGCCCCATATAGCTATTTGAGTTGGATAGCTGGGTTTGAAGACATGTAGATGTCTGAAAATTTCAGATTTTCCACTCAATAGATAACTTTTAGATAAGGGCTTGGCTTTGGGTTGGTATTTTTAGATCTAGTGTCTGAACTTACCCTGACACCTCTCTGAGGAATGCCAAAGCACAAAACCATGGTCAGGGGTTTGGGGAGGGGTTCCTGACAGATATTTTAAGTGCTGGCTCTGGCTAAGCATTTATCACAAAGCTTGTAGAGGAATTGGCAATCCTCATTGTTTATATATAAGTCTTGATTTAATTTCATAAATTATAAAGGTCAAACTATAAATCCATATCACAATTAAAATTTTGGGATAGAAAATCAATTATCTGCATGCACTCATATATATATGACTTCTTTTAATATCATAAATATGGCATTGTTTTCAATTATAAAAATATATATCACAATTATGTAAAGTTAGTCAAGCATGGCATCATTCTAAATTACAAAATAAATTAGTCTCAAATAAAGAGGCAGAATAAACCATTTAAATGGATAATGCTTCTGAAGAAGATTAAACGACCAATAATTACAATTGCTATATTATTTTTTTATTATTACAATCTATTCTTATTTTTTTATAATGCTAACATTTGGTTTATTATATAGAAAAGTTTCTGAATATCTTTTTTTACTTATTATTTTGTAGAAAGTTTTATTTTCATGCTAAATATATACATGGGTGTGTGTATGCACGAATGTTTATATATTTTTTAATAGATTTATTGTTAGATTTTAATTAGAAAATATTTTTCTATGTAAAATAATCATTATGAATCTTATCAATATTTTTTTTTTAAAAATAATAAACATTTTTACAAATGATTTTTTTTTTTTTAATTAAGCATATATAACATGCTTTTTTAAAAAAACAAGCAAAGAAAATATTTATCATTTGCATTTTTTTTATTAAAATTTTATATATCAAATACAGATGAGATGTTCCAAAAAAGCACATGAAACTTGTAAGAATAAATAACTTTATTGTCAGAAATATATAAGAATTAACTAGATGAGTTATGGGGGAAAAAGTGAAAAAGATGCAAGATATTGGCCCAAGAATAAAAGCATACCCGACCACAGTCAGGTATGCTTGCCAATCAATATCATAATGACGATGAAGTAGAAAATGTATTTGAAAAGTTGAAAAAGTTATTGAAAAGAAATATAAACATATTTGTTATGATGATGACAGGTATTCAGATTCAGTGATATACAATGTAGTAATTATTGTTGTGGATATAAAGATAGAGAGATCGAAAGTTGATAAGTTTTGTAGATAAAGGGTGATATCACGCTGTAGAAAAGTCTGATTACACTAGGACACAGTTAAGGAAAAGTTTAGTTTGAAATATCATGGTTGATTCATGGCTTTAGTACCAAATCATGCTCTTAAATAAAAAATATGTTTTAGTATATACATATAATGCTTAAATTAATAATAATATTTCAACAGTATCTTTTTCCCTCTTTGTCAGATCTTGAACTGCATACTTGTATAATTGCAAATTTGTTACACCACTTGGAACTGTAGAGACCCATCCAGCTTAATTTTATCATGATTTGGGTTTGTGTACATTTTTTTTTTTTTAACTACACATAATATTTGGTTCATTTCTTTATAATCAAGGTGGTTAGTAAAATCATAAATGGTTTAAATAACTAGTGAATTATCTAGCTCATAATCAGGCTTCAGACACAGTTAAAAGATTTCACATTCAAAATGAAAAAAATATATAATTATAAAATTTTATTTCTCCTCCCTTATCAATAACTTTTTGATTATCTAGAAATAAATAATTATGCTTTAGTGTGTTATCATTTTATCACAATTATTTTATCTTATCTGTTCTGTGTTTAAATGTAATAGCTACAAAAAAAAAAGTTTAAAAAATTAAATGCATTATCATCTATACTTAGAATTTATCGATGTAATGTGAAGACTATATAAAGTTATATATTTCAAAATGAGAAAAATTTAGATATTACTTAACTTGGTTTTATCATCTAATCATACCCATATATGTAATTGAGTGAAATGAAAATGTTGATAGCCATTACATAAAATTTTTTATCAGAGACCAAACATATAACATTGTCCAAGGAAGCATTATTATTATATAATATTTTTTATTCAGCATTATTGATGTTTAGCATAAGGACTTTATTTTAAAAGTAAAGGCTGTATGGATAGAAGTACAATAAGTTTATTTGTAATTATATAAAGGATTTGAATCTAGACTGTCAAGCTCCTTTCTGCTATTTGCTCTATCTCGTACAATCAATAGACATGACATATATTGGAAATCATTTTTCTTTTTCACATCATGTGGTCATGTGTACTGGTTGTATGAGATAGAATGGATAACCGAATGGAGCTTGAAAGTCTGTGTTCAAATCTCTTATATAATTATATCTAAAACTCCAAGTATATAAATTATACTTTATTCAATCAAAAAGCAAGTTTATTTCTAGTTAAATTAGTTTAGTTAATTATAGTTAGTTATGCCATCGATGCAAGTAGATTAAGTTAAAATCCATATTATTAGCACTGTAATTACACAATGTCTTCTTTAATAAATAATACCAGCTTACTGAGTTCAATAATTCAAGGAAATAATATTAGAAATAATTCTCAATGAGATTTTCAATCAATATAGGACATTGTGAGCACACTCATGTACTTCATCTTGTAGAAATAGCTGTAATTAAGCATTTCATTAGCCATATTTAAATATTAAACTGCATAACTCTTAAGTAAAAACAAAATTATAATTTAAGATGTCTAATTTCAATATTGGTCTTTCTTAAATCATATTATCCAAAATAATAAAATACTATATTTGAAACTACTTTTAATGAGAAAACATACATATCAATTTCATTCCATTTTAAAAAATAAAATAAAAAATATTTGATACTTTCTTTGTAATCAACAATAATAATCTCTATTCACAGCAAATATGGAAAACATTTGCTCATATATACATAAAAATCATAATAAAAAATTAAGTAGATAATTTTGATAAATAGAAATATGATATCTTCATGAATTTATAAATCTTTAGCTGTGGCATGATAATATTTACTTCCTCTAAATTTGAATTTTGGCATTACACTTGCTGCGATGTATTCATCCAGTGATAATTATTCTAAGTTTGCGGTCTCATAAAATGACACCTGCATGGGATAGGTAATCAATCGATTTTTTTTTATTGCACAATGGCAATCTATTACTTTATTTTTAAGGGAAACAAACAAACAAACACATACTTATCTTATTATGATGAGCACATTTATTATAATGCAAAAAATGACAATCGCTGGGGTGGACCGATGTTTTTGATATCCTCCAAAATGGAACAAAAGTATCCATTTGTTTGTGTATTTACCTCGACATAAATTCGGCCAAATAGGAATCGAGATGATGACACATGGTTCCTCATTGTTTTTTATTCAGCCATTTGACCAAGCCCCAAAATCATGCTAATATTCTGCATATGGATACCAGTTTTTAATCTACAAAGTTATTTCTATGGTTAACCCAAAAATGTTCATAGCTGGTAGCTAGTAGTTAATACATTTTGTAGTATTTCCAAAACTGAGTAAATTGTAGAGCTCACTTTAACATTCTCTTGGATGGCTTGCATGAGAGTCAGCACTTTTTTATTGGAAATTCTGATGATGCAGACTCCTTCTGGAAGTATTCGGCTGACCTGATTCTTGTGCTTACTAAAGAGGGTTTCATCAATTTTGACCATTTTGTCTGAGTCTCCAATTTTATGTTTCTCTCTGGCTAATGTGTTAGACACAGAGATTTTGCAAGATATTATACCAATCAACAACAGTTTTGGATGCCATTTCTAGCTGGTCTTCGCACCATTCAGTGGATGTCAATTATCACTTTCAGCTGTAGATGAATGTTAGTACAGCGATGAAGGTGATTCTGGAGCCCTAGAACTTATGTATAGCCACTTTGTTCTCACAATCTTCAATGTAATAGTGCCAAGTATGAATGTAAAGGCTCATATCATGACTGTTGTCACACATTTTTTTGGATGGCAGGATCCCATATTTTTGGAAGAAATAGACTGTGACCTGTTCAGTAGCAGGTAGCTCCCAAATTTTAATATTCATTTTGTTGTATACAAAAGTATATAGATTGATAGTAGAAAAAAAGTCACAGGTCAGAATTTAAAGAAGGTAGTGACTTGTATATGTGACATTGATTAGTCATACCCAAGATTCTTACATGATATTACAGCATAATTTAAAATATAAAATTAGCAGTGAAAGCAACATTTTCTGTAAAACCTTTATCCAGATTGGAATATTATGTAATATTCAGGTAATAAATTATTTAATTTCATTTTTAGATTGTAAATGTGTTTAATTAGATGTTTACATACACGTTTGTCTGTGAGGTTGTGTTTCAATCGCAGCAGATCTAATACCAAAGTACTTAAATTTAAATAGTTTTCAGTTGAAGAAGATTAAAGAATTAACTGAAAGTACTTCTGTGATTTATTATAATTATTTATAAAATATATTATCAAAGTTATAATTCATTATTTACATATATGACTTAATAGTTCATATCAGCATAAATAAACACAAATAAACTTCACAAACATTATTATTATTATTATTATTATTATTATTATTATTATTATTATTATTATTATTATTATTATTATTATTATTATTATTATTATTATCATCATCAATAAGAAAATTATATTAACTAACAAAATTTCAAATATTACTTTTAATAATTGTTTATATAAAACACGTACATTTACTTTATTTTATATTAAGATCATTAAAATTTTCACCTTTGTTTCATTTGCCTAATATTTTTACCTTAGACTTTAAAAAATTTGTTACTCATAAAAAAGTATTGCATATAATTATTTTAATAATTTGTCATTTTTACTCATTTATGTATATTATTGTATAGTTGTTATGGTACAATTCTGTAATTGGCTTAATGCTGTAGTTTTGTATGGTAAATAAATTGAATTGAATTATTATTGTTGTTGTGATGATGATGATATTTTGAATTTGATTTTAGAATTTAGTTATAAAAATTCATTTCATTGTAATTCTTTTCCTATCAGCCTTATGTAAAGACATATAGCCATTATGGGGTTTTTTTTTGGTACTTATATTTTAGACCATACAAGCCGCTTGATGATGCTTTACACTCTTTAATACACATAAATATAATGTTACCTGTCTGGCCTTTCTTTATTGTCTGATTTATGGTATTACAAAATAAAAAAGTCTACATTAATTATTGTCTGATGTCTGGTATTACATATAAAAAAATGTCTACATTAATTTATCTACTTATTTTTTATTGGAAATGAACAAGTTCTTTTTTGTTTTTGCTTTTAAACACACTCTTTTATTCTAATGACATTACTGTGTTGGGTTTTTTTATCTTTATTGTCCGATTTCAAGTATTATTTTGAGATTAATTAAAAAAAAAATACATGTATAAATTAATTTATCTACTTACTTATTATTGGAAATGAACAAGTTTTTTTTTTTTTAAAAAAAAACATGCTATTGTTTTAATAACGTTACTGTGCCGGACTTTTTTGTCTTTATTGTCCGACTTCAGGTATTATTTTGAGATTAATTTAAAAAAACAAAAAAACAATGCATGTATAAATTAATTGCTTTACTTGTTTTGGATTGAAAACAAAGTATAAATTAATTTATCTACTTATTTATTATTGGAAACAATCAAGTTCTTTTTTGTTTTAAAAACATGCTATTATTTTAATAACCGTACTGTGATGGACTTTTTTTTTATTGTGCGATTTCAGGATCAGGAAGGGGGAATATGTCAGTGCTAATGCTGGAATGTGCGGGGAGGGGGGGCTGTTTTCTGATGATCCGAAGGATAGTCCAAAAGATGCAGTAGCAATGCAACCTTAGCCATTTGATTTGTCTCGTATGTGTTCTCACTCAAAGCTGAGTTTTGGTTCTCTGCAATGGTGCTTGTCCCTAATATTTTTCAATTGTCAAAAACCTTGAAAGTTGTGTATGGAAGTGCGGCAATGTGTTTAAAATTATTATAATACTACATCAGCTAGAGTGTAAGATCATTACTTGGAATGTACATTTCAAGAGTTATGGCCAGTTGATTTCTAGACACCTTCACATGATACAGTAGCGATCTGTGAAGTGTGCACATTTGCAGAGTTTTATGAAGCACATCAGCAGGCCATAAGATTGTTGTGCAATGACATCTAAGCCTGCTATTGGCTAATATGAACAGAACTGTTCTAGAGGCTGTAAGTTTGGTCACATAAACAGCATTTTTATGTGTTTTGGCACATAAAAGGTGCCATCAGGCGGCTTATATAGTCTAAAAAATAAGTACCTTTTTTATGAGTGTTTCTTTGTAGTAGAAATAACTTTGTATTCCAAACAAAAGTTTTTATTTATGATATATTCTGGCCATTTTAACAGGATTTTACCTAACAATTTAAAACATGTGACTTCAGAATTTTAATTTTGTTTAATGAGATGATCATTTTCATAGCTTTTATTCAGCAATGCATAACACATGTAACTTTGGTATCATGGGGAATAATGAAACTTTCTAAAGTTATTAAGCAAATCAAATGTAAAATATACATTTACTTGGAAACCCTAATTATATAAAAGAAACAGATCAGAACCAGATTTCACTGCAGATGAAAGGAATAAAGTATTAGATACTTAGTTGAATAGTTATTATATTATATGAAGACATTTGCTTTGAGGAAAATTATTATAAAACGTAAATATTACAGTTTCCAAAAAAGAGAGGTGTTACTTTTAAAGATCCATTCTTTAATTAAATTTTTCTTCTTCAAAAATACAAGAATATTAAGTATGCTTATATTAGTTTGAGTATTCTCTTTTAAAATATAGCTTTCACTAGAGAAATTTTTAATATCAATAAAATAAACAAAATATAAAAAGTTGAAATTTTATTGTTTTGTACTTTTATTTTTTTATCATTAAAGTCTTCTTTTCTTTGCCTTGTTAAATTTATTCATTTTTAATTGAAATTTAATTTATTACATTTTTGATCACAAATTTATTGTGTATTTATAAATAATTTCATTATGTGTGTGAACTCTCATCATATCAACAAACAAGCGTTTAATCATAGAATTTGTGCAATATATTTAAATTTTAAGATTTACTTTGCAATCTGAATAAGATTTCTCTGTTTAGAATTAATAAATTCTCATGTATTAGTTCGTTAGCTTCATCCTATTAATAAGCATTTCGAATTATAATTGTATTAATATAAATATTTGAAGCTTCTCTTCCTACTCAATGAAACTCTACTGCCCTGCCATATCACTTTAATTTTGATGACTTTTTTTTTTTATTTAAGATATATTTTGAATGTGCTAGTCGTGTAAATGATCTTATTTTGAACTAGAGTTAACATTATAAAAACCATTTCTGTATATTGAATTTAGAAAGAAATCTGCTAATAAAAGAAAATTCACAATTCTTTTCTCATTTTCCTTTAAATAGGACACAGAAATAAAATTAGTTCGGAGGTTTATCTAAGTTAATCAATTTCTTGAACAAAAGGTAGTTTTGCATTATATTTTTAAAGTGATTTATTTGACAATTTATATATATAATGCATATGTTCAAACAGCGTGACTCAAAAAAAAAAAGTATTCCCTTGAATCGTATGCTGGAATGATGTTATGTATTGAAATACAGACTTATTCAAACAAAGAATGTGAAATTGAATTACCAACAATCATAAATTACTAATAAACAAACACACTTAACTTACACATATATAAAAGATTACGACATTAGTCATTTTAAGCTTTGCTATTTTCCCACATAAATATATAAGAAAATATTCCAGTGCATTTCTGAAACTCATTCCAAAAGCATGCACCTAATATGCCAAATTCTTCTTCACAAATATATAGCTATATTTACATAAACACAATATTCGTGCAATCATGTTAAATATTTTTAATTTAATAATCAAGAAATGCTAATTTATTAAATAAATATTAGTATCATTTCAACAACTTCTTTTCATTGAAACCCTTTTAATTTTGTTAAAAACAATCCGGAAGTTATTTGTATTTATTTTACCTGATATAAAATAATACATTTAAAATTCTCTTTAAAATTCATAACTCTTAACATAGCAAATACTTTATTTTACCTTATCACTTTTAACAAGATTTTTACAGTTTTCTCTTAAGTCACACTTAACTGATTACATAATATCAATAATATTGGTATTATTCTTGCTCCCTAATTCTGTTATACTGTATCATGAAATGTGTTTTACTTTAATATATATATATATTGTGATGGTAAATAACTATAGTAAATCCTCGAAATATGTAAAATAAATGTAATTTGGTAGGCTAAAGGGTATTGTATTGAAAATAAGTTGCCTATCAATATAACGTAATGTAATTCGGATTCAAAGAGTACTTTATTGAATCCAAATAACATTCAATGGATAAATAATATGATAGCCTAAATTTAAACTTAGCTGTAATACTATAAATAAATCTAGTCTATATTTCTTATATCCTTAATAAATGTTTCCTTGTGTATACGTATAACGTATGATACTAATTTTTTCCAAAGACATTATTGTTGAATATGTATTTTAATTAGACTTCAAAATAATTAGATGTTTATTTAAATATCTTAGGGTAAATGTAAATTAAGTATTTGTGTTATCGAAGTTACAATTAATATGCATACACTGTACTGGCTTACACACACCTGCACACATATAATGTAATATATAAGGGATTCGAACTCAGACTTTCACATGACCTTCAACTCTCCATGCCATCTCATATTGCAGACTCACCTGATCACACACACATGTTGAAAAGATAAATAATCACCAATATACGTATTTGGCTATCTTAATATAAAGCTGAGCACTGATTGCGTATATATATATATGTGTGTGTGTGGAGATAGTAATCTGGACCAACTGATGATTGCTGGTTTAGCATGAAATACGTATATTGGTGATTATTTATCTTTTCAACATGTATGTAATCAGGTGGGTCTGCAATATGAGATGACATGGAGAAAGTCTGAGTTTGAATCCCTTATATATTAAATTAATATGCATCTAAATAGAGAAACGATAAGTGATATAATCTTATAAATAAAAAAATACGAAAGTCAAGTTTAATTAATAAATAAATTCAAATTTTATTTACATTAATAAAAAACAAAAATGTTATTAATTTATAATATAATTGGTTATATTTATTATTGATAACTTCTTACAGATAACTTTAAATAATTTCAATATTTCCACATGTTGGAACAGCATTCCTACGTACAATGTTTATCCTATATTTGACTTACATAAACATTAATGAAATTTATACCTTATTAAGCCTAAATTAGAATCACTTATTATGCAATAAAATTTTCAAATAAAATCACGAGTATGTTTTCTCAGATGTGCGTCTAAACCTCAAAATATATTTCTTCAAATACTACTCTTCAGAGTACTATAGCAGCAATTCATTGCTGATTTATTGTGTGGCTTAAATGCAAAAATATCATATACATTCACATATTTCTTTATGTAATATAAATAAGGTGAATGCTTCATCGCTTATATATATATACTCGTAAAGGATAACCACTATTTATCAAATAAAGTGTAATCTCGAAGGTATATCATCTCTCATATTCAACAAGGAAATGACTATTTGTCACTAAAATCCACTTTATCCTTGAAAACATAAGTAACTAAAAATAAGTTATTATAAAATATACAATTTTGAATATATTTAACCTTTGTTAAATTCAGCCTCATTCATACAATGTTAATTCATTCATACAAAATAAATGTGCTACGCATAGTACGACTATATCAGGGGTCCCCAACCCTATGCCCGTGGGCACCATCGCACCGACAGACCATTTTACGTGTGCCTGCCGCTATCCAAACACGATAAAAAATTATTTATCTGATACAAATAAATTCTTATAAATTATTGTATTATATTGTAATCAAATTGTAGGGCATACTATACTTTTACAGCGTAAAAATATAAACGTTAATTATATGTTAAAATTTTATTTTTGAAATAAATATTTTTCTATACATTGTGTATTATTAACAATATCCAACTATAAATTTACATTGAAAAAATAAATGGTGCCCACCACTTGGCCAGTATTATAGAATGTGCTCTTAAGTGCAAAAAGGTCGGGGACCTCTGGACTACATAATAATTTAATGAACTTAAATACCTTTCCTTCATATTCGCATGCCTTTTGGAGAATGCAAAAAAATATTTTCATAATAAATAATATTAATAATATATATTACAATTTAAGTTTTTTTTTAAAGAAATAATAATAAATTTTTTTAAAGTTCTATTTTAAATACAGTTCAAAATGTTTTTGAATGTTTATTTCCTGGCAATATAAAACAAAACACACGGAAAACTGAAAATTGTAAGATAAGATTTATTAGTGCCCAGAGGTGAACTTTTAAAAAGGTTCTTTCATTTTATTGTTCATAATAGTTGTTTACAAGTAATAGCAGCAATCAGATAAAGTCAATTAGCAGTTTCTAAAGCAGTTAATTTTTTAAGAATTTCTTCTCAGAATATCTGGTACCAAATAGATTATTTTGCATATATGGCACATAAATATTTTTATCATTTCAGATGGAAAATTGGTGAAGCAGTTCAAAGATTAGTGAACCTCTAGCAAATTTAATTTAACCATCCATGGTTTTCAATTGCTTACATATAATGAAAGTTTATAAAATATCAGATAAAATATCAGAAGTAAAGTAAACAAATTAAGTAATAGCAGTATAGCAAGTAGACATTTTCAAACACTTTTGCATGTATTTATTATCTCCAATTCACGTAAGCATTTCCATGGGATTTTTCAAATCCAATTTGATCTTCCTGCATCACATAAATGAAAAGAAACACACACCCCTAATGTCAACACTTTCAAACATCAACTTACTTTTAGATGCACACCGAAAATAGAACTTAAAATTTTTACATTTAATAAAAAAATAATTTATATAAAAATTAATAAAGCATTTATGCATTATTTTAAATACACCTGGGTTTCATTTTATGCAGTAGATAGGTTCCTCAGAAAATGTGCACAAAAGAAATTGCACAAAAATAGACTTAACTTACCATGAAAAATGGGGGATACATACTGTAATTTTCAAAAATCGCATAAAACAAAGCAACAACTTAAAATTACGTTGAAATTCGCATATAAAAAAATAAGGAAATAAAATATGACTAATAAAAAATTTCAAATTTGAAAAAAATTGATGCAAGATAAACTTTTTTTATTAACTACAGTATTTAATTTTATTCAAACAATATATTTTTAAATGTAATTTACAGTATTTTACATTTTTTCATACATGTGGAGTATTTTAATCATTATCACTATTTGACGATATGCAGGTTTATTTGTGAAATGGTAAGACATCAGATTCATCACAAGAGGAAATACAACTAGCACCAACTTAATTTTTTTAATTGTTTTTATTCACCCAAACTAAAAAGTTTTCCAATCACTGTTGACCATTCCCCTGTCGCTAAGTGATCTAAAATTGAAATTTTTATTTCCAAAGAAATTCGTTTTCTTGGGTGTTTTTTAATTCTTTATTAGGGTAAACTAAAAGTTTAAAATAAAAATAAGAACTTAGACTTATTATAATAAAAATACCTACTCACCGCTGTTGGGCAAAATTTAATTAAAACTAACAATTGAAAATTAAATTCTTATTTTGTCTTTAATTTTTTAATTTTCAATTCTGTTTAAAAATCAAATTTCATAGTTTCACACCACATTAATTTCAGATCACATTATGTAATTTTTAAATTGTTAATTACAATTAAAAATCAGATTTTAATTTTTAATTGTCAAATTTAATTGTGCTCGCTGCTGTTACTTTTTAAAAATAAACTTGCGGACACTAAATGATTAATTCATTACGTACTCTTTTTTTAAAAAGCAAAAATAGAATGTGATTTAAAATTCAAAATCAACAACTTGCACAGTATAACTATATAACATTTGAACAGATTTACATTATAATCTTGTAAAATCTAATGTGTGTATATAAAATGGGGAAATCCTGATTTTAAGTGAATTATAAACTTCTTTATTGCATAAAATCTACTACAGTACTATTATAAAGTGCTGAAAATATTGAAATTATTAGATGGAAGTCGAACTCTGATAATGCACTATTACTTTAAATATAACTGTAAGTTCATGAAATTTATAATATTTTTTTATCACATAAAAGAAAACTGCATACAAATATATTAAAAAGAAATATGAATCGCATTTTAAAAATCCGCATAAAATGAGACCCGCTTATATTCACACACACATACATTCTATTACTATTATAATAACTAAATGACTATTAATATTATACATTAATAAATTTTAATCTTTTCTGATATTCACTTTATTATTGCATTAACTGCCTAAATATTTTAAAGAAATTTTGCCATGAATCAGTAAAAATTTGATACTTTAGATGTTTTAAACTATAAATATAGTATTAGCCCAATAAAGTGTTAAAACATTTTATTTATAGATTAACTTTATATCATCAAATTAATTTTTTTTTTAAAGTACATATTTTTTCAAAGTCTGTATCAAATCTAACCATCACAATATATATATAATATATTGTAAAATACAATATATATAAATATATCTTTCCAAATTAACTAATAAAATGAGCAATGTGTATATAAAATTACAACTCATAATATACTTTGATCTTGAATGCTTTTGTTTTCTTATGGAAGTTATAATAAAAGTATATATTAAAACAATAATTATGTACATGAATAATATTTTTGTAGTGGTAGTTTTCACTACATCACTTTCATGCAAAATAGGAACTGGTTTCTATCTGCTTTTAACACCTTGTGGTAGGTATAATTATAAACATATAACCAAAAAGATGTGAAAAACCTGTTTTTGGCCAACAGTTTATATTTACATTTCTCCACAAGGTGTTAAAAGAGGATAGAAACCAGTCCCTACCTTGCACGACAGTGGTGTAGTGAAAATTACACTACAGAAATATTATTCAGTAAGTAGATAATCTCTAGTCTAATGAATAGCTAATAAAAATTATTAATATCTTACACTATTTTCAGGTTAAGAAGTCTTTTCAAATGTATGTCATAACTTTTAACTATGTTTGTGGTTTGTTTAGGTACCTTTTTAAAAAATATATATATATTGTAGCATAGATCATCTCTGAACTTCAGAATATAGAAATATTGTTGACAAATTTTTTTTTAATGTTTGCTTTCTTTATATAGCAACTATATTTCAAAATATGAATATATTTAATAATCCTGTTTTTGCTAAAACAGATTTAATTAAATAATATATTTAGTCTTAAATTTAGATTTTTTTATTTATTAAATTAATGTTAGACAATTTTAACTCATTACACATGCATTCTAACATGCACACACAAATAATTTAATAATCTGTGTTTATAGATAGGTCATATTTGCATTGAAACTAAATGTCAAGCTTATTGAAGTTATTTTCTATGTCTAAATAATTTGCTTTCTGGATCACGTTTAAATACTCGCATTCTTTCTTCCACCTGATTTCAGCAAATCACTAGGACTGCCTGTGAAATATCTATTTCAGTTTTTTTTTCAGTCGTAATAAATTAAATGACTCATTTATTTTCAACAATAATAAAATTAACAACAACAAAAATGTTTATAATTATTCTTTTTTAAAGAAATACATACCAACGTTGTTTACAAGAATAAAAAAAGTCTCCAGTCTAAGAAAATTGGAGAGTTATTTTATAGGATTAAATCCATATTTATATATAAAAAAACACAATTCAAGCATAACACAGACGCAAAACTCTCCATACAGTAGCGCCACTCAGTGCAAGCCAGAGTAATCAATGGATGCAAGAAAGTTTGTGCATAAAATTCCTATCTAATGCCTACTCATCCAATATTCTCAGATGAGTGTCTAGCTTGTGGCTTTCATCAATGAGGAGCGTTGGATCTGAGAGCACTACATCTAGATCTTAGGATCTAATGCAACCATCTAGCAGCCACCTTTTATTTCTATTTAACTACAAAACCATGAGTCTGAAATGAAAACCCCGTAATGTTTTCAATCCAAGCTCATTCACTTGTATAGTCACATAAATCTGAACTCAGTTCAATAGCTATACATTTCGCTGTCTTTGGGTTTTTAATAACTACAGTCACCATAATCCTATTGGGCAGGATTCAATATATATATATGCTTTACGAAATATCTAATGCATAAAATTAACAAACAAAAACAAAAAAAAAAAACACTACCAATTTAGCTTAACACATTCGGTGCTGATCACTATGATCATAGTTATTCTTATTAATATGTTAATGTGTGTAATATTAACGTAATCAAATCCCCAGTTTATATTTTTATCATTTTTTCACTGAAATATGAGTCTTGTTTTTTTCATTATTTCAATTGGAATGTTTTATTCTTTCATTAATGCTTTGAAAAATAATATATTTTTATTATATTTGGATATGATAATATCAATAAATGATTGCTTTTAATTAAAAGGATTATATACTTCTGATATAAAAGATTTAAACCTTTAAACAACTACAAAGGTAACTGAATGGGAAGTTAACCTTCTGATTTTCCAGAAAAATCGACAGCAAAAAACTTATTATAACTTAGAAAGTCAGTCCTATACATTTTAAATTGTTGCTTACTTTTGCATGATTTTTGTTAGGTTTTGATTTAATAGTTAATTAAGATGCTGTTTGTTTATTTCATTTATAAAATTTGAAATCAGAGATTAAATTTTGTTTAGTTCTTTTCCCATCACCAGTCTCTCATAAAGGAATATGAAAGAGACATTACTCACGAAACTGTTTAATTGGCAATTGGTGACAGTTTGAACTATTTTTTATCCTTTTTTTTTTTGAAAAAAATGTCTAAGCCTGGATTGAAATGCGATTTTTTTTATTTATCTGTTCAATTCCAGTTATGAATTTAGCAAGCAGGTGCATTATTACTGTACCAAGTTTTATACATACACACCCATAATAAAAATAATAAATTTAAAAAATATGTAAATATAAATTTAAATTTGATTTTGAAAGTGTGAAAATACTTCATGAAGGGAGAAACCATAATAAAAGAAAAATTAGAGGCAATTTTTATAAATAGGAATAAAATGCATTTAATAAATAGATAAGCTGCTAACATTAAAATACAGGATTCATGGGATATGAATTGATGGCATTTGCTTCCACTTTGTTTTGTTTTTAATTTATTGGAAGTTGAGGCAGGTTTAAGAAGTTAACTGAAAGTACTTTTGCAAATTGAAAGACTTTATAATAGTTTATTACCGTTAAATTTATTATTTTTATTGTGATTACAATTTTGTTTTAATTAACGGACATTTTATTTATATTATATACATCCATATATACATAGGTTTGAATTCTATTTTGTCTACATTAATGTAGATAAAAACAACATTAATATTTATTCTGGACATATGATTTTTTTTATTGTTTTTTTAAATATATGAACTTACTGAAATGGCTCAAACAAAAATCATATACTCTATATGTAATACAGCCTTTTCCCCTTTATTTTGATGGATTGAATCCCAAAAAATATCTTGACATACAAATTTATGATTAACATTAGAGAAGGTTTGTGTGAAATTATCAGAAATAATATTAACGGTTAATTGGTATTGTTGCATATAAAAACTATTTTAAGTACAAATAAAAGTTGTGTCCATTTACTAAATTATGTATACTGTATAACAAAATACATTTTAAAAGTTCAATTTTTTTGAATATTTATTGCGATATTTTTATATGTAAGTATAAATCTATTATTATTAACAGATGGCGTTTTTACCAAAAACACGATCAAGCGTTTGTTTACATAAACAATCAAAGAGTCAGAATTAACTATCTCTTTCGTTTATTATTATTATAAATCAGTATTTATTTTTTATAGCGTCTGTATACAATTGTAATCACATTCATATCGGCTTTTTTTTAAACCAAATTGTGCAAACGCTTTTTGCGAGTGTTAAATAATAAATGAATAACCTCTGACCCATACAAGATATAGAATTTATGCAGCAATAAAAGGAATCTCTTATTACTACGACTCAAATATTTATATATGAGCAAATCTGAAGTACTGGCACAGAAGGTGTGACTATAATTTGGTTTGAAAAAAGCCGATATGAATGTGATTATTATTATTATTATTATTTACTCATTAGTATAAATAGGTTATTTACATACAAGCTAACATTCTAAATACAACTTCAGGCCATATTCTTGTTAGCTGCTAATATTGTAATGGTCAGAAAACGTGTGACTCATAAACATAGTGCAGAATTCGACCACCATACAGAACAGCAGCACCATCGAGTAGCGAAGCCACCCGTGGTACTTAGTTCGAACATAGTTTATCGGTTCCACAATACAATCCACGAAACAACACATCTGATGCGACATTCGTAAAGATTTTCTTAGGCACGGTGGTCAGGGATATGCAAGAGACTCGTGATTTTATTCTCGAGTTAGCCAATAATCAAACTAATATTAATTAAACATTCATATTTACATAATTGAGGAAATATATAGAATGGGTATCGAATAAATGAAACGTAAATGCAGCCGTATAGTTTAAAATTATTTATTAATACATTTTAATAAAATCATTGACTAACAATATTTATGGATTAAAAGCTTCAGTAGCGGGATTTGCGACATGATTATATTTTAAAGAATACATTTATTTATTTAGACATTATTTTATATTGAGGACTTCAGTAGCGGTATTTCCGATACTGTAATGTTTAAAAAGGAATTCACTTATCTGAAGGCGTAATCTAGCTACCTAAAATTCTCGAGTAAGTATTTCTAATGCATGCCTTGGGGAATTTACACCTTTGCAATGCAAGAGTCTAAAGTAAGATTTAAGAGTAGCGGTGGACATATATTTATTTAATTAAAATATTTATTTTATGTCTAAGGGCAAACATTTATTTGAGAGTGAATTATGAAGATAATGCAGAGGCGGAGTGATATATAGAATAATAAAACTAAGTAAAGGAACACGTGATACGCTTTAGAAAGGCGATATGGAGTGGCAGTATATTGAAACTGCAATGCCGCGAATGGGTTTATAAGAGTATCGGGCTGGTCTCTGCCTCGGCCCGACGAAGTAAGGTGTCACATAAGCATAACCAGGGACAAGCGGTCCATGTCGCAGTTTTGCCGGCTGGCTGCATGACATTGTCAAATCCTACGGGAGCACCCATTATGCCCACTTGTGTAGGAGGACTGGGGTTAATTTCAACCCTGAAGAATCCGGAAATTTCACGGCAGAATGGGTCATCGCATCTCTAAAACGTAACACATGTATACTGTATAAACGATTATGATGAGATTTAAAATAGATTTCTAACTAGGCCCTACATTATCAACATTTACTAAAGAATGTTGGCGACTCTCAAAGAAATGTAATTTGATGGAATTATTCATTAAGATTTAATATATACAAAACATCTAAACTGGGAGTTATTACAACTAATATGCCAGCCATTTGCGAAGTTGTAGACCCCTGCATTACAATAAATGAAGCATTGAATGTGTGTCGATTTATATGAAAGTTAAGTTAGTTATGAAAGCAAATATTAATGAAAATTTGACACGCATTCATTGTTCCAAGCGATCATAGATTTAAACTTTGAAAATTGAGACAATTATGAGCAGGCAATAATTAAATAATAACTATAGATAAAATGTAGATTTGAGAAATACGCACCCAAGAAAGATAGAGTGAAGTAAGCTAGATTATTAGAGAAATTTACACATTAAATTAATTATTCAATTTTAGTTATACAAATGATAGTTTTTACATTTTATAATTTAGATAAGTATTACGAAGAAGAGCTATAGCATATTATTAGAGTACTCTAGAGTTTGAACACAGACAGGTACCTGTTTTATAGGAAGTTTTCCGAGTCCATTGTTTAGTAGCAAATAGTTCATGAGTGGCAAGTTTTTCTTGTACTTACATATTTCATTTAATTTCACGGCAGCAGCAGCTTTCTCATTCATTTCAGGCAGCAGATCTTCATGGTGAATTTATGACGGGCAATGGAAAGTTCGGCATCCGATAGGCCATCTCCCGATGGAGAATAATCTAGGTGCTTTACTCGGTCATACCTTGGCAGGAACAAATTATTTTTATTATTTTTGGAGACTCTCAGTGATCGAGAGCAAAGCTAAAGTTTAAGTGAATGTCTCCAGCAAGTCTAAGATGGCCTCTTTTTTTTTATCTTGATCTTTCACATTTTTGTTAAGATATTTTAGGTTCTACTTAATCTGCCCTGAGGATAATCAATGCATTTTGTTGGTTTTTAATTAAAGAAAGCTGCCGTTCTATTGTTTACATTTTACATTTACTAATTATATTTTGGGGAATTTTTCTTTAATTAATCTATTATCTATCACTGACCGATGCTTTTCAATTTCAAAGACAAAAAGGGAACATAAGATTATTTTAACCTTTAATTAAATATTACATCAGATTTTTTTTAGAATTATTATTAAACGAAATTTAAACAAAGCAACAAATACGAACTTTATAATCCAAAATAAATGAATAAAATTATACAAAATCATATAACTAAAAGAAGTCTAAATTATATTATTTTATCCCTATTTATTGCGTTTAATTTGAGATCGAAATATGTGCGTGTTTATGCTGAATTCTACATATATTTATACATTTTTAATATTGCTACACACACAATTCGATACCAAAAAGTTTAAATTTGGGTGGGATAGACCGGTCAGTGAGAGATGACAGAAAAAGGTGAAACTTACGATTCGAATACGAATCTTACTGTTTCCATATAACGTTATATTTTTGAAAAAAAAAAAAAATTCAAGTGAAAATAAGTTATTAATAATTTAAATTTCTTGATATCTAATAAATATAGTGAAATATGAAAGATATTAAGAAGAAACATGAATTGCATAACTTCAAAATCACATTAAAATAATCCACATAAAACGAACCCAGGTGTATATTGATATTTGTAATTACCTCATGTGCGTGGAAATGTAAATAAGATTTAATATATAGCATAATTAAAGTACCCCTGTTGAACATATACCCAATCTGTATATCATCAAAAAATAATTTTTATATTAAATATTTTTAATGATGTCAAGCACAAGCATTGGTAGCCGAGATTTGCTTTGCAAGCAAGCAGTTGCTTGCCCGAGCCGATACTTTGACATAAGGAAAAAAATACTTTTATTGATTGCACTAAAAAGCAAAAAAAAAACAATTGTTTTTTTCAATCACAATTGGGGGTTTTAGAGTTAAGTTGAAATAAAAACATGGAGGGTCCAGAAATTAATTAAGTCAATCCTTATTTTTTATAAGAAGACATTAAGAAGACATTGACTTGATTAATTTCTGGACACCCAGTGCTTTTATTTCAAATTAATTTAAAAACTCCAATTGTGATTGAAGAAAAAAATATTTTTTTTGCTTTTTAATGCCCAGTCAATAAAAAAAAACCATTTAATATTAAAAAAAAAATTTCCCTATTATTTTAAAGATTGTAGTCTTCAGAATTCTGTAACTATCTTTTTATTAAGAAATTCATCTATATATTAATTCAAAATTATCTCTAAAATATTGTAAAATCATTAAAAAAATAATTATTAGAAAATTTTTTATTTTAATATTTTAAAATTCCAAAAAATTAGAAAGCCAAAAATGTGTGTTTTTTTGATTTGATATTAGGATCTTTTATTTGATATGTTTGATTTATTTCTCATTTTTGTGTATATGTTAACATTTTGGTCCATAATAATTTAAGATATGAAAGACTATTTCATATTTTTAGTCACTTATATACATATATATTATTATGTACAAATACTAAATATGGTATATAAATAAGGGATATACATTTTAACTTATATGAGAAATATCTAAATATATATATAGTGATAATATATCAACTATAGTCAATAAAACAATTTAATATTAAAAAAAAAATTCCGCTATTATTTTAAAGATTTTAGTCTTCAGAATTCTGTAACTATCTTTTTATTAAGAAATTCATCTTTATATTAATTCAAAATTGCAAAATTATCTCTAAAATATTGTAAAATCTGTAAAAAAAATTATTATTAGAAAAATTTTTCATTTTAATATTTTAAAATTCCAAAAAATTAGAAAGCTTTTTGATTTGATATTAGAAACTTTTATTTGATATGTATTGATTTATTTTTTATTTTTGTTTATATGTTAACATTTTGGTCCATCATAATTTAAAGTATGAAAAAATATTTCATATTTTTAGTCACTTATTATTATTATTATTATTATTATTATTATTATTATTATTATTATTATTATTTACAAATACTAAATATGGTATATAAGTAAGGGGTGTACATTTTAACTTATATGAGAAATATCTAAATATATATATATATAGTGATAATATATCAACTATAAGTGTTCAATCAATTTAAAGTACAATATAGTTTTATATTTTCATTTTTATTTTCATTGGCACAAATAAATGAAAATGTAAAAGTATATCGTACTTTAAATTGACTGGACACTTCATATCACTAATATTTTTCTGTAAGCTAAAATGTGTATACTCCTTATGTATATATTATATTTAGTAAGTGCACATAATAGACAAAAAATATGAAATATTTTTTTAAGTGAAAAGGCAGCAATTTAGAATTTTTATTTACTCAAAACATTACAGAAAATGTTTTTTAAATGATGTCTGTTTACTTACTGGCCATTATTTATTTAAAAAATTAATATTACTTTCAATCAAATCATTAAATTGAATTTCAACTATGAAATATATATATTTATTTGTTGTGTGTGTATTTCTTAAAACAATCTTTTTGAATGTCTTATTTGACATCAAAATTTTTGAAATTATCTGCCCACTGCTGTTTATTTCAGAAAGTATTTATGCTAACTTAAATATGTTATTGTCAAATTGCATGGCCACTGCTTTCTGTGTTGTGTCTCAGAGTTGAATTTTATTTTTTTATCTGATTAAAAATTACTACTGAAAACTGCACTTATAAATTATGTTGTTATTATATATAATAAATCTTTGTTTTAAAATTTAATTCTAATTTTAATTAAATCATTAAATTGAAACAAATTACAAAACAATATATATTCTTTGTATGAGTATCGCTTAAAATATTGTAATTTTTTGAACATTTTTTGTATTTGATATCAAAATGTCTGAAATTTTATTTGCCTACTGCTCTCTATTTCTGAAAGTAATTATCTTAACTTACATATGTTATTGTCAAATTGCATGGCAGCTGCTTACTAATGAAAACTGTGCTTGTACATTATGTGTTTTTTATTAAATATAACAGTTGTTTATTTTAAAATGTAATTTTAGTTATAATGAAATCATTAAATTGAAGCAAATTATGAAACAAAATATGTATTTTCCTTGTATATATATTGTTTAAAACTGCACTTTATATCTGAAAGTAATTACCCTAAATTCAAATGTTATTAAATTGAAAGAAAAGTCTTTATACTGCCCTCATAAGTATTATTTAAAACAAATCAAAGCTCTACAAATAATTAACTGTGATACAGGAAATTATTGAATATTTTTAATATTTTCCTGCCCTCTGTTCCATATCTAAGAAACTAATTGATCTACTAAAAAGATGTGTTTCAAATGGATTAGGCTGACAGAACTTAATTATATATCATATTTTAAGGAATTCTACTGAATTCAAATATATTAAGCCTTAGTCTAAATTGAAAAAGATAAAAACTTAACAAATAAACAAACAAACTGATTTTGTAACTTCAATAAAAGCATTTAAAATCAAATATCTTTTTATAAGAGCAATAATTAATATTGAGTATTATGTTGTGGTTATACCATGTATTATTTTGTATTAATTTTCAATATTTTGATGAAATAACGCTCATTTGTGTGAAGGTTAAGGTCTTAATGAAGAACTGTTACATCTTAATTAATAATAAGATCGAATGTAAAATAAAGAACAATCATTATATATATATATTTGATGGTTGATCATTCAGAATAGATGGATTAACAAAGCATTTTTTTTACTTGTTTCAGTTTTACAATTAATTGATTCCAAGTTGTTTTTAGGAGAAAGAGATAAAATAATTTATATAATCTTTATCTATAATAGTTCAATACAACAATTTACCTGATTTTATTACTCCATTGGTGAAACATTGTTTCTTAAAAATATATATTTTATTTATGATTTTCAAAAGTATAAGCAAATTAAAGAGTTGACTATGGCCTTTCCACTGTCATCTCTAATTGCTGATTTTCTCATGAATAATTTTGAAAATCAAGTTATTAAGTGTAGTTAGTAAGAGATCTTCCATTTGCCTCAGATATGTGAATGATAGATTTGTTATATGACCTCACAATATAGATGTCTCAAATTTTTTTTTAATGAATGGCATCCTAATAACAAAACACTTTCTTTTCTGGATATTTTAATTGTTAAAAAACATGATAACACTTTATCATCTGTTTATAGAAAATCCATCCATACAAACAGATATCTTAATTTTAATTCTGATCATCCTGTTCATATATTTTTATGGCACAATTTTTTTTTTTTTTTGATGGGAGCATATAGTTTATCTGAAAAAGACTATCTTTGCTCAAGAAATAACACTAACAAAAAATATTTTACTCTTTATTGATTATAATAAAAACATATAAAAAGTTATACATAGTATTGACTGAAGAAGAAAAAAGTTGATAAAATTGACAACCCATCTAGTTATTTATAGAACTGTTTTACCTTATATTGGGTCATTCTACATTAAGACTATCTTCTCCATTAGCAAAAAACTAGTGATTTTTTTCTATATACCTAAGACCGAGTACTTTTAGAATACCAAGGTAATTATAAAATTACATACTAGAAAATATGTGGATCAATTAAATAGATGTATTAGTGTCAGAATTAGGGAGCATAAAAATGCCTTGAGTCAAAAGTTGATTACATCAGCTTTTACATCACATTTTTTAGAAACTGGTCATACACCTGACATTGATAATACTAAAATACTAATTTAGAAAAGTATGATTTAGCTCCTTGGGGCTAAGCCGCCATATTGAATTTCTTTAAAATACTGGCCTGAGACACAATTTTCACAATAACTTCAGTTTTAATTATGTTAGAGCAAAAACAATTACATTGCTAGAAACTAGAAAAGCTAAGGAAAACAATAAGTATAAAACAAATAGTGATAACTATAAAAAATAAGGAAAAAAAGACATTTTCACATCCGAAATAATTATTATTTTATTGTTTGTTCATAATTTGGAAATTAACATTAACTAAAATGCAAATTACATCTTCAGTGATAATTTCTGTCACAAAAAAATCTTTCTAAACATATATAACAAGTTTTACCTGAGATAATCCATAGCTTTACAATGTCCAAAAATGTTCCTATAAGAGTTCTTCATTTTTATCTTCTACCCCAAATGTTGCAAATTATCAAGGCACCTGGAAGAAAAAAAATGTTCTCCCTAATAAAAGTAAAAAAAAAATAAAATTAAAATTTTATCAGAATGTAAAAGTAATGAAGGAAGTGGAAATATTATAAATACAATAAAAAAATAAAATGTCATCATCATCATCATGGTACAGGTATATGTATATTATAAAAGTGGTGTATATGTATGCATCATGAAAGTTCTGTTAATGGTTATGGGAAAACTCAAAAGCCTGACAAGATGCACTATTTTGATTTTAGACTTTGGATAAACCAACCTTGTTTATAACATCATTATCATACTGAATATTCATTGCCAATACAGAAAACAATTTACTAATTTAGAATATGAAAAAATTTCTCATTTCAAGAGGCAATCAATGATTACTAAAAAAGGTTCTATGGCAGATATTTATATAAAAAAATGTTTATATTCTACCTCTTTCAAGATATGTCTTCCAGAGAAGCATACCTGTTCATATAATCTAATATAAATATGCAAAATATTTCATATTATTCAATATTATTATTAATAAAACATAATTAATTCCAGATCTTGTTTACTAATTGGCAAAAGTAATCAGTAATGAAGCTATTACAAAATTTTAATAAGGAAGGCAATCAGGCAGTCAAATGCCTATAAAATATAAAATGAAGTTAGTAAAAAACCAAGTTAGTAAAACAACAAATAAAAACTAAATTAGTAAAACAAAAACAATGAAAAAACTATCTGTTACCATTCATCCAATCATGCATACACTTTTCTTTAGTGGCATATTTATTTGTTTCCTCAATAACAGTTGATAAAAGTTTTTTATCGAATAACATAAGAAAAAACTCGAAAATTGAATACTCACCTATTATAGAAAACTTCAAACCTGGAGTTTTAGTCAAATTCTCTACATTTATCAGTTAACAGGTTACGTTTGGATGCACATCATGGTTATTAGATAACGGGCCTGGTCTATTGATATCATCTCGAAGAACACTCATAGTTTCCTTTTCTTTTTGGCTGGTAAATGGGCTTCTTCTTCTGATGACAATGTCAAAAAATATTCTTCTAGATTGCTAAAAGTAACACTATCCTCGGAGTCAAAGGGCTTAGATGGGGCAAATTGATCATCACTAGAATAATCCGTATCGGAGACCATATTTCCCGTTTATTAACTTTACGTACTTTTGTTTCTATATAATTGAACAAAGTATGAAAAAAAATTAAAAAACAATTGACGATATTCGCAAAAAATTAATAAAAAATATTTTTTATCGTAGACAAAAATGGCGACTACCTATGGAAAGAGAAAAAACAACGAAGAGAATTATGGTATAGGCACATGCGTAGTCCTTACAGTTTTTCCATAGTCCTTTACAGTTTTTCCGTGATTTCAAAAAGAAAACTGAACTTCAAAGACGAGCGCCGACAGCGCTGACAAAGCATAAAAAGTTAAGAACTATGAGAGAATCTATTGAAATATTTAAAAGATTGGGTGATTTAAACAAATTCTGATGAAGCACAATGTATTCCAGTCTTGTTGAGACCACTTATTTTATCTCTTTTTTTCTAAAATCAACTTGGAATCAGTTAATTGTAAAACTGAAGAAATCCATCTATTCTGAATGATCAACCATCAAATATATATATATAAGAATGATTATTCTATACTTCAAGTTCAATCATGTTATTATTTAAGACATAACAGTTCTTCATTATGACTTTAACCATGACAAAGATGAATATTATTTCATTGAAACATTGGAAATTAGTACAAAATAGAACATAGTATAACCCAAATAAGACTTTATCTTTATTGTATAACTGTGAAAATATTAAATATAACATTATTTGTATATATATGTTAAAAGTAATATAGAGAAACTTCTTTCAACACACACACACACATATATATATATATATATAGTCCCTATCAATGTAATGGAACTATTTTAAGGTCATGTGATGTGATGCACTGTGACTTTTTATACGGAGTCAGGAATCTCTCAGCAGCTATATCCAGAGAAACCTGCTAGCCACTTTATCTTCCCTTTCTATTCCCCATTCTAAGTTTCCCCATATCCTGCCCCATCCCATTTCCACAACATAATCTTTGTCAACTCCATGGCCTTCATATCTAAATCCCCATTATCTGTTCCCAAACCCAGCACAAAAACCAATAGCCCACTTTCTGTATAATCACTTTGTTTATATTTAGCCTTCCATAACTTCATTATTTGTATCCTTTCTGCTTTCAAGCATTTACATTGACCCATTGACTCAACCGATACCTAATATTTTCTATGCCTTCCTTACACAACTTGCAGATTAAATCACCCATATTTTTCCATTTACATGTATATTCCCTTGTTGCTAAAGATCCCATTTGAACCTTAAACAGTAAACTTCTTTCCTTGCTATTATCATAAATTAACTTGCACCCAATGTTCCGTTTACTTCTATATATATTTAAACTCTTTTTACTCTCCATACTAACATTGTATACACAGTGACATCTATCTTATATATATAATCCCAAGAAAAAAACTTGTAAAAAAATGTATATTTTATAATTTTTCATTCATTGTTCATTGACCAATTATTAGTTCATTTACTTGATGTTTTATATATACAATTTAAATTTGTTGTAGTTAATGTCATTTGTTTCATATATTTTCCTTTTATTAGGTTCTTCAATATAATATAAAAGTGTTATATTTTTACATAATCTGTTTTATGTCGATATTTTAAATAATGAATATGTAATGCATTATCATTTCCTCTATTGATTGCACTGTTGTTGTTTTTTTTGTTCTTTCATCTAGTTGTTTCCGTGTATGTCTAGAGTAAATTATATTGCAATTTCTACAATTAATTTTATATAAAATTTCTTTTTTACAATTCATATTTTTTATTTTATAATTTCCTATTTGACCATCCTACATTTAAGTATTTATCTATATAATTTTTTATTAATGTATTAATCATTTTAAGGAAGTGTGAAAGTTTTATCCATTTTTATCAGAGCTATTATTATTGTTATTTATAATACAAGTATTATTTTTTAAATTAAATAGTTTATAATTAGAAAGTATATTTTGAAACTCTTAGAGCTATATCCATAATTTTTGTATAATTTAATAAACTTTCCTTTTGTAATGTAGCGTATTTTTATCTGTATTATACAGATTATTTCTATGTTTAAAATTTTTAATAACTGCCATCTTTTGTATCCATGCTTGTGAATCAATAGACATTTTTCTAAATTTATTTTCTTTAATGAAATGTTTTAATATAATTTTATTATCATTATTTATATTAATCTTTACACCTAAATATTTTATTTTAATGTCAAATTCAATTTTTGTTAATATATATATATATATAATTAAATTCATTTTAAGATATTATCAGCATATCTAGAGTAATGTATTTTTATTTATTTATTTATTATTATTTTAATCTCTAATTCACTTTTAAATATTAGTGACATTAACTTATCTTTTATGTATATTTCAATTCCAATGTTTATTATTGTATTTAAAATATAAACTATTATATTAAGATTAAAACTTTTATAATATGTATTATATTAATATCTATATTTTTAATTCTTGGAATACACCTGGGTCTCGTTTTACGCGATAGATAGGTTCCTCAGAAAACACGTGCAAATGAAATCGCGCAAAAATAGACATAACTTACATTGAAAAAGGGGTGTGTGTGGTCTGTGATTTTTCAAAATTTGCTTAAAAGCCAAGCACCAATGTAAACTAAAATTCGCGCGCAAAAAAAAAAAGGAAATAAAATATGACTAATAAAAAATTTCAAATTTGAAAAAAATTGATACAAGACAAACTTTTTTTAAGTATAATATTTAATTTTATTCAAAATAATATATTTTTATGCATAATTTACAGTACAGTAATTTACATTTTTTTATACATGTTTTAATTATTGTCGCTATTTGCTGAAAAACACGTTCGTTTGCACTCTCATGTTGTGTTAATGGTTTTCTGTTGACAACGTAATTAGTAATTAATCTTTGAGACGATGATTTTATTAATTGTTTATGAACTTAGACTTATGATAATAAAAAGACATCTATTTTTATTCACCACTGCTGGGAAAAATTTAATTAAAACTAACAACTAAAAATTAAATTCTTATTTTTGACTTTAATTTTTTAATTTTCAATTCCATTTAAAAATCAAATTTCGTTTTACATCACATTAATTTCAAGTCGCCGTAAGTAATTTTTAAATTGTTAATTACAATTAAAAATCAGATTTTAATTTTTAATTGTCAAATTTAATTGTGCCCACTGCTATTATTCACCTTTTTTATAATAAACTTGCGGACACTAAATGATTAATAATTGATTACTTTCTTTTTTAAAAAGCAAAAACAGAATGTGATTTAAAATGCAAAATTAACACGCACAATGTTTGAACAAATTTACATTATAATCTTGTAAAATTTAATGTGTGTATACATAAAATGTGGAAATCATGACTTTAATTTCATTATTGCATAAAATCTTACTATTATAAAGCACTGAAAACATTGAAATTACTAAGATGAAAGTCGAATTCCAATAATGTGCTATTACTTTCAATATAACGTAAGTGCGCAAAATTTATTATTTAAAGTAATAGCGCATTATCGTATGACTTCCGGTGAAACATGAATCACGTAACTTCAAAATCGTGTTAAATAAGTCCGTGTAAAAAGAGACCCAGGTGTACTTGAATACATTTTCTCAATATCCATTATAAAAATAATTTGGGTTTCAATTCAGTTTTGTATTATTTAATTTATATTTTTAATATAAAATTCCTCATAACCAGTAATATTTGTTCCATTTGTTTAAATATTTACAAATTTTCTGTAGAATGAAAACACTAAAATTAAATAATAAAATCAGTAGAGTATTATCCTTATCTGAATAATGTGTAAGTAAATAAATGAAGATCTGAATTTTTTTTTCAGAATTTTCTTTCACTTTTGTAAATTAAAATTTGACCTCTGCTTTAATTTTTTTTTTAAAAAAAAAAATACTATTTTCTAGCATTTTAAAATAAAATTACAATTTTATTTTACATTGTAATTGTCATCAGCATTTCATCTGAATAAACTTTCATCAATTTTTCCCCTCAGTTGCTATTTCTTTTACAACAAATCTTAATGACAGCCTCAAGAATTGAATTATAGTTTCAAATGGCAGATTGACATCTATATTTCTGTTGTCTTTGACAATCTTTTTATTTCTCATTTCACATTTAAATATAGTATTTTAATTTAAGTTCTGAAAGCATTGATGTTATGACATAACTAAGAAAATGCATTATGATAACTGTATACTAATATGTAATATGATGTTGAAAATGGCTATTATACTTTCCAAGGATCTTGCACCTTGTAAAATTATTTTGAGGGTTTCCAGTCTATGAAGCAGAGGTAAAAGATTTGTTTGGGTTCAAAGCCTTAGAGTTTTTTGTGTTGCAGGCAAAAAAAAAGAAGAGATAAAGTAAAGCGTTGGTGGCCGAGTGGTTAGCACAACGGCCTTACAAGCAGTTGTCCCGGGTTTGCTTCCCGGCCAATGCTTTGACACATGAAAAAAAAAAAGTAAAGTTGTTTCCAATTTTGAATCCTTTTCTTCAGTGATAAATGCCAAAAGAAGAAAGCAGACAGGATGGTAATTAAATTGGATCACTAATCTGTTAAGCAGTGATTATAAAAAGGTGATGCTAAAATACAAAGAATAGAAATGTTCTTGTTAATATGGTAAGTTTTGAGAGACACAAACTCTTGGAGAACCTATAACATTATAAACATGTATAACTATCACTGAAAACATTTGTATATACCTATTATTAATAAACCTTATTTTTTTTTTTTTTTAAAAAAGGAGTTTGTATTAGTATAAATATTTAAGTAAATGTTTCCATATATATTCATTACCGTTGAATAATCATAAATATTTGCTAGTTTGTATATGATTTTTGTTAATGTATTCCTATTTATATTATAAAAGAGAAAGAAAAATGCTAATATTTTGTATAAAGTTTATCATCATCTTCATATTGGTATTAATAATGTAAATGCATTGCTGTAAATTTTATTTTCATCCCGAATGTTCTAATTCATATTACATTCTAATTATTATTTTATTTTTATATATTTCTAATAGGTTTCTGACTTTGGTTTAGCAAGAGAGCAAGCATTCAATCAAGAAGGTGGAAAGTTTCCCATCAAGTGGACGGCACCAGAAGCCTTAAGGCATAGTGTAAGTACTGACATTTTTCATTTTGATATCTTAAGCAAATTGTCTATCTATCTTTTGGTAACACCTTATTATATATTTTATACAAGTTAAAATATTTAAATAGATTTTTCACAATTTGGAGATTGTGAAGAAGACGTTACTTATCAGGTTTGCCAACTTCTTGATAAGTTTAAAATGGTTTTTAGTTTTTGTTCTGTCCACATTTATATAATATACATACATATATAGTCCTCTAAATATTAAAATTATATAGAAAAACAATGTGTAAGTATATATATATTTATAAGCGAAGTCAGTATGGATTATAGATTAATGCAAGGTTTCTGCATGTATTGACAAATTATATCACAGTCTACTTTGTTTATAGTATTGGTCACAGATACAAATACACATATCCACAGATTAGTTTCTGTAGATGATCCTATTTAAGGAGTGAATAAACAATATAATTTTTTGCGAAAAGTATTTCTAAATAAAAGATTCCTGTTTATGTATATTTGTTTGATATTCCAGTATAGTATGACAGATGTACAAATCACTGAGAAGTTTATTGATTTGTCGGGACTAATACATTAATAGAAAATTATATTTGAATTTATTTATTTTTTTACATTTGTAATTTGTTTTACTTTTATTGGTTGACTTGTAAATATATGTATATGTTACAAAAGACTAGATATCCTAAACCGGCAGCAAAAATTAGGATAATAGACTAAATAAAAATAGTGGGGGGGGGGTACTTACCGAAGTTTTCATAAGTTTGCTAATAATCTTCCGAGTTTTAAATAGGAAAAAAAAAAATAAGCGATTTTTTTTTGACACTAATAAAAAGATTAACAAGTGTTTGAAAATATTATTTTATTTTTATTACATATGTGTATTGGCGTGAATTCTGAAGTTTTGCCAATTGGTTAGCATTATTTTAGAAGAATATAATTTTAGTATTTGTCTGAAGATTTGTGATGATAGTATATTATTAGATGTGATATGTTGGATTATTTCTATCATCTATGAGTGACTGTTGAATGTATAGAAAATTTTTAAACTTTATTTAAACTTACTATCCTGTGTTGTCTATTTATGTGTTATTACTAATAAGTTTTTTTTTTACATATGTCATAGCATCGGCCGGGACGCGAACCCACAACCGTCTGCAACCAACTACTTGCTTGCAAGGCTGCTGCGATAACATCTCGGCAAACAACGCTTACGAATAAGTTGTTTGTATTTGAAAAGTTTAATTAAGTAAAGTTTAAAATTTTCTACACATTCGGCATTCACTCATAGATGATGAAAATAGTCCAACATATCTCATCTAATATAATTCTAGTATTTTAATATGCAGGTAAACCACCATTAATTTGAAAGCCTGACTTCAAACTTCAGTTTCTATTTTATAAAATTTTCGGAAAGGCACAAAATCACTTAAATACCATCACTAGCTACAGCTATTATTTATTTATATGTTGGTATATTAAAAAAATGTAGCATTAATTTTTGTGTATCTTTTTTATGTATTGTTTTCTTCTGATGTATAGTGTTGCAATTAGTTCAAGTCGATAACTTATAAAGGAAAGAATAATAATAAAAAATGAAATCAAACAAGTGTTAGTTAGCTTTTCTTTGAAATAATTGATTCAAATAATTTTATTATTAATAAATAAATAATAGTTGTTGAAATAATTAAGTATACCTTTTATTTTTCAAAGTAAGTATTGACATACTATAGAACAGCGTTTCTCAACTTTTGGGTCGCGTTAAATTTTTAATAGGTCGCGAATATGCACCAAGAAATAAAAACAGATATCTGATAGTAAAAATCTTTTTACATTTTAAGAAAATATTAGTATTCATAAAAAAAAAAATTAGTATTTCGTATATAAATAAAACCTTATTTGAAAAGAAAACACTTTTTTTTTTTTTTTTTTTTGGTAATTAACAAAATGTGTTAAGCTTTTAAATTAAATATATGTAGTTTAACTTTAACTCAACTTTTAACTTAAGAAGTGTTCATTATAAATATTATCAAATTGATCCGAATATATACATATATACAGTACCGTGCTGATGTAATATCTTTTATTTTATATTATAATTTATGTAATAAACATTTAGGTCTCAGAACTATTTCAATGAAGTCTATTGGGTCGCGCGGCAAAACAGTTGAGAAACGCTACTATAGAACACTGTTGTAATATATATTTATATATACTAGCGTTGTAAAAGAGGCGTGATATATCTCTAACAAAAAAAAAAAAAAAAGAAAAGTGAAATGTTTGAATTACCAATTTACATAAATTAGTATTCCATTTAAATTCTATACACACATCCTTGCTGTTTACGAGTGCTATGATTCTAACTTCGGCCGAAAACTCAGGTGAAATTTTCTGTAATTATTGTAGAATAATATTTCTTGATATATTCCGGAATGTTTTACTCCCATCTCTTTCACTTTTATTAATATCTTCCAACAATTTTCTAGTTAATTTTATTCTCTCTATATAATATTGTATTTAGCCAATTTCTTTTTTTAAATACTTTTTCCATTTAACATTAACATTTTTTTGACTTTGTTTGTTTTTAATAGCACATTTGTGTTCTCTGCCTGCTTTCCCCCCTCTTTTTTACACTTTTACTAATTCTCACTTTTACCCTATTTCCTAAATTCCTCAACATCTCTGCTGCCCATCCATCTAAACCTCTTGCCTTTCCATTTCTCAGTTTCTTCCCTGCCTTGTCATTTTCTGTAAATCTAATATTTCCCTTACTATGTGCTATTATGTTTGTTATCACTCTGTCCTTCACATCTAAGATCTGTTCTATATCCATTACATACTTATTTAAGATTGCCTCTAATTCTTCTCTACAGCTACACTCTATTTTCTCATTATCTAGTAATACTATTTCTCTCTCCCCTACATCCCTTATAATATTCCAAAATTTTTTACTGCCATATCTTTCACTTTTATTAATATCTTCCAACAATTTACTAGTTAATTTTATCCTGTCTATATAATATTCTATTTTGCCAACTTTCTTTTTTTAAATACTTTTCCCATTTAACATTAACATCTTTTTCACTTTGTTTGTTTTTAATAGCACATTTGTATTCTCTGCATGTTTTCCCCCCTCTCTTTTACACTTTTACTAATTCTCACTTTTCTATTATTTTTATTTCTTCTGAACTGTCTCACTTAAAATCCTATTTGCCACTTTTTCTACTTTACCATACCAGTCCTTAGATTCATTTCCAACAAACTCTTCCATGATTTCTTTTACTTTTTTTTATATTGTTCTAACTTATTCTTATCATTCATTTTCCATCCACATCTTTCACTATCCATTCTACTTCTATTACTATTTTCCATCATATTACCTATCTTATCATTCATTCTCCATCCACATCTTTCACTATCCTTTCTACTTTTATTACTATTTTCCATCACATTACAAACCATTTCTACTATAAAGAAATCATGATCACGGTTTTAAATACATTGTTAGTCCATTGGAAATGAAAATATATTGTTTTTCAGGGGGCACCCATATTAAAAAGTTCGAAAAGTACTGATCTATACAAAAATATGCAAAAATTATTAATTCTGGCGAAATCGTGTATATGGTTGTGTTTGAAGTAAATATAACGATTTAAATAATTATTCTACATGAGATTCATCTTGTCAATGATTTATCTAGGACGAAATGTTAAACAAAAACAATAATCACCTAAACTAATCGACTGTCAGTAGGTAAGAGTTTAAAGTTTGATTTTCTTCATTTTTCTGCAAAAAAAAGCAATAATTAAATACATACATTTATTAATAATAAGTGGTTGGGTAGATTTGTGGACTACTGAAAAAAGTTTTATGATTGCAACGCAACAAAGTAAACATTTACTTTCAAGTATGAGACATATTAGTTTGTTAATTAAAATAGCACATTTTTTGTATGTGTGTGTGGTGGCTTGTGTGTGTCAGAGATATGTTGTTAAGTTTATAAATAGGTTTAAAAGAGTGTAAATTCAGTTATAAATTGTAAATACACACAATACACGAATTAAAATTAAAATTTTTTATTAAATAAAAAACAATAGTAGTACAAGTAAGTATAAACACATTTTTCTTCCTTATATCACAGCATCGGCCATGAGGCGAACCCGCGACAAACCCTCTGCAACCAAGCAAGGCGACTGCGCTGATCTCTCGGCTAACAACGCTTGACTATAAACACATTTTTTAATAAATAAAACAAGAATAGATTTAAAAACTTAAATCAACTATTTAAAATATTATAATTCCTCAATAGGGTTTTGACTTCTTACAATAACAAGATGAATAATAGTGCGTCTAAAACCATCTCGTGCTTGGTTATGTGATGATGGTAGACATTCTGTCTACCGTTCAAATTCATCGTGAAAAAAAAAAGATCAAATTCTGATATTTAAGACGACAAATTAGGTATAGGATTCATTAAATCCTTTGTCAAGATCGGTAATAATGACTCAGTTTAGGATAAGTAATATAAGCGTCCCTCTTCTGTGAAAAAAAAGTCTCTCTTTTAGGATATATAAATCTCTGTGATAAAACCAAATTCCTTTAGTCTCCGTATTGATATAAATACAGCTGACTTTCATTGACATCAATATCATAATGAATAGTTTTATACTCTTCATAACTTCTCTGTTTACTTAATGACTTCAGTGCTATCAAACGGAGGGTCCACGATATCGAACACAAACTCCGGATCAGAGACACAAATTAAACAGAGTAATGTTCAGGATCCACACGGAATCTCCGGTGAAAAATGCAATCGGCAAGCAAAACAAGCACCAGAAAAGCCGTACACAGAACAAAACAAACCCATATTACAACTTTAACAGAGCTCTAAAAAAATAACAGCTTTCCGTTGAGCTAAGAAAATAGCTATGACGTCATAATATATATCTCTTTATTATTTAATAAAACAATTACAATTTTATTTATTCTATATTTTTGTAGTCTTAAATAAAGCATTACTTTTACAAGTTTTTAATATGTTATTAATAATTAAGTGTAATTAAAATATATATATATATATGTTTGCTTTGACAGAAAAAAATGTTATTTTTACGTCAAGATATTATATCAACTAATAGTTTTAATTAAAAATAGACAGTGGTTCAAATTTTTTTAAAAAGATTTCTCTTAGATTATATATACATTCAACAGCTTTCTTTTGTGTTTTATGCGGTAAATAGTTTTAGTCTTTGGTCATTTCATAGACTATTTGTAATTGAGTTTCATATCATTAACGTTAATAATTCGTAGATTATACAATGGAATGACGATTCTAATAGTAGAGCAAAAAAAGAAATCCTAAAAGAAATATACATAATAAATAATGCATTACATGGAAGTTATAAGATAAACATCTAAATACATTTTTATATTTGTCATACCTTTGATTCTCTCCATTCTGATTATTTGATAACTGGTAATGCTGGCTTAAATTTATTGGGGCTTATTTATTTCTGTGTGACTTCTCTATTTCTTGGAGGATTAGACGGGATTTTGATTAATTGATAAACACATACAGCTAATGTGATATATTTTTTATACATGATGCATTCTCTCTAAAAACACATGATAGCTTTACTCAAGAGAATATACATGTAAATGGAAAAAAATGGGTGATTATTTTGTAAATTATGTAAGGAAGGAATATAAAATATTAGAGCATTTGTTAATTGAATGTAAATGCTTGAAAACAGAAAGGGTATATATAATGAAGTTATGGAAGAATAAATATGAAAAAGGTGATTATACAGAAAGTGAATTATTGGTTTTTATGCTGGGTTTGGGAAAAGATAAAGGGGATTTATATATAAAGGTTATAGAGTTGACAAAGATTATGTTATGGAAATGGGATGGAGCAGAATATGGGAAAATTTAGAGTGGGGAATCTAAAATAAAGTGGCTAACAGGTTTATCTGGGCATAATTGCTGAGATATTCTTGACTTCGTTTAAGGAGAAGCCACAATACATCACATCACTACTTCCTGTATCCCATAATTTTGACGCAAGTAACTAAAAGAATAGGGTTATGGGTGCACCGGGTTATGATTTCCTATAACTTTATTTTTTTAGAGCATATTATTTCCGGGGCTTAATCATCAAATATTGGAAAAGGTAATTTGGTGCTGATATAGTACGCGCTCGGCGGCCATTTTGAATTTGAAAACAGCCAAAAACACTGCTGGCACATGCAAGCGATAAATGTCATCGACTAGAAACACTCATTTTTCAAAAACGTAAAACGCCTGAGGCACTGCAATTAAAAAAGGTGGTGGGGAGGGACTACACTTAAAAAAATGGCGGGAAAACGTCACATTAAATAGCCTAAGGTGCTACTACCCAAAAAAAGGGCGGGAAAAGAAAAAGAAGTGAAAATTAAAAAATACTTTAAAATAAACCAAAAACGCTAATTTATATATATATAGTCATAATCAAACATTGCAATATTTACAAAAATCCGTTAAAATATAGCGATCACTAGAAAAATAATATAATGCTATAAATCAAACCTTACTTTAAAATAAACCAAAAACGCTAATTTATATATATATAGTCATAATCAAACATTGCAATATTTACAAAAATCCGTTAAAATATAGCGATCACTAGAAAAATAATATAATGCTATAAATCAAACCTTACTTTAAAATAAACCAAAAACGCTAATTTATATATATATAGTCATAATCAAACATTGCAATATTTACAAAAATCCGTTAAAATATAGCGATCACTAGAAAAATAATATAATGCTATAAATCAAACCTTACTTTAAAATAAACCAAAAACGCTAATTTATATATATATAGTCATAATCAAACATTGCAATATTTACAAAAATCCGTTAAAATATAACGATCACTAGCAATATTTACAAAAATCCGTTAAAATATAGCGATCACTAGAAAAATAATATAATGCTATAAATCAAACCTTACTTTGAAATAAACCAAAAACGCCAATTTATATATATAATCATAATCAAACATTACTTTAAAATAAACCAGAAAACGCTAATATATATAGTCATGATAATCAAATATTGCAATCGTAAATCTCAAAAAATTAACCCTATGTTAAAGCATTTTTTTTTAAAAAAAAAATCGTAAATGGTATTTATAAAAACACGTTAAAATATAGCGATCATTAGAAAAATAATAAATGCTATTTTAAAAATATCAGTCCGGTCTATCAACGCTATATACTAAATCAGTATTATAATTTTAAAAAACAATATTTAAAAACTATAATGCTATAAATCAAACATTGAGTTGTAGCGTCACATTGAATAGCCAAAGGTTATACTATGGAAAAAAAAAGGGCGGGAAAAGAAAAAGAGATGAAAATTAAAAAATACTTTAAAATAAACCAAAAACGCTAATTTATATATATATAGTCATAATCAAACATTGCAATATTTACAAAAATCCGTTAAAATATAGCGATCACTAGAAAAATAATATAATGCTATAAATCAAACCTTACTTTAAAATAAACCAAAAACGCTAATTTTATATATATATAGTCATAATCAAACATTGCAATATTTACAAAAATCCGTTAAAATATAGCGATCACTAGAAAAATAATATAATGCTATAAATCAAACCTTACTTTGAAATAAACCAAAAACGCCAATTTATATATATAATCATAATCAAACATTACTTTAAAATAAACCAGAAAACGCTAATATATATAGTCATGATAATCAAATATTGCAATCGTAAATCTCAAAAGATTAACCCTATGTTAAAGCATTTTTTTTTAAAAAAAAAATCGTAAATGGTATTTATAAAAACACGTTAAAATATAGCGATCATTAGAAAAATAATAAATGCTATTTTAAAAATATCAGTCCGGTCTATCAACGCTATATACTAAATCAGTATTATAATTTTAAAAAACAATATTTAAAAACTATAATGCTATAAATCAAACATTGAGTTGTAGTGTCACATTGAATAGCCAAAGGTTATACTATGGAAAAAAAAGGGCGGGAAGAGAAAAAGAGATGAAAATTAAAAAATACTTTAAAATAAACCAAAAATGCTAATTTATATATATATAGTCATAATCAAACATTGCAATATTTACAAAAATCCGTTAAAATATAGCGATCACTAGAAAAATAATATAATGCTATAAATCAAACCTTACTTTAAAATAAACCAAAAACGCTAATTTATATATATAGTCATAATCAAACATTGCAATATTTACAAAAATCCGTTAAAATATAGCCATCACTAGAAAAAATCAAACATTACTTTGAAATAAACCAAAAACGCCAATTTATATATATAATCATAATCAAACATTACTTTAAAATAAACCAGAAAACGCTAATATATATAGTCATGATAATCAAATATTGCAATCGTAAATCTCAAAAGATTAACCCTATGTTAAAGCATTTTTTTTAAAAAAAAAATCGTAAATGGTATTTACAAAAACACGTTAAAATATAGCGATCATTAGAAAAATAATAAATGCTATTTTAAAAATATCAGTCCGGTCTATCAACGCTATATACTAAATCAGTATTATAATTTAAAAAAACAATATTTAAAAACTATAATGCTATAAATCAAACATTGAGTTGTAATGTCACATTGAATAGTCAAAGGTTATACTATGGAAAAAAAAGGGCGGGAAAAGAAAAAGAGATGAAAATTAAAAAATACTTTAAAATAAACCAAAAACGCTAATTTATATATATATATAGTCATAATCAAACATTGCAATATTTACAAAAATCCGTTAAAATATAGCGATCACTAGAAAAATAATATAATGCTATAAATCAAACCTTACTTTAAAATAAACCAAAAACGCTAATTTATATATATATAGTCATAATCAAACATTGCAATATTTACAAAAATCCGTTAAAATATAGTGATCACTAGAAAAATAATATAATGCAAAAAATCCAAACTTTCTTTAAAAAAAACAAAAAACGTTAATTTTTATTTTTAATATGATAAAAATAAATTGCAATATTTACAAAAATCCGTTAAAATATAGCGATCACTAGAAAAATAATATAATGCTATAAATCAAATCTTACTTTGAAATAAACCAAAAACGCCAATTTATATATATAATCATAATCAAACATTACTTTAAAATAAACCAGAAAACGCTAATATATATAGTCATGATAATCAAATATTGCAATCTTAAATCTCAAAAGATTAACCCTATGTTAAAGCATTTTTTTAAAAAAAAAATCGTAAATGGTATTTACAAAAACACGTTAAAATATAGCGATCATTAGAAAAATAATAAATGCTATTTTAAAAATATCAGTCCGGTCTATCAACGCTATATACTAAATCAGTATTATAATTTTAAAAAACAATATTTAAAAACTATAATGCTATAAATCAAACATTGAGTTGTAGCGTCACATTGAATAGCCAAAGGTTATACTATGGAAAAAAAAGGGCGGGAAAAGAAAAAGAGATGAAAATTAAAAAATACTTTAAAATAAACCAAAAACGCTAATTTATATATATATAAGTCATAATCAAACATTGCAATATTTACAAAAATCCGTTAAAATATAGCGATCACTAGAAAAATAATATAATGCTATAAATCAAACCTTACTTTAAAATAAACCAAAAACGCTAATTTATATATATAGTCATAATCAAACAGTGCAATATTTACAAAAATCCGTTAAAATATAGCCATCACTAGAAAAAAATCAAACATTACTTTGAAATAAACCAAAAACGCCAATTTATATATATAATCATAATCAAACATTACTTTAAAATAAACCAGAAAACGCTAATATACATAGTCATGATAATCAAATATTGCAATCGTAAATCTCAAAAGATTAACCCTATGTTAAAGCATTTTTTAAAAAAAAAAATCGTAAATGGTATTTACAAAAACACGTTAAAATATAGCGATCATTTGAAAAATAATAAATGCTATTTTAAAAATATCAGTCCGGTCTATCAACGCTATATACTAAATCAGTATTATAATTTTAAAAAACAATATTTAAAAACTATAATGCTATAAATCAAACATTGAGTTGTAATGTCACATTGAATAGTCAAAGGTTATACTATGGAAAAAAAGAGCGGGAAAAGAAAAAGAGATGAAAATTAAAAAATACTTTAAAATAAACCAAAAACACTAATTTATATATATAGTCATAATCAAACATTGCAATAGCATTTATTTAAATAATTTTTTACTAATATTTTAATAATTTAAAAAAATTACCAGCTCTCGATCGGATGGATGGTCGTCCGCTCAGGCTAAATTTGGTTCTTTCTAGATCTCTTCATTACTGCAACACCACAAAACATCACATTATACTTTTAAGATTTAGGTTTATTATTTTAAAGAAGACACCAGTAAAATTAATTTATTCAGGAAATATCGCAGCTTGATATGGCCTCTTTCAAATTTATTTTTAAAACTGTGTACTTGGGTCTGACACAAGGTATCTATGACGTAAGATAATTTCCAAGAATTATAGTTCGGATTGTGCCTTTGTCTTATTAAGATAAAAGAAAGTGTTAAGTTAAACTTTCAAATTTAAAAAAAAACATCAACTGTAAACCAGCTAATGGACTTTTATGCTTCAAGCCTAACATCATTATGTATATAATCTTATAATAATGTATTTTGATGTATAATATGTGCGCACATCTAATATATAAATATATTTATTTATATATTAGATGTGCGCACATACACATAAACATACGTTATTATACATCAAAGTACATTATTATAGGATTATACACGTGGTCTGGGATGGGTTTGAATTTGACAAACAGGCCTACTATGATACATAGAAGGTGAAACGGAATGATAGACAGAATTAGCAACAATAAGAAGTGTTAAAACTAAAATCTTACAAGTAATACATGTATCGGCACATATATATATATATATATATATATATATATGAGTACAAGTTGTGATGTATAATATGTTACAGTGCGATTATACTTTGAAATCATTAATTTATTATAACCAAAACCCCAATTTTTTTATAATAAATTTTAACCCTCTTTTGCATTTCATGACTAGTTAGGCTTGAGGCATAAAAGTCCATTAGAACTGTTTTACAGTTGTTGTTTTTTTAAATTTGAAAGTCTCTAACTTTCTTTTATCTTAGTAAGACAAAGCCCCCATCCCGAACTATAATTCTTGGAAATTATCTTACGTCATACATACCGACCCAAGTAGACAGTTTTAAAAATAAATTTGAAAGAGGCCATATCAAGCTGCGATATTTCCTGAATAAATTAATTTTACTGGTGTCTTCTCTAAAATAATAAACCTAAATCTTAAAAGTATAATTTGATGTTTTGTGGTATTGCAGTAATGAAGAGATCTAGAAAGAACCAAATTTAGCCTGAGAGGATGACCATCCATCCGATCGAGAGCTGGTAATTTTTTTTAAATTATTAAAATATTAGTAAAAAATTATTTAAATAAATGCTATTGCAATGTTTGATTATGACTATATATATATATAAATTAGCGTTTTTGGTTTATTTTAAAGTATTTTTTAATTTTCATCTCTTTTTCTTTTCCCGCTCTTTTTTTCCATAGTATAACCTTTGACTATTCAATGTGACGTTACAACTCAATGTTTGATTTATAGCATTATAGTTTTTAAATATTGTTTTTTTAAATTATAATACTGATTTAGTATATAGCGTTGATAGACCGGACTGATATTTTTAAAATAGCATTTATTATTTTTCTAATGATCGCTATATTTTAACGTGTTTTTGTAAATACCATTTACGATTTTTTTTTTTTTAAAAATGCTTTAACATAGGGTTAATCTTTTGAGATTTACGATTGCAATATTTGATTCTCATGACTAATATATATTAGCGTTTTCTGGTTTATTTTAAAGTAATGTTTGATTATGATTATATATATAAATTGGCGTTTTTGGTTTATTTCAAAGTAATGTTTGATTTTTTCTAGTGATGGCTATATTTTAACGGATTTTTGTAAATATTGCAATGTTTGATTATGACTATATATATAAATTAGCGTTTTTGGTTTATTTTAAAGTAAGGTTTGATTTATAGCATTATATTATTTTTCTAGTGATCGCTATATTTTAACGGATTTTTGTAAATATTGCAATGTTTGATTATGACTATATATATATAAATTAGCGTTTTTGGTTTATTTTAAAGTATTTTTTAATTTTCATCTCTTTTTCTTTTCCCGCCCTTTTTTTTCCATAGTATAACCTTTGGCTATTCAATGTGACGCTACAACTCAATGTTTGATTTATAGCATTATAGTTTTTAAATATTGTTTTTTAAAATTATAATACTGATTTAGTATATAGCGTTGATAGACCGGACTGATATTTTTAAAATAGCATTTATTATTTTTCTAATGATCGCTATATTTTAACGTGTTTTTGTAAATACCATTTACGATTTTTTTTTAAAAAAAAATGCTTTAACATAGGGTTAATCTTTTGAGATTTACGATTGCAATATTTGATTATCATGACTATATATATTAGCGTTTTCTGGTTTATTTTAAAGTAATGTTTGATTATGATTATATATATAAATTGGCGTTTTTGGTTTATTTCAAAGTAAGGTTTGATTTATAGCATTATATTATTTTTCTAGTGATCGCTATATTTTAACGGATTTTTGTAAATATTGCAATGTTTGATTATGACTATATATATATATATAAATTAGCGTTTTTGGTTTATTTTAAAGTAAGGTTTGATTTATAGCATTATATTATTTTTCTAGTGATCGCTATATTTTAACGGATTTTTGTAAATATTGCAATGTTTGATTATAACTATATATATATAAATTAGCGTTTTTGGTTTATTTTAAAGTATTTTTTAATTTTCACTTCTTTTTCTTTTCCCGCCCTTTTTTGGGGTAGTAGCACCTTAGGCTATTTAATGTGACGTTTTCCCGCCATTTTTTTAAGTGTAGTCCCTCCCCACCACCTTTTTTAATTGCAGTGCCTCAGGCGTTTTACGTTTTTGAAAAATGAGTGTTTCTAGTCGATGACATTTATCGCTTGCATGTGCCAGCAGTGTTTTTGGGTGTTTCCAAATTCAAAATGGTCACCGAGCACATACTATATCAGCACCGAAATATTTAAGTCTGACATAGATAAAATGAGTGTCTTTTCATTTGTAAATTTTTGAAATGATTTAAAAATGATTGGGGGGGGGTGTTAGATTGAACTTATTTACTAAATCTTGATATTCTTCAGGTTTTAATGTGTTATTAAGTACTGTAGATTCTGAATTTGCTTAATTAATTTCATCATCATCAAAATTTAAAAAATCAGTTATATTTTTTTCATTAGTTTGTAATAAATTGTCTTCTTTATCTCATTTCTTTTTGAGATAAGATCTTCAGATAGCCTGGAGCTTTCTAATTTAAAGATTCTTTCATTGTCTGAATTTCAGTAAAACTAGATTTACTTATCTTTTGACAATCTGATAATGGTTTAGAACTTTTTGTAGAAATTCCTTCCATTGTTGCCTTATCAGGATTAAAATTTATATTAAAATTTTCTAGAAATAAATGTTTTGCTGAATTATTTGTATTATTTAACAGAGAATTTTTAAGCATATTTAAAAAATCCCTTATACTTTCACCAATTTTATAAGAAATTTACTCTCAATGAGCTTACCTTGAGTAGAAAAACTTCCTCTATTCAATGGTATATGTTTTGTTATCCAATTCTCAGTAAAACTATGAAAATTTCTTCTTAAAAAATGAGCTGATGTAACACTTGACTGACTAAGAAAAGCGCCACCTAGTGGACTCCTACTACTACTACTACTACTACTACTCCCACTCATCCTACTCCTCCACCTCCTCCTCCTACTACTACTACCACTATCACTACCACCACCATCACAACTACCACTACTACTACTACTACTTCTACTACTACTACTAATAATAATAATAATCATCATCATCATCAAATGTTTTATCACTCAGGCGCTCTCCAGATTTGGGCTATCATTCATAGATCTTGCATTTCAAAATCTATCACTCTACCACTACACCAAACTATGCACTATCACTTCTCAAGTTATAGTTAGGATTAATAATAATCTTTTATTTGTATTACATGACAAACTATAGTATATAGTTTAATTTTTCTGTGTGCTCATTTTATATCATAGCCATTGATTCATTCAATAAAAATGATGGTACACACGTTAATTGACAAAAATATTTGTGAATTTGTGAGGAATTGTATCATGCAAAGACTTTAATTGTTAAAGAGATATCTTTATGATGTTTCTGCATTGCAAACATAGCTTTTTAAAATTTAACATTTCTGTCACCATTTTGCCCACATGCTTTTAAACCTAGGTCTGTCTCACTAATAAATGTCTTTTCTTATATATCTTAAATTCTCAATTTAAAGTAATAACTTTTCTGATGCTGCTTGTATTTCTCTAACTTCACATGATCACTATTTCTTATGCTAGCACATTACTGTTATTAAAATAGGCAAAACTCTCCCAATAGTAGTGCCACTCAATGCCAACCAGGGTAATCAATGGATGCCAGAAGGCTTGTGCATAAAATCCCTATTTAGTGCCTCGTCCAATATCCCCAGACTAGTTTCTGGCTTGTGGCCTTTGTCAGTGAGGAAGTTTTGAATCTGAAAGCACTGCACCTAGATCTTAGGAGGTAAGGCGATCTTCCAGCAGCCACCTTTTATCTCTACTTAACTACAAAACTATGAGAATAAAATTGAAAACACAATAATATTTTCAATCTAAGCTCAATAGCTTATAAAGTCAAATGGGTCTGAACCCAGTTCAGTACCCATACATTTTGGTGTCTTTGGCTTTTTAACAACCATAGCCACCACTATCCTATTAGGCAGGATTGGTGTTAAACCACTAAACATCACATGATCACTCTTTCTTATGCTAGCACATTACTGTTATTAAAACAGGCAAAACTCTCCATATAGTTCTACTAAGTGCCAACCAGAGTAATCAATGGATGCCAAAAGGTGTGTATATAAAATCCCTATCTAGTGCCTATTCATTCAATATCCCCAGACTATTTTCTAAGATTTAGGTGCAGTGTTCTCAGATCCAAAGCTCCTCACTGATGAAGGCCACAAGCCAAAAACTAGTCTGGGGATATTGGATGAGTAGACATTAGATAGGGATTTTATGCAAAAGCCTTCTGGCATCCATTAATTACTCTGGTGGAGAGATTTGCCTATTTCTATAACTTTGGGACTTAATATTTTTTACATACAATAATCTTTAGATATCTGTTAATTTGATTCCAGTATGATAAGACAGAATGCAGAAATTCATTAAATAGGTTTTCATACCCATATATATTGGTTTCAGAAAAATCATATGAGAATTAAATTAGTAAACAATAGAAACCAATTTCCAACAGAGTATTGTTAATAAATTTTAATCAATACTGTGGAACAATAATAATGTTGTGTTTTGTTTGTGTAATATTGTACTTTGCTTTATTTACAACAAAGACTTTTATATGCTACAGATATAAATGGCATTATCTGGCTTCAACTAATTATGATTTACAGTACTCATAATATACTGATGCTTTAGGTGGATCTTCCATCTATGACTTTGGTAAAAAATCTGTTGTAGAGGTATTGTAAGCATTGACTTGTACCAAAACTTAATGTTTGACCAATAGAAAACAAGAAAAAACATAATTTTAAAAGTATAAATATTGGGGTGTAATGACAATAAATAAAAAAAACAGAAGCTATTCTGATTAATGGAATTTAAAAAAATTCTTTCAAATGAAAGATAGTTTACATGTATCTTCACATTTGTTTTTTTATTACTACAATCAGGTCTTGTAAGGATGTAGATTTCCATATATTTAAAAAACAAAGCAAGAAATAAATAAGCACAAGCGGTCAAATTTTATATAAAAGAAATATTAAAGGAAAACCAAGTAATGAATTAACAAATACATAATTAACATTTACTTCCTCTATCCTATTCATTATCTTTAAAAAGGAAAAATGATAAACATTTGTTTAAGACATTTACTAACTCCTCCCAATATCTTTTATAAAAGACCTAGTGGCACGAATCATATTTTAACGTAACATTTCAATAATATTTACATTATTGATTAAAAATATAAGTTTAAAAATGAAAGCCATTCTAAAAAATATGAACTTTAATAAATGAAAAAATAAAGTACTAATGTAAATACATAATGATAATAATGTCACTTTTCATAATAATTTATAACATTTGCCTATTTATATTAAACAAAATATTTATTTGAATTCTATTTTTAAAATGGAAATGAATTTTAGTTAAGAGAATCATAAATCAATAAAAATATGTTTTAAAATTTTAAATTATACTTGTTATTATCAAAAGTTTACAATGAAAGCATTTCTTTTCATAAATAATCACAATTTCTGCTTTATTCTATCATTTTAATGCTCTTTTAAAAAACAAACATTTTCAAAAAAATCTAATCATAATCACATAGTTTTTCGGTTTGAAATAAATATTCTGCAAATATGTATCATAAATAAGTATAAATATGTAAATAAATTACTGCAAAATTCCAAATTATCTTTCTGAAGTAGTAAAAAAAATACTCTCAAAAGCCTGGAGCCAATTAATCTATCAGTCAGTAGTCTTGTCAATATCTTTGTATTATGATACAATCAATCTGAACATTGTCAACTTCTTTTAAATTTGGAAATTTGCATATTTATACAATGCTAACATCTTTAGGGTTTTTTAACGTAATAATTTTAATTCCAATTTATACCACAAAAAAAATGTAAAATCAAAAAATTAAGATTATAAATAACTGCAAAATAGTAAAGAAAACCCAAATCACAGTACCCTACTAACATCTCAAAATTAGCAATTTAATTTATGTTGAGTGGTAATGTGTAAAAAAAATAATAATTAGGGATGTATTTTTTTTTCTCTTTAGTTATTTAAAACCTCTTTTTTTTTAATAATTTCTATATAATTGGTAATAAATATTATTTTTAAGAATTTTTGTATCTGTAGATTAAAACTGTTAATATATTTAAATCATTGTATTAGTCCACTAGAGGGAGCCAAGGACTCCAGTTCACTCTGTTTCTGGCTCTCTGTTTTAGTTCCAAATCCCCTAGTTCAGGGAATTAATCTCTCTGAAAGTAGGCTTATTTAGAAGAGTAGCTTCTTAGCTATCTTTTCAGATACAAACATGTCATCAGTTGATCACAAGTAAGAATAATTACAACTTTTCTTCAAAACATTATGAAAATTAAATGGCAGCCATAGAAATTACTAAAGATTTCCATAGAGATTTTAAATTTTAAAGAAAAATATTGTTTAATCAATTTTTTTTGACTGAGTGAGGAGGTCTATTTGTTGGGGTCCCTAGGGACCTAACTCTCAGCTTTGAAAGAAATAGGGAATGGAAGGGGGTGCTGTGGGGATCATTTCCAATGCTGATTGTCTCACTCATTAAAAAGAAATAACGTTTTTCATGGTGATTTAAGTGCTTATGTTATAAATCAGAGATTTTATTTAACAAGGAAAAACTTTGGGTAGTACAGCTAAAACTATGGTGATTTACTCTAAATGGCTCACTTTACTAAATTTTATTAACAGTGAATAGTTCAAATGCTTTATTCAGATGGTTTTTAGTTTTCATTCACCAATACTAAATTGGAGATTCTATATTATACCTGTAAAACGCTAATCATATTTGAATTCTAGACTTTATAATCATTCTTAATTATAACTTGGGAATATTTACAACATTTAATTATCTCATGGGTTAATGCAACTGTATTTTATGAACAAAATAAAATTTGACATTTTGATCTCTGCAACACACTATATAAATATCAACAGCTGCCCTGTGGAACTATAAATTGATGGATATATAGCACATAATAAAAACATGTAATTACTAAGATACATATTTAAGGCTCTTGATTCAGAAAGAAATATACTTCGAAAGTCAACAACCACTTTTTAAAATTGAGCAGTGATCAATATATAAAACATAATGCAAGCATGAAATTACCAATCTACTCAGGGCTTTGATTTGAGAAAGAAGGGGAAGACCATATGCCAGTGATTGGAAGTCTAGAAACAGTCACAGTGAAATTATTGGTTCATTCAGCCTATCACTGGTTTGCTCATCTTTGCTTCCTGGAGATGGGAGTCTTGAGGTAGGAAAGTCCCTGTAGCCTGAGTCCCAGCCCTCCACCAACTGGAACTGGGAAGAAGCACTACTGGGATTATTACCAACATAAACCTTTTTTCTCAGTGGTAGAACTGATGCTGGTCTTGGCCGTTTGAAGTCTTATAGTACAATATGTAAATCAACAGTTACTTTGGATTGAGACTGCAAGTTCACACATTGCAGTTCTTTGGTGGGGTCAAGCAATCCCTGGGGCCTATCTCCTGGGATTTTTGAGGTGGTCACTGGGATGTGGGTATAAGGGGATCAATGCCAGTGCTGGTTTATTCTCTCCCTCTGGGGAGCAGGGATGATGATGTCCAGGTTGGTTTTAATCTCCATTTCCATAGATTAATCAACATACACCTAGTAAAATCATAAGTTAAACTTTGTATAACACATGATATAAGCATGTAAATTCAAAGATTTAAACCAAGTCAATAAAGCTTTTGTGAGAAAAAAAAATACTGATTACTTTTTTATCTTTTAAGCACTTTTCACATAAGGTTGCCATTGCATTGCGATCAACACATTTTTAATGGCAGAATCTATTTTGATCATTTTTATGGTAAAAAATTTAATTTAAAACAATCTTTGTATGATTCCAAAGATGAGATATTAGTTTTAGCTAAACTACCTAGAGATCATCAGTTTCTGAAGATTAAAAAAAAAATCAATAGAGTTCAAAGACTATTGTGCAGAGATCAGAAGTATATTTTGCAGCTGTACAACATAGACTTTTGTTTAAATAAAAAATATAAAAAAATAAGTTTACTCTTAATTTGTTGGGTTTTTGCTATTTATTTTCTATAAAAGTATTAAAATTTTGTCTTTTAATAAGTACATCATATTTACATTTAGATAAATCTGAAAATTTACTGTCATAAATTATTATTATTATTATTATTTTGTAATTTTTTTGCATTGAAAGTTAAATATTAATATTTCCAAAAAGATTTCATATTAATTTATACTTTAATAAAATATGTTTATGCATATTTTTTAGGAATTTTTTTTTCATTAAAATACATTTTTATTATTAAATAACTTTATTGAAAAACCATATGTAATAATGATACAAATGTAAATCAAAAATAATAGTTATCCGTGTTGCTCAGGCAACCAGTTGATTTTAGTCTGATGGTAAAATAAAATCTTTAGTTTTGATTGTTCATTTTTATTTTATTTTTTTGCAAAATTGATATTTTATTTTTTTAAATAATTTTATTGTTTAAATTTATGCTTTTAGTTGGTAAAAAAATAATAAAAAAGATTTAATATACTTTCAAATGAATTTTTTTAATAAAGCAATTTTTGTTTTTTCCAGGCATTTTATGTCAATTGAATCTGCATGGTAAATAACCACATATGATAATACATAAGCTTGTTTTTTTTAAAAAAAAAAAAAAAAATGCAACTAAAGAAAAATAAGCAAATTAAAAAATAAAACAAAATATCACTTAAAAAATTAATGCTTTAAAACTAAAAAAAGTTTTATTACATGAGTCAATACTAAAAATTTGTTATAAGCTATGGACTTTAAAAAAATATATATATATATATAACATTGTTTAAAAGGCAATGTCAACAACAACAAAATCAATTTTCCTTTAAATTTAAAACCACTCTTAAATTTTTTATCATATGAAAAATATGTTTTTTAATTTAAACTTTCTTTCAATTTTTATTTGCAGCATTGAATTTATTTTAAAGTATTAAATATATTTTGTTTTTAAATGCCTGCCAATTACTTTAACCATATGTTTTATTGATAACTTTCTATATAATATTTTACTATATGCAACATTTTAAAATCATTATCTAATTTTTTTGTGAATGCATGCATAATTTTGTTGAGCTATGCAAAATAAAATGTTTTATTTTGTAAACTTTCTATCCATGAAACTTCCATTTTGTAAAACAATAACCATCTTATTACATTGTTCTACAATTGATTAATCATAAGCATGCAAAGTGTTCAGGATAAAAATATGAAAAGTAGTCAAGTGTTGTTAGCTGAGAGGTCATCGCAGCTACCTTCCAAGCAAGTAGTTGGTTGCAGACCATTGTGGGTTCACATCCCGGCTGATGCTATGACATAAGGGAAAAAATATATGAAAAGTAATAATCTCTGTATATATACTATAATGGTATTTAGTGAGAAAACTAGCTCTAATCTTTAATAGAAATAAGAAAGGGGGGGGGGAAGCTCTCTTTATAAATTTCCTTAAAACTACTTCTACATCTATATTTATTAGTAGATACTAATCAAGTCTAAATAATATTTTTAGAAATTAATGGGATAATTTAATCATTTCAAAATATATTTTAAATAATCAAATATTCTCTAATCTCAAGGGTAAATATATTTTATTAAGCATGACATGTGACTGAAACTGTTATGATAAGTGAGCAAGATAAATAAAAGAATATAAAATTAAATTTAAAAAAAAGTATTTACATTTTATGTCCAATAAAATTAGGATGTGAGTAAATGATAATAAATTTATTAACTTTAATATATTCAATTATTATAAGAAACTGTAATTTATTGTGCTATTTACATGACGAAGATAAATAAATATCAGGATAAATTTTTTCCATAAATCCTGTTGAAGTTTTGGAAAGAGAAAAACTAAACAGAAGGATATCATTAGTCACCCCTTAAATATATTCTTATTCAAATATTTAATAAGTCTTTATGTTTTGTTTTCTGTAAAGGTACATATGCATAAAATACAAACTATTTACATAGTTCATTCACTTACACACACTATCAGTTATGTATATGTACATATATAAGAATTCAAATTCAAAAATAAAATAGTTTATCTGATATGACAAATTTCTTTGGGAGTTCTAAATAAAAAAATAGCATGTCACAGTAGTAGTAGTAGTAGTAGTAGTAGTAGTAGTAGTAGTAGTAGTAGTAGTAGTAGTAGTAGTAGTAGTAGTAGTAGTAGTAGAATGTAACTGATGAAGCAATGTAAGTTACCTTTTTTTTTCCACTATGTATGAAAACATTTTTACTTAATAAAGCTATTTTAAACTAGTAGTAGTAGTAGTAGTAGTAGTAGTAGTAGTAGTAGTAGTAGTAGTAGTAGTAGTAGTAGTAGTAGTAGTAGTAGTAGTAGTAGTAGTAGTAGTAGTAGTAGTAGTGGTAGTAGTGGTGGTGGTGGTGGTGGTGGTGGTGGTGGTGGTGATGGTGGTGGTGGTAGTAGTAGTAGTAGTAGTAGTAGTAGTAGTAGTAGTAGTAGTAGTAGTAGTAGTAGGCAGCCATCTTGGCTCTTGACAGAGAAAGTTGACTCATTTCAGCTCCTGCTTTAGACTTAAGTTTTATTGGTTTTTGATTGAATTTGATAGTGAAAAGTATACCAAAAGAAAAAGGAAATTTTCCACTTAAAGGTAAGCTCTATTTCGAGCAAAATTGTTGTTAATATAAAGAAGAATATTAGATTTAAAATGTCTAATATTTCTGATTCTAATTCTAATTTAAAAATTGCTAATAATAGCTTAGATAAAAATAATTCTTATCAAGATCTAGAAAAAGTCAAAGTTAACAATAGTTCTTTTTCAAAAGTAAAAACTGGATCCAATATGGCTGAAGCCTTATCTGATTTATCTAAAACAAGAAATAAATTTAAAAATACTAATTTGCCTGAGGCATCTGATTCTATTGAATTAAATAAGAATATTAAACAAACTTATGCTAGTATTTTAAAGCAAAAATCTGAACAAGATAACAATGTAATTACAGAAGAAAATTTAACAGAAATTTTTAATTTTGACAATGAACTACAAATGGAACAAGAAAATACAAATTTATTATCAACTAGTAATACAGATTATGTTTCTGTATGTGAAAAATTTATACAAACAATTCCTTTAACAGTTCTTAAATCATTTCAAAAATTTAAAAGTATTAAAACGTCTACAATAGCTATAACAGATACTAATTCTTCAGTCATGAATTTTCCTACTGATGAATTTTATTCTTATCTATCAGAAAAAAAACTTTGGTCAATGATATACAAAGTGCTAGATCATCCTAATAGCAGATATAAAACAATAGAATATCATAATGTGGCTCAGAAACAAATATTTGAAAAACATATTCACTTTCTTAATGGAAAATTTATTTGTTACATAGACATTGATAGACCTACAAATTTGAATGGACAAATTAAGAACTGTCATGTAGACTTTAAAGCTGATGATCTACAAGATTTACTAAAAAATGTTGGAACTGTGGCCAACTTTAAATATGTATGGGAAAAAAGAGCCACACAGCCAGTTCTAACCAATACTGCTCATTTCACTATGTCATTGAAGAAAAATATGCAACCAACAGATATACCAACATTACATGCAACAGATTCTTCACCTTTGATAGTTACTTTCAGAGGCATTTCACCTCAGTGTTTTTTTTGTAAAGCCAGAGATCATCTTGTCAAAGAATGCCCTAACCGTTTTTGTAAAAAGTGTGGTATTAAAAAAACAAAAACGCATCAGTGCAGTAGAGATCCAATAGCTAATAATGAAATCAGACTCATGCAAAGTAACCCTGAAAAAACAAAAGTAGATGAAACTATTCCCAATATGCAAAGTAACCCTGAAAAAACAAAAGTAGATGAACCTATTCCCAATAATGAAGACAACAACACAGATATCCAAAATCTCAGCCTTGATGAACTTATTCCCAATAATGAAGACAAAACCACAGATATGCAAAATCTCAGCCTTGATGAATTTATTTCCAATAATGAAGACAGCAACACAAATAAGCAAAATCTCAGCTTTGATGATCCTAGTCAAAATAGCTCCATGAATACTATACCAAATAAATCTTATACCTCACAGGAGGAAACAGAAACAGAGTACATGAGTGATACCTTACCATTTCCTTGCTCTGATGAAGAGTTCCAATTAATTAAAGTAAAGACTAAGAAACGAATGCACAAGAGGAAAAAATCCGCATTGCATCAAGAGCCTATACAAACTAATGAACCTGACAAACATAGTGAAAGAAAATCAAAGAAAAATGATACAAAGTCTACCACACCAGCATTAAAAAAAACAAAACTCACAAATAAAACAGGTGAAACAGATTATCCGGCTAATGAATCAACACTTCATTGGACCAGACAAAAACAAAGTACAAATCAATTGACACAGGAGCAGCTTCTTCTGATGGCAGGAGTGGATGTACACAGAAGATCTACTAAATCTAAGGATATCATAACAAATACCATGTCTCAAAATACAGAGACAGACTTTGAAGCACCATTAAAAATAGACTATCAAGATGAGTTGCATAAATAACACATATAGACTTTCAAACCAGGACAATTTTTTGGATTTAATTCCAAATGTGAAAATAATTATCATGTTTATGAACAAAAATATGCACAACAAACTCAATAGAACTTCACTTGCAAGGGTAAGTTCATTGTTTTCACAGTGGTGTATTATTATAATTTTTCTTTTCTATTTAACACATTCCTATTATACTTTTACTAATATTAGTTGTCCCATTCATTATACAATAAACTATAAAATATCATTCTCCCACTATTTTATATAATTGATAATATGGGTCTTTCTATTACAGCAGTCAATGTAAGGGGTATTAACTCTACCCAGCGAATATATGCAATTAGCAATTGGATAAGGCAATTCTCACCCCATATCCTTTTATTTACAGAGACAAAATGCTCAGTACATTCAGCATTTAATCCTGAACTCTACCTTAGTAAATTTGGATACAGTAAATTTTCAACATCTGATATTGCTGCTGCTGGGGTAGGGATTCTCATCCATCATTGTTCTCCTTTTCAAACTTTTAAAATTTTGTACTTAGATCAGCATATGAGTATAATTATTCTTTATCATTCTTCTTTTACAGTGAATTTAATAACATTCTATTTATATAATCAGCCAGTGTTAATTCACCAATTAATAATTAAAATAAATTTAATATTAGCTACAAATTCTTACCCAACTATAATCATGGGTGATTTTAACATGTCTTATAAGAATTTTACATTAAAATACCTTCATTTGATTAATAAAAATCTCATGAGTGCTGAAGGTTTTTTTCCAACTAACTCCATTTCATTCTACACTAAAAAACACTCCTCTCTAATAGACCTTGTATTCTATTCACCAGATCTACATTTCATAATAAATCCCTCTCTATGTCCTGTAACTTTCTCTGATCATTTAGCACTTAATGTGGAACTTGCAATACACATGCAACATCAACCAATTCTTCCTCTAAATAAAACTACTCGTCTTCTTTTAAAATCCACTACACCTGAAGCTGTTCTCTCTGAGATTTATATTTATTTTAAGAAGGTAGACATACTATCTTTAAACCCAGTAGAGGCCTGGCTATCATTTATTAACATAATCTCTTCTACTATTCGACATTATACCTCCAAAAATAGTTCTCCCACTAATCTTGTTAATAAGTTAGATACAATACACTTAAAACTAAAAAATACTTCATGTGACCCTTCTTCAGTTACATCAATAATGTTTTTAAAACAAGAATACAAGCAAACCCAACTCATACTGGCTGATTATCTCTCTATAAAAAAAGCAAAAATTTTTCTAGCTAATCCCCATAACTGGTCTAAAGGATATATTCGGTGGGCTTTAGGTTATACTCCCAAAAAATTAACTCCTTCATCTATTATTTTTGATTCAAAAATGATTGCTGGGGAAGACATGACTCCCCAAATATATTACC